>JAVJAQ010004933.1:165922-425276 GCA_032362365.1 Zygogramma bicolorata | reverse complement strand
TGATGAAAGTTGATTGGTATTTTCAAACGCCAAAATAGAGTTTCGACGTACAATAATGAAAAACCAATTCATAACACGCTTAGATATTAAGCAATCAAGTCGTTCAAAAAATCATTTTGTAGTTTTTTGTTTTTGAGCTATATGCTTATCTGAATAATTTTTTAGATCTCATTTTTGAAAAGGTTCATGCTAACAGGGGTCAAAAAAGTACTTTGCGCGAACACACGCAAGCTTTAACTGACCATATCTTACTCCATTTTAATCCTACAAAAAAGATAAAACGCCAAAATTTTCTTTCAGATAAGAAAAACCTACAATTTTATACTCTACAAAATTTTGCGTGTCATTAATAGTGTTTGAGTTATTTTGAAGAGAAGGTGATTTTTCGCTAGATTTTGTACGTTCACCTGATCAAGCACTCAAGCTCATTTATTTTTTCAAAAATGAGTAATTTCAACTGGTCAAACACTCACAACGTATTATAAGGACATGAATAGAATGAATTGTAGAGTGGCAACGATTTTTCCATATCGGAGGACTTCAAAAAAGGTCTCATGAGTTTTCCCCGAGAAATACATTGGTTTTTGATTATTATTGTACTTAGAAACTTTTCATTTTGGCATTTGAAAATACCAATCAACTTTCAACAAGCAATAATTACGTTTATATGTCAACATCATGCACTTATTTTAAATGCTTAAGTTTTCACCCCAGGAAGGGGTGGCATCCACCCCCAGGAACAAAGGAACCCCCGACACAGGAAATCTTTGAAGTAGATAGCAAGTAAAACCTTAATCCAAATTTCTATGAAAATCGATGGTGTATGAGATAAATACAAGGTTTACACTTTTTCTAGGGTCATTGACTGAATCAGAAAAAAGTGATATACTTAATGTCACTACTAGTTTTCTTTGAAGGACCAGACAGTGACAAATTTTTTGAACAGTTTTTCACAGTTGGCATGCCATTTAGGAAATGAAACATATGCCAGACAGAATGCTCCATTGATTTTCGTCAGTCACACGAATAAATTATTTCCAGTTGTGATAGGCATACTTTTGAAAGCTACTTTTCAGTAATTTTCTTCCAACTTATACATCGGGAACATTATGAATTCACGATTTTTGTAATTCGAGCTGTTTTTATGTGTAACAGATGCAAGGATGCTAACAGATGCAAATTATGTGTATTGCATATAGGCAGTGCGTTAGTTTTGACACATTTCGATTTGTTTGAGTTTTGAGTATTTCTTCTCTCAAAGGCAGACTGTAAAAACTTGGGCCGAAAATTATGTCACTTCTGGCCTGCCTATGCGTATTGATCTCAATCTGCAAGTTTGCTAGATGACCTACGATTAGGTATTTTGTTTGATGCTTGGCATTCATTCAAGTATGATCGTGAAACAAATTTTTTGCAATGAACTATCAACTCCAATGGCCCATGTTCCATGGTCATCAATCAATTTAATCATTCCATTGTAGAATATGCATATTTACCGATACCTTCGAGGAGATACGTGTTGAAACCATCCTACTTTCAAGCAACAGGTCCACAACAGTCTAAATTATTTTCGCAATCTAGCGTTACTTCTTTTTACTTCTTTTCATTCTCTTTACAAATATTTCGCTTGTTACGCTCTTTATTGCATTTTAGTTTTCCGGAGCATTATTTTTTCCACCCCCTGAGTCCGGAAGAAATTGTCGAGGACACTATAAACTGACTAATGATTTTTGTCAAAAGTAACAAGGCTGCTGGTTATGATTTTCATATCCTAATTCGAACATTAAAACTACCAACGAATCATATAAACTCTCTTTCATTTCAGCTCAATTTCAGAATCGTAATTTTCTCCTTCAGAAAGCTGCACGAAACATAAGAGTCGTTCCTAATATACGCTCTGCAATTTATGGCCGTTGTGAGTTTATCACCTGTAGTAAAACTAAATATAGAATTCATCAAACCTCATTCATGAATTTTTTTACGGGAACTGTACGTTTATTATGTCAGTCATGAAGCGGACACGTGTCGTATTCGTTGGAGTTTCATGAATAAAATTATTATGAGCAAATTGGAGTTGATCCAAATAATTAGAAAGTCGGTACCTGTTCAACCCACGCACGAACGTTGGTGTAATCCTCTCTGGATGTCTCATTAGTGGGAAATTTCTTGATGGAAATAGCTACAAAATATCAATGCGACCTTGACAATCATGCGAATTTTCTCGGATTTCGTTCTGATGCGAGAAGCACAAACGAAAGCAAACATTTTGATAGTCGATCAATAGATATTTATTTCTTTGGCTTCAAAGCATTGACATGTATTATTGGTGATGGATGTTTGTTTGTGTTTTTTTGGATTAGTAACAAACCACCACACAAGTGTCAAAAGGGTGTAATAAAAATGATGAATGAAAACAGTGAGCATTCTATTAGAAAAAAATTGAAGAAAAAATCAACCTTATGAGTTCAATAAGAAAATGAATATCCAGATGATTTTATAGAATATTTCCCTCATATATAAAATGTCCCATAAGAGCAATGCAATTATCGAAAACTTACAGCGGTAATTGCATTGTATCAAGTCACCATAACAACACATTTGAAACCGTATCGCTAGACGTCAGGAAACAACACACATAAATGTCAAATAGACTTCAAAAATAGAAAAACATTTCGCGTTTTGGTGAGTGCTCCATACAATCTATAGAGGAAAGTATGAATGACCAAAAAAAACATTTCCTTGAGAATTTCTTTATACGTGAATTATCCCAATGAATTACATTCGTGCATAAAAATGAGCAGATAATTTTGCATTCAAGCTGATCTTATACCAATTGCATTCGGCTATTTTCATATTTTGAAATCCTTCGGACTCGGGCACTTTCGCCAAAATATGAAAATAAACTCTTGCAATTTTTAGATATCACGCTTTCTTGCAAAATTATCGGTAATTTTTATGCACTCGTGCAATCATAACCGAAAATTTAACACCAACAATTTTCGACCAATGAAATACGTATTTTGTTTGGCCTTACCGTGACAACTCGGGTATTTTATCGAAAAAATTTTTCCGCATGGGTAACCTACAACAAATTATAGTGGACATTTTTTGACATAAGCAGAGAATATTTTGTTTTACATAACATGTCACTTACCCACTTTGAGTAGAAGTTAACAAAATACAACGTTCAAATTCGGCAGTAGAGCAATTTAGTAGACTAATGAGAATACAGGGTTAATCCACATATTTATTCACAAGCCACCAACACTTTACTATCATTATTTTATCATTTTGAAAGGAAGGATATGTATTCTTCGTTACTTTGAGTACGGATCCTGTGAGGCCTTGTTGTTTCATTGGATCACTGGCTTATCAGGGCGTTGATATATTCATTTTACTCAATAATTGCAGTTAAATCGTTATTTTTTGTATCGGGTGAACCTGAAATGAATAGATAGTCGGGGTTATATTTATTGTAGGTGGAAATGGGGTTATTTCTATAATTATCTTGAGTGCTCATTGCCGAACTTAAAGACTTACCAAATGTCCAAGTCGTCATTGTGATAAGATTTGATTGATTACAAGTGCACCTCTTTTTATCGTCCATGTTTATTGAAATGTTTTACAAGAGTACCAAGAGGTGACAGGACTGGCAGGAAAGGTTTTAACGTAGGCAACAAATATACTGTGTTGAAAATCTAGCTTATATTTCTATGCTTCGGTTGTTTCTTGACCGAATCGATTCATTTTGTTGAAGCTTACACAATGAGCTAAATTGAATGTGACATGTGAATGTGTAATGTAATCTCAAGCCTATCTTGACGTACTTTGAATGGCTAAAACGTGAATTTCAAATAATTTGTTGAAGTTCAATATGGTGCGATACTTTTTTACCGAATACCACGCGTACTCGAATTATCCTTGGAAATTTTTTCTCGCTCACTAATATTTTAAGGAAATTGTCCCTGGTCTTCGGCTAGGGAAATTTCCAAAATATTCGTGAACTCGAAAATAAAATCCGGAAATAATTGAAGCACTAGTGGTATCACAAGAGAAAATATTGATGAAAATTGATAACCGTAATATACCCCACAGTGAAGACATACAACCTACACAAACTACATAACCTGTAACAAACATTATACTTTATGTTCCCGATTGCCTGAAAATATGGAACGGATCGAAAATAAGTATAATCTTAGAACAACATTCAAAACAACATAAACTTTACGATCGATATTGACACATAATAAACCAACTACACAACAGAAAACACAAATAATTGTATTATCAATTTCTTTGAGGTCAAAAATATATGGGTGAAACGTCAAGGCCTGTTGAAGTGCGGAAGAGAGAACACAAGATGTGCAAGAAAAACAGACAGATTGGTGGTTCAAAATCATCAGGACAGATTCTCAGTGCCGGTGGATATCACACAGTGGAATGGAATGACACTCGAATGATAGCAAGAAGGAAAGAGCAATGGCAGGAAATGAAAATTCAACGTATCTGCTTTTATCATGCTGCCTGGGGCAAAGTGCATCTGAATGACAAAATACTAATTCAAATATCTTTCACACCTTTACTGAAACCCATCACGGAACAAAGGATTTAAGAAGTATTTTTCCTTCAGAATATACCCCTCAACCTATATCTCATGCCACCCCCATTATCCTGGAAAAAATTTGACCCCAGTTGAATTTTCATTATTTCTCGATTATCGTGAAATGGAATTGGGGTCCAATTTTTCCAGGATAACAGTCGTGACATGAGAAAAAGAGTGAGGGGTACATTCTGAAAGATTGAAACGAGAAAAATATTTCAAAAAACATTTGTTTTATGCAAACGAAATGTGCAATGACGAATGAAGTTTTTAAGTAACGACAGAAAGCTAGTTATGAATGTCCAAAATAGGTTTGTCGGCAGATGAACAATGATGTGATGATTCTATTTCTGCGATAATAATTGAGAGGTTTCCATATGAAAAATAGGGGTGGAGGTGACACCGAGGACGAAGTATTTTAGTGTGTTATGTGAAAGCCCATTCGATGATCGACATGATGCCACTTTTTCATTATTCCATCTCTAATAACGGAAATATCGCTTGTTGAAAAAAATCCGGCACAATCTGTATATTAGCAGGAAACGAAAATTGAAGTTATCTGCTTTCATCGTGCTATCTGGGGATATTGGCATCTCATCGATTTCATTTGGTATACACCGCACCTGGCTATCCCTTTAGAATGACAAAATGCTATTTCAAGTCTCACGTCTTCCACACTTTTTAGATGTGTTTGCGATGAGTTTTAAAAAAAGGAAAAAGATTTGTTTCCTGAAACGTCAACAACACGTCACATATATTAGTTCTTGTATCTTTATGCAGCAACTTTTAGGGGTAGATTGAAACATCTGCCCTTCTATACTATATATTCCATATGGAATTCATAATTAATTCGAACTGTTTTTGAATTGTGGTGGAACTGATGGGTTACTAAACCAAGCAAACTATAAATCATGACGTTCAAACGAAACTAAGAAATTTTATCTTATGTCGAGGTTAGTATTCATTCACAATCATGTGAAATAATTACCTGAAATGAATAAGAAATGAATATATGCAGAAAAAAATTCAATACATTTTGTTGAGCTACCAATGATTTAGATTATTGGTAAATACCATTCACCTACGTTGAATACTCACTGAAATATTGGCGAATTTTAAATAATAAAAATAGACTGACCATGATCAGTGGAAAAAATAAATTACTTTTTCATCCTGCTTGAGGAAGCCGTATCGTGTAGCGGAGAACGTGTCACGGTTTTGTGAACCCATTGTCAGTAAGAATCCTATAGGAAAGTCTGGCATTTTTGTTAAATATGAATTTCCATCAAGTATTGGCTAGTTCAATTCATGTAGTCAATGTTTTTTTTATAATCTTCATTTTGAATAACGATTGAAATTTTCATTCTTTATTTTCAATCTGCAATTGAACTATATTTCATGAAATGAAAAATGTTGATTCGGTCATCTTAATTTCTTAAAACTGTTATAAAGTGGCGATGCCCAAATAACTGATCCGAGCGAAAACCAACTGCAGAGCCAACTTCTTGCTCTAAGTATTTAGTTGATCTAGCTGATTCTATTGGGCCTTCGAGTACAATATCTCGTATCTATATCAGTCGGGACTGAAATCAGACTGAAAGATGTTCGCATCCAATTATTGTGCGTGCGCCATAATGGAACAAAAAACTAAGATGGCGTTGAACAATCGGCGGAGTCTCCGTCTTCCTTCCAACGTCCACATTCAATCAACAAGAGTAGTCCTCTTTTCGACTCGTCAAACAGCAGTCATTGAGGTGGAATGAAACGGCGTTGGATTAAAAAGAAACCGGCGAGTCCCTGGGTCCCCAGCCGAGGAAAAATCTCGAATTGTGCCGAAGGAGGAGAATGGAAATGATATTATTTCTCAAGTCGCAATCCGACGAAACGAATTCAAATGAAGGAAGACTCCTTTCCAGCATAATTTTATTTACATTTTCGATTCTATGGGGAGGGATTTTCGGAACATTCGGCAGATTAAATTAAATTAGGTCGTATTAGTCACGGGTCTTGGATCTCGTTAACTTGGCAAAGCAGAACATCTTGTGGAGGTTTTCAATATGAAATTCGTCAGAAAGTCCCAGATACTCATAAGGGTCAAAAAACAGTGTTGCACGGAAAATATCATGCCGAGAATAACTTCGAAGTCAGACTAATGTAGATATAACTCCACACATGATTGAACTCATTGAATAAACTCCTCAAAAACTGCTTGTACATGTAATGGTAGATTATAACACGAGTCAATAATAATATAGTCATTATTGCTAGTAGTATACTCTACTTTATTCACGAACAATTTATTTATCATCATTCAACTCAATACAGAAGCACAAACACTACCTACGCGTTTGACAGTGACACTTTGAAGATTGGTTAGATCGTTTCCATGGTAATATTCAATTCGAAAAATTTCGTGATAGGACTACAAGAGGGAATAAAGACTATTTCTTTCAATCCCTCGCCATCATTTCCTAAGGAAATAATATATGGCATCATACTGCAGATACCACAAGTGTAAAACATACATCTCATCATCATCATCACATACATAAAACTCAGTTGTTTTGACACTGTTCTGAAACTGTTCGTTTCCGTTAACCAGCTGACGAATGTCGACTGTCAGAAGTCGAAACTTGTGTGAGCAATGGATCAGCGAGGACTCACCTTTCAACGTGCGATTACCCAGCACGGTGGCCCGGCGGAGAATAGAACCCCGATCTTCCGCTCGAAAGGCGAATGTGCTAACTCTACACTACCGAGAACCAGCCAAGAGGCTCAAATATCATTTCGGTATAATCTGCCAACTTTTTTTTGCTTATTGAAGAGATTTGAGCATCACGATTATCATACAGGTGGTCACACATCGTCTTGTATTGAGTTCGACCAGAATTTTCAAACAATGAAATTCCTGAACAGGTTCCGACTGACTGGAAAATAGTACAACCCATACAATAGAGAGGAGTGAAAAAATATGTGAAAACAGATATTGCTTTCGATGGACGTTCATTGAATTCAACATTGCTCAAGTGAATAGTATCCAAGGAAATAGAAGGAATATAACATTGCGATACATTGAAAGATCTCAAGAAACAAATACGAACTTTCAATTACAGGTGTGTGATCTTCATTGGTGAGTGAAATATGAATAAGGACTCAACATCAACTCATTTTCATAATCCAATGATCTGTTCTAATCAGAACCGCGTGGAAGTTATTTCAAGTTACTTTGATTCAAATTAAACTGTAACACATAGCTGGGGTTGTTATATAAACGGTATCCACATTTAATTTTTTCAACTGGAAAGTAAGGATTCCTCTGATATTGTTCAGGAATAATACTTTCGATACTGAAGGGTGACATCTCAGGAGTAACAAAAATATGATGGAGTTTTTCACTTGACCCTCGAAGTTCTTGAATATTCATTCCCCTGATATCTGAGGAACAGTCACGTGTTAGACAAGATCTTGGTGTAGGAAGTTAAGTTCTAGAGATGACTATAATACTTCTGAAGATGATATTGTATATCGAAACATGTTTAGCGGTTTTGTCGTCCGTCCGGTGAAAATCACATGATGAAGTGTTTTTTCATTCGACTATTTGATGATTATTGACATGAATATAATATCAAAACGAATTCACCTATTTTATGGCATTGTTATTTCATAACGTTGAAACATGATAAAGGATTTTTACGATAAGTTGACCATGACGTCATTCCTAGTTAATTATATTGCCAACAAAGTAACTTAAAAATAACTGACAGTAGATGAGATTTACTTGTAAGAGCTAGGAAAATTAAACGTGTACAGATTGGTAACAATTCGCGCTGTTGCCACGAGCCAATTGCCACGCGTCATTATTGTATTGTACACGTTTGACATTCGATTGTGGATAATTGTTTTATTGATTTTGCGTTCAGTTCTCTTTAAAAAATAGTTTTTTCATTATCGAACAGCTACTTTCATATAATCTAATTCGTTGTGTTATTGTGCATTGTGAAGTGAAAATTGTAAAACATTGAAAATGCCCAAACCTTTAACCAGCAAATGTCAAGAAATGGAACATCGTTGTTACTATATTTCGAACGAGAATGTGCGAATGGAGGTCCATTGCTTCCACTTACTGCTATACGAGACGTAAGTATTATAAGCCACACCCAATAAGGTCAATAGAACGCTACATTATTCTGACCCTGATGAAAGAAAACTTCCCCTTGCATGACCTTTCTCAATATTTAATTTGAAATCGTGGAATACAGGTTCTTCCAGGAGATTAATTTCAAATACGGACTTTCGCAGGTAGGTTTTTCAACTGGGAAATTCTGAAAAACAGTCAGCAAATTACACAAATTCTACCCAAGTAAATATTGAGATAGGTCAGAGGGGGAGATTCATCAGCGTTTGAATAATCTCGGGTTCTATCCTCACAAATGTGTGTAGAGTTGAATTCTTCAAACTAGCAGAGCATTTGTTATATAAATATCATATATTTCAGAGAGTTGCAGACGCCTTACAAGTGAGTCTTACAACGGTGAATCGTATTGCAGCTAAGCACAACAGAGGTGAAATGCCTAAAAGTCCACCAAAGAATCGACATCGTGAAAAACCTACAGTTGGAATTAGCGGATTTGATCAGGGTGCTTTTCGGAACGTTATTTATGAAATGTACAGAACCAGTAAGTATTTATAAACATAATACCTTAGTATTATTTAATATAAATATTTTTGCAGAACAACACATAACCTTACATAATTTGAAAGAAAAACTCGAAGAGCGTGAACTCTTCAGTGGCTGTATCTCATCATTATGGAAAATTTTAAAAAACATTGGTTTCAAATACAAGAAAGATGATCCACGTCGTGGTTTGATGGAGTTACCTAATATTGCCTCGAAACGTGTACATTTTTTTACACGAGTATGTTAAATTGAAAAAGGAAGGCTTGTACGAGTTTGTTTTTTTGGACGAAACATGGATTTGGGGAGAAAGAAGAAAGGGGGGAAAGGAAAAAAAAAGAAGAACTTTTTTCAAAACAGAAGCGAAGAAAAATGGGGGGAAGAGAGGGAAGGGGTTGTGTGGGGAGAGGGGTTCCCCAAAAAAAGGGGGAGGGGAAAGAAAAGAGGGTGAAAAGGAAAGAGAAAAAAGGGAAGAGAAGAGAAGAAGGAAAGAGGCACAAAAGGAAGAAGGGTAAGAAAAAGACACCTTCATAAAAAAAGAAATTGATAAATGGCGTTTGTCAAAACAAAGTATGAACTTGCGTGAAATATGTATTTTTTGTAGGAACAAACCGACTGAATGAAGCTGACACGTTAGCAGAACAATATGGACATCGGGTACTTAGACTACCTCCTTACCATTGTATATTTAACCCGATAGAAAACATATGGGGGATCACTAAGAATTATTACAGGGATCTTGTAGGAATGGATGGTACTTCAGCAGAAAATGCATTAGCTACGTGGAAAGAAGCTTTGAAAAAAGCAACTCCTGATATTTGGTTGAAAACAGTTCAGCATCCTGAAAAAATAATTCAGGATTGGTGGGATAGGGAAGTAGTATTTGAGAGGGCGGATGTGCCTCCCATTATTAATAATTTGAACGAGGATGACGATAGTGATGATTCCTTTACGAAATATGATCAATATTTGATATGATAAAGGAAATTAACATATTAAATGTTGTTATTAAATTTTGTTTCAATCGGATATTGTTTTTATTAGTTATGAGTTCAAACCCCCTAGAACCCCTTTCCCACATTCCGATTTTTTTCAACAATCAATCAGAGGCCCGATTCTATTTCACGAATTCGATTATGGAATCGTTCGATGTTTTTTCCGAAATCTGATAAATCGGTGATTCATTATAGAGAGCTCAAATACTTTTTGGTTCGTTGAATTATAATATGTTGTAGAATGACTTATCATTTGAGTTATTCTTTTATTCATAAATTTTTTTATAAATATGAGATATGTTTTAGGCATTCATTCATAAATGAATTTTATTATCATTATTATTGGAAACCACAATATTCCCATTTGATAACTTAAATATTAGCACAGCACTACCAGTTAACCTAGATGAAGGAAAAACAACTCTGCGTGACAACACCGCAAAATTTTATGCTCTGACGTCATTGTCAACTTATCGTAAAAATACTATACTCATGACAAAGCCCACTGCATTATAAACTGGTTTCATGTGATGCCTGAACGATCATACTTTTGAACGAAAATTACATTCAACAAGAATTTGACATGGACTAGGTTCCCTATATTTCTCCACGATTTTTAAGGTGTTTCATCAACTACAACGGAGAAATAACTCATTTTGATGAGTAGTTTGAGTTCGAAGGAACTATTTGGGCCACTTTTCTTCAAGTCCATTAAATGTAAAAGGATTCACAACTTTTGATAAAATGGAAATATTTGTATTATTGATGTATGAACTGTATCGATATTATCCAGAGACGACTTATTCAAACAAAAATATAAAAAATTTGGCGTTCCCGATTTCAATGATTGTCCCGCCGTGCTCAGTTGTCAGGTTAAAAGTCTCATGATTCACTTACCGATTACGAGTTTTTTCGAACACTTTATTATTGTCGATTCCATTATTATCATTTGAAAATCCAGCCCTTCAACCTGAAACATTTCAATTCAACGAGAATTCATCTTCGTTTTTCATTACGGTTGTTAATAATGAACGATGAGTTTGAAATCTTTGGTGTGGAAGTTGAGCGTTTATGTGTTATTGTCATCATTAAAATATTTTTTACGATTTTGTCTGATACTTCAGATGGAACTTTTTTCAAAATTTTCAATTCGGCACAAGGCAGTAGTGTGGTAGTATTCTAGTTGATGAATACATGTCATCATCGGCTTCTCCCAAAAATTGTATTCTCTTTACCATTAATGTCAACAAGGATACGCAAAAAAACTCACAAAGACTAATTGGAATGTTTATTGTTCTGGATCTTTCGTATACGAAACATTCAATAACACCATTCAAACAGATTTCAGTTGAATCGACATTTCTCTAAACAAATGAATGTTGAAAGGCAAGCATTAGCATTGTTTATAGAGATATAGAGGGTCAATGTCTGTGTAAAAAGGATTTGAAGCATTTTTGTTAGGCCACCTTCGTTATAATGTCGATATTACCGTTCACTCGAAAATGCACGACAAAGTTTCATACTCTAAGGGGAAAAATAAGTGCAGAATTCTATATGACAGTTCGACTGAAATGTTGAGAGAAAGATTATTATGCTTCAACATAGAAACTTATGAAGGAAATGAGACTTCAGGCACTAAAATAATATTCGAAACATGAATGATTCACGACATTGACCAAAAATTCCATTTCTGTTTCTGAATTGATTACCTTCTTCTGGTATTTTGTATACGAAAATGTTCTGTACAAGAAAATGTGTGAATCGAGCTACGACGTCCGTAATAAAAATGAGAGAAAATACATGACCGGGAAACGAAATAACTAGTGCCGCTGTCTACCCGTACTATCCATCTCTCGAGATGATATTTTCATATTGTTGACTAACTTTATCTCTATTAACAATGGTTTGCCTGAAATATCGGAAGAGAGCTGATGACGCGTCAAAATAAAGTTGACACTATAAATTTATACAGGAAATGGGAAATAGGATATTGGAATAATCTTCGAATCATGAATGATCTAATATATTGATAAAAATGACACTTTTCTTTCTGGATTGTTTGCCATCTTTTGGCATTTTATATGAGTAATCAAGAAAATATGGGATTCCAAGCTACGACGTCAGTAAGAAAAATGAAAGCACAGATATGACTTGGAGACGAAATCACTAGTGTCATCTATCCGTAGTATGTTATTTCCATATGGGTGGCTAGCTATATGTCTCTATATATCCGGCTTTCATGAAGATCGAAGAAAGTTAGATTGAGGGGGCGTCTGCTTGTTAACGACAAAACCCAATTCAAACACATTTTCGTCAATTGATCTGATTTCATTTCGAAATAACTTATTTTGTAACAGTTAATGTTCTGGAGTGCCGTAGCTCTTTTGGGCATCTTGCAGGTTTCTGGGTAGCGCATTTTCCATTTCACTCATAGAAAAGCCAAAAAAACCTACAATGCCACAGGTTCGGTTTGTGTTTCTCGGTCTATTTAATCAACAGACCTCACCTACTAATCGAGACAACTGACAATTGTCTTTCGCCTAGATTCCTCCTGAAAAATGTATGTCGTGACCAAGGCGCGTATAAAATTTCCCATGCAACGGACCCGAGCAAATCGATAGTGAGGAGAGTAAATCCAATGAGAAGAAAGATAGATAATAATATTTTTTCGAATAAAAAAAGTATGCCGCTCAGTGGGTGCAATCAAAACTTATCCAACCAAGTCCCTCGTCGCTGTTCTAGAAACCTAAATGAGCAGGAAGGAATCGTGATATGTTTTATCAGTCCCAGATGATGACTTCAACATGGAAATCAGAACGACAAAAACTTGAACATCTTGCACACGGATAAATTCTCGGATGGCCTGGCATATATTCTACAGCTCAACATCGGTGAAAACATTCATTTCAACATATATAAAGATTATTTTATTTCGTCTCCAAAAATGAACCCACAGAAATTAGAAATTGGTTTCTGCATGTGTTTTATCACTGGATGTTAGTCGGAGACGATTGCGTATACTCAGCTTGAACTGTACCTACATTTCGTTTCTGATATTGATTTTTTTCGTGATAATTTCTTTACCACTTTATTCTTGTTTTTATTCCTGCTCATTTCAATCGAGTGCAATGGAACGTGATAAATTTTTGACATTTGGTGATAGAATTAGTGCACGCTCCTACAATAACTTCAAGATTTAGTAAGCCAACAAGCCCTTGGTTAACTGATACAATAAAATTAATGATTAATACCAGAGAAAAAGCTCTGAAGAGATACAAAAAATCTAAGTCCGAAGCTCACCTACGCTTCTATAAAGACATTAATTTTTGCTTTCGTGAAAATGTGTTCCCCTCCTCATGGAAAGAGGCAGTCGTCAGAGTACTCCCAAAAAAAACTTATCCTACAGATTATAAGGACTTTGGAGGTATTAGTACCTACACTATCCAAAATTATTGAACGTTCCATAGAAGTGCAGGTCTCAAACTATCTGAATCAGCATAACCTGCTCCCTTCAATCCAATCAGGATTCAGAAAGGAACACAGCTGCACGACTGCTTTGGTCCACGTTACTAATGATGTTATCAAAGCCACACATCAGGGTGAATGCACAGCCTTAGTATTATTAGACTACACTAGAGCGTTTGACACTATTAATCACAAACTACTGACTTCAATATCTGATCGAAGATTATTTGAAAAACAGAAAACAAAGAGTGTGTATGGATGATCTTAACTCTGATTATCTATTTCTTGAATCCGGTGTTCCGAAAGGATCCATTTTGAGTACTTTACTCTTTAGTATTTTTACATGCAACTTAATAAATAGCCTTCACAATTGTAAAATACATTTGTATGCCGATGACGCGCAGATCTATTACAGTTTCTCGCCACAAGCAACAGAGGATGCCTGTCAATTATTAAACCAAGAATTGAACTCTTTCGTGAATACTGCAAATGACCATTGTTTGATTATTAACAAATCCAATATTCTTACATTCGGTAGCAATAAATCAAAAGCTTTTGTAAATAATAATATCAAGGTGAGTGTAGGGAATGCCATGCTTGATATAGCAGATGTAGCTAAAAATTTAGGTGTTCTGATTGACTCGAGTCTGCGTTTCGAAAGTCATGTAAAAAAACTTGTTCAACGAGCTTACTCCTCCATAAAACTGATATATGGAAATAGACAGTATTTGACAACAAAAATGAAAATGAACCTCTGTGAAACACTAGTTCTGTCACAATTCAATTTTGCTGATACCCTTCATGGACCAAATATAACTGACATTTCTAAGCGTTCAGACAATTCAGAATTCTCATCTCCGGCTGATATTTGGTATTAGACGGAGGCAAAGAATTTCACATGCATTAAGGAATGCAGGCTGGCTCAATATAGAGAATAGAAGAACATTGCACGTATATTCTTCATTATAAAATTATCACAAACAAAAAACCATCATACCTCCATAGCAAAATTACTGACCCTAGCGATATTCATAATATTAATATCAGATTCAGAGATCTTTCAGCTATCAGATTTGTAAAAATCTCAACCACATCCCACATGATATAAAAAAAAAATTACAGTATTTAAAAATGCTATGAAAGAATCTTTATTTTGCCATCAGTAACTCTTGCTTTTACGTAGCCGGCATCATCTGCATTCAGGCCACATACTTTAATCAACTATTCTTCTTCTTTGATTCTGATATAATGTTTTGCTTTTTCTCATTGCCTAAGTATGTACTAGTAGGGGAGCTTTTTTTATGTTAAGTGGAAGAGCAGATTTCATTTGGCACCTTCACGTTGAATGAAAACTGAACTTCGCCTTTTATTCCTGTGAGGAAATTTGAATAGCTATGTACTGTTTAAAATTGGTGATCTGGAATAATAAAGACGTATTATAATTATTATATTCTTTATTTGCGAGGGCACGTAACTAGCCTAATCCTCGAGTTGCGTACTGTCTTTTTCCTAATCCCACCATGCTTGGGCGTTGATTCCTGCTGGTTAACAGGAATTTCTTCGTTATCCCTCATATGCAATTATCACCGAGATACAGAATGTAGGTAAAACAATTGCTTGCTTCATGGATTCAACTAGATACACTACAAATCCACGAACTGAAAAAAAAAATCCAAAATATCATTTCTCAATAAATTTTTCGAAGAATTTGAAAATTCGCCGCATCTGGTTTTCGGGCCTTTGAATGCAGTCAGCTGTCAAATACGTAATGAACAGTTCAAAATAGTGGGTGTAGAAAAGCGTGTCCATGTTTTATCACAGAGCCAACCCTATTTACGAATGTTTTCGTGGTGAATATTACCATTTTTTCCCTACGTGTATATATACTGCTCGAATTCATCTGAAACCCATACAAAATATTTTCCAGAAAATGCACCAGAGTGAAAAAAGCGGATCATTTCCATAACATAACCCGCTCGAATGTCTTTTCCATTTTCCTATGCAGTTCACAGCGAACCGGCGACTGCCCCATTCTCCCACTTGGATCGCGTTCAAATTCGTTATACGAAACATTTCACTCTCGTTCAACTCGAATTACAAGCCAAACATTCGCCGCTCTTTTATGGCAATTTCGCCAGATCTCCCCCTAACCTACATTTGATGTTACGACTTTGTTTTGCAGCCGTTGTGAATAAATCCAGTGGCAAGATAGCAGGACTGGCCGGGCTGTTTTTCAGAAGCATCGCGACCCTCGTTATAAGAAGCTGTGGTGTGGGTGTTTACATATTTTTCTGTTTCATAGGGAACAAAGAGTCCTAGCATTTTCATTGAAGCTTTTTGAGGAATATTCCTGTGAACAGGAAGGATGAAGATATTGATTTGGATGATAAATCACATTGAAGAAAATGGTTCAAGAATATTTAGTTTTTCAACTCTGGTTGATTTTTTCAGGAATAAAACACAAAATTTCCGACATTTGGTAAGTCGTACTCCAAGGGCTATAATTCATTGAGAGTTTTTGGGTTAGGAGTTATTCAGTTCAAACTCAAGAAAATCTGAGGATAATCATCTAGAAAAGTTGGGCTTATTCATAGAAACATTTCTTCTAGGACCAACTGTACCGACTTGATTTTTCCTAATTGAAAAACGCGCCAAGTGCTCAGCCATTTGTCCGACTTTCGTCTACACGGAAACATCGTATTTTGACCATGAGAGGAAAAAAAAGGTTTTTTCTGTAGTTACAGCCTTCCGAGTCGTGTTTTGTCGCTCGAGAACGAGATAGCAAAGAAAAACAGTTTTAAATGTGGATTCACATCTCAAAAACTGTTCCTGATAGTAAAGTATGTTCGATTCCTGAATCCGACAAGTCAGTTGAACTGGCTCGAAAATCATTTTTAAATATAAAATAAAAAAAATGATGTACAGATATATCTTTGCTAAATATTACCCGGAAGTAACGCCACAATTTCGAAGACACAATTCTAGTCTAATTACTGTGAGAACTATTGACAGGAAACAATTACCCTGACAAAAACTGATATCACCACACTGGAGGCGATTTTTGCCAATGGAGTTTGCATTTCATGGAGAAGAGTGTATACAAGGTGAGTACGAATTAAAATCTATGACTGTCATAGTGATTACATTTATAATATGTCGGATATAGGTTTGGTATTTCAATATTGCTAATGCAATATTCATTTGAAGTTGGTATGAAAATATTGAATGAATATATATCCACATACATACTATATTACTCTGCGTCAGAGTTATTCATATATAAGTTGACTATTGATACCAGAAAAAGACTTGCTTATCATATTCAATATTCACATCTCTACACGGGAAACCAGTACGATTCTTGAAGTTAATATATATATATATATATATATATATATATATATATATATATATATATATATAAGTTGTTGTTGAGTTCGGGTTGAACCGCGTCTGGAGTTTTTTTTCTCGACGTTTCGGCATTTCAAGAGGTAAATGTGACTTCACGCTGAGGTCTCAATCTGCCTACTCCTCAGGTGTTGTCACAGGGGGCAACGGTTTGTGACTTGACGCCGGGGCCTCAGATTGAGACCTCAGCGTGAAGTCACATTTACCTCTTGATATCCAGTTACAGAGTGGTAGTATAGACCATGACGAAACAAATAACACCTTCTAGGAATAAATTTCAACACAGTGAACACATATAATAGATGTTTTATTATCTTAGTATACTTCACAGAGATTGTTGGGCATATGCGTTCTCAGTTCTGTGCCAAGATGGATTGGACAAGCTGTACATGCTGATATTTCAACACAGAGTGTTCAGTGTAGGTCGAGACTTGAGAGACTCTCAAGAAGAGAGTTTTTGTACTCCTTGAATTGTGTATAATTCCAAAATGTCATAATGAAAGCCATGTGTTTGTGTTATGGAGTCATTCGTCACCCTGCACCACTAATTGCTGAACGTGATCATCTGGATTCTAGAAAACTACCAGCGACACTTGTTTTCTGGATGAGCTATAAAGTATCACTTTCTATTACACGGATTCAAATATTTTATCAAATCTTACTTAATTTTTGTTGTTGGTTGAATTCATATTGCATCTAATTCATTGTCTACAGACTGACTATCTACTACTACTAAGTCAGTTTATATTTGCTCATGACCATTTGTCCTCTTACTTTGCATTACCATAACATCAAAATTTACACTCATCCATCATAAGGCAAAGAGAAAGAAAACAAGTACATTTTTTGAATGCATTGTTGTGAAACAGCAAGGATAAATCAGGATATCCACCAGGAATCCTAATCAAAGCAGATTTTAATATCAACTCCAACAACATAGCTTGTAATGATGGAGGCATTTTCACAACCATTATTTAGCAGCTCGCTCATTCCTTGCAATAATTCTGCAGTTAGAAGAATCATTGGCGCGCGATTTATACCGAATCCTCCGGGTAATAAACTGCAAATAACACGGCAGGTTTATTCCGAACGATGTGATTTCACACTCGTTCTCGATTTCTGCTCTCACATCACTTTTGATAAGATTTATGTGTTATTTGGTGGCAATTATCCTTTTTATTGGTGAATGAGGGACGAGTTGTTGGTTGTAAAAGTTCAGAGGATGATTTACAAGGATTACATGTGAATTGTGTTAAGTCGCGGTCTCAACAAGGATAATATCGGCTTGATACCAAATCCTTGTCATCTAACGCTGCATGGCCGTAACAAGTGAAATGTTCTTGTTGTGCTCAATAAGAATATACGTGTTTCCTGAATCGATGGCAGCTGCGTCCGCAATTGTTTTTTCAAAATGATGGGATATGTAACAATTGACCTGATAAATTTGATCCCACGACTACATTAATTTGCCCAAAAACCATATCCAGAGAATTTTCGTTTCGAAGTCTTTGTGAAATTAAATCAAAACTGATATTACTATGAAATTTGTCTCTAACAGTTTGTGGATTGGTATTGTATCTAGTTTCATACATGAAGCAAGCAATCGTTTTACATACTTGCTTCAGTGTTTTGTTGATTCCACCTCTCAGTATTTATTTGTTTGCACAAATGGCGGCCCAACAGAAAAAAAAAATAATAATAGGGCTGCACATTCCGATCATGTATTACATATACTACATATATAAAATACTAAATGAATAATAGCTAATGTATATAGAAGAATAATGATAATAGACATCAGAATAATGATCAACGACGAAATTGGATTGAAAAATACTGTGAAAAGTTTATCTGATCTGAGGATTCAGATGAATTTGACACAACTCCTTACTACTTTCGAAGGTGAGTGAAATAAATCAATTTCAGAAATGTTGATGTTTTAAATGTGTTAAAGTCTGGTCAAAGGTGCATTGAGTTCAGAAGGTATACTTTCCAAATGATTATTGGAAATTTTTTGTGAAAAATCACAAATAAAATTTTTCTTCTATTTTCCAATGAACCAAGGTTATAAATTTTCAAACTCACTTCAGATGTGAAAAAGTTAATACCTTAGTTAAATTTTAGATTCAAAAATCTTGTATATATTTGATAAAATGGATCCCATAACTTGCATGTTCAGGAGAACACTTCGGACAGGTGGGGTGACATCGGACAAAGGGTATTTATCCCCTCCAACCGCATTTTACTCGAAAACTGTTCATTCACATGATAACTGACCAATGCAGGCTTATTTTTGTTAGTTTGCTTTCGGCCATGGTGTGGGTTGTAGTGCTGCTCTGGTGATTTTTGGTGTTATTATTACGTCTTGAAAAAAACCAAAATTTTGGCATTTTTGGAAAAGGTAAAAAAGCTCCTCTTCTGGCAAAGTTTCTGTGAATTTTCCGTGCTTCCTGCTCACAGAATGAAGGAGTTTAATGCTTTTGTAATATCCCGATAAAAACAATTTTAGCTTTTTATGTCTATGTTACATACAGGGTGATTTCAAAATATGGTCGTTTTAGGTGACATGGCGAAAAATTACCGAAAGCAGCTGGGAGGACGGAAATATCAAAATTACTCCACTGAATTGTTACAACATGCCGTAGATTCGGTTAAGACTGGAAGTTGCAGGTGTGCGTTGAATGACGCAATCAATATATTTTTTCAAATCTTCCCAGTATTAACTTGGAATAATTTTTCAAAATGTGCTTTAGGTACATTATTTTAGATTTTTGTGCCATTGAAATGTTTTATTAAAGAATTGGTTTTCAGTTCTTACTGTTTTTATAGGTGTAAATATATTTGAGTTCCTAGTCCGATACCTAGTTTCAAAGCTACATTTGAGGCCTTAATCAAAAAACCTATTGAAATGAGCTCGTTTTGGTTTAGATGCGGACATTATTCACCAAACATATCTTGTAGCTGAGTATTTTCTATATTTTTGATAATAAAGAATATTTTCTTGTTTTCAAGTGTTTTATCACATCGAGTACACTTCTACCTATTGGGAAATACTTTTTAAAATCATAATTATGTCCGAAGTGATCGATATACGCGACTGTCTTTCTTTCTGAATCGTTTTAAATGTATGCCCGAATTCACCCCACCTATGCTGGTAAATTCGGACAAACTTCCACCAAAAAAAAAACACTTGAGAAAACTTCGAAGAACATTGGAAGAGCAACATGCGTAGAATATTCTGGAGTTATTTCAGCAAAAAATTAAATTCGATTTGTCAACTGAAAAAACAGTATTAGCATTTTGATGTCGAATGTTAGATACAGGGTCAATTCAAAATATGGTCGTTTTAGTTAATTAATTCGGACATGGCGAAAAATTACCGAAAGCGTTTTCAATGCATGTCCGAATTCACCCCACCTAAGCTGGAAAATTCGGACAAACTTCCACCACAAAAAAAAGAACTCTCGACAAAACTTTGAAGTGAATTGAAACAGCAACATGCGTAGAATACTCTGGATTTCTTCCAGCGAATAATCAAATTCGATTTGTCAACTGATTAAAAAGTTATTACAGAAACACATCAAATTGCCCGAAGTCACCTCACTTGACGATAACTATCTACCCAGCTCAACAGCCTTATAGTGAACTAGAAAGGGACCAGGGGTTTGATATCGTTCATCAACTTCATTCCTTTGGATCTTAGAGATCATCCTCTGACGAGTGAGCGAATCGAAGATTCGTGGGTCATCATTTTCGGTCCATTAGTTCTCCAAGGCTGCCGCGATTCGGTCGATGAGAGCGGCGTGCACGCACGTCAGCGTTTCTCCCATTACATCCTTTTTTGTGCCGTTCGTGTCGGAAAAGGAATAACGAGCGACGGGAATCACAAAAGAAGGTCTGCGGGCTCGATATTACGGCTTCTGTTCGAGAGGAGAAAAGTTCCGTATTGTGCATCGAAACCAGGCACGGAAATGTGGCGGTTTCCAATGCATATGTCGGATTTTCTACGGAGATCGAGGAAGAATGGAGTCTTGTTCGTAATCCACATGTTTCTTTTTCACGATCGAGGTTCATTCTCACGGGTCTATTGCTTCAAAAGGCTTTAAAACGAAGCCGATCCAGCGTGAACGATATTGAATCAAAAATATTATTTTTCTTTACATATTTTTCAATTTCTCTTGGAAAATTCTATGAAATCCGCGAATGTTGAAAAAGAACCATATCCAGTGAGAAGTGCAATTGATTTTCAAGGAAATAAATCAATATAATCCAATTTGATCATCAAATACATTGGATATCAGTTATCAAAGTGCAAGAGAATAATTAAAATCATGTTTCGTATGCTTGGTGTGAAAATTAAGCAGGAAAAATTTATTTTTATGTGACTCAGCGACCATTGCGCCTTATAGACAGGGACTAAGGTGGCTAGGTACTGGTGTTTTCACTCCATATTATGAAAGATTGTCAGCAAATCAGACGCCTGATCTGGCCTACTTGATCCAGAATTGATGACGTAGACCGTAGTAATAACTCAAAAAATTTGCCAGGTATCGTCACTCTCGCAGTTGAGATGACAGTCATGTGCACGTTCTGTGTTGCCAAGTGGTAATGTCGTTGCGAATTCTGGTCTATGTGCTGAAAAAATTTGTTGATTGTTGATATTTCCATCTGAGAAATATAATATTGTGATCTCAATTCAAAATCTTGGTTAAGAAGTAGTATCACAATTCAGGAAATAATTTTATAGAAAATGTTATTATTATTATCATCATCAGAAAAGGCTAAATACTCTACCTGTACTCTAAAGTACCCTATTTTCAAGCAGACAGCCATAAATTCCAAAGAACCATCCCACAGTTTTAAAAATTATAGTTTCCGAAGCAAGTTTAGTTCATTCCGCAACCTTCTTTCGCATTACAATAAACCAACAGCTATCAGCCAAATATCTCTGGAAAAACAATAATATTTCTGATCATATAGCAAAAGTAAAGTCCACAGATTAGGCAGAAACAATAAATTCGCAAAAAAAAGTAATATGAAAGAACTCAGGTAGGTATTTGAAAATCTCATTTGAATTCTATGCATAAGTGTCAGAATTCAATTATATGGCAATTCTGTATAGAAAAAAAAACATTGTATAATTTTTGACAGAGCCCCAAAGGTAAAATGAATCAGAAATCTTTTTAAAAAGCAAGTTCAAATTGTGATATTTGCTACATAACCTAGATTAGAATTAATCATAAGAATTTTATGTATAATTAGTGAACAATCATTAGAATTTTCTGTACAAATTAGTGAATAAGAATATTATAAGCCCATAGAAACTAAAGTGCGTGGAAAAAGTTAAATAAAATTAGCGAGTGCTGTGGAAAGGACGCGTATGACGACTTAGCAACGGTAGTTATGTATTGAGGAGATTGTTTTTTTTGGAAGTTTTGGTGAATAGAAAATTTTGTACCGGCATTTATAAAATCATCAAATTGTAAAGAAAAACTACATAAACTAAGCAAAATCCAAGTTATATCCGCTCAAGAAAGGTTCACTATAGCAGAGTAGTAAAATTTTCACCTGAAAAGCAGTTCCAGAGACGAAAATCCTGGTTGAAAAAACTTCACCATTCCAGACAACATCGTCTCCTGTACTTTGCCAAGGTATTTATTCCATATCATCGTCTGTGGAAAACTTCATTGAATTTCCGAGGTATTTATTCGAAGCCTGAGCAACAACCGTTTTCTTAGAACATTTCAAATCGTGAATAACTATTAATAAACTTTCATTTCCTCGCATCAATCTCCTAGAGAACTTTTTAACGCCCTTCTTTCGAACTCTCTCTAATTATTCATATTCGTTATTTACTGCTATTTGTGATCGTATTTGTGAAATTTCATTATACTTGTAAAAATTTATATAGCCAGTATATAGCCAGGAGTGGGGATAAAGGTCACTTTCCATGGTAGTAGAGAGTGCGATATGTGTTACTTTCCTATGTGGTCGTAGGAAAACTACTATTTTCCTATACATCGATTGACTAAACAAACAAACAAGAAAAACTTCAGAAATATTTTCAGAGACCTGAAAACTACCATCAAACTCGAAAATATCCAGCAAAAATATCTACTCTGAACAAAATAATTGTGAAATAACGGTGGAAATAATATTGCACCCCACTAATAATCGTGATGGTTGATGCGGTTGTTTCTGGAAATAAAACAGAAAAGTTCCAAACTGTAGACTTGCTCCTATATATCGACATAATCAGTTCAATTTGCGCTGGAAAGAAACAACAGCAAACCAATTCTTTTTCTGGAGCACAGAAACATTTCCGCTTTGAAGTGCATTCGTTCTGTCGAAAACTCAAAGCCGTGTTTGATCAAGTTTGCAAACAGTTCCGGCGCACGGAACGAAAAAAGGTTGTACGACTTTTTCTCGGGGGCAATCGTGGAATTCAGACCGACAAAAATGAAGTCATTGGATTGGTCGAAGGCTGTAAAACAGCCTGGTATACACGTGCTATGTTTCAAAAATGCCTCGTGGAGGTGGAAATGCGTTCAAAGTTTTGTGAAAATTTCCAATAAACTCGTGTGCATAGCAAGCAGGTTGAAAGAGACGGAGGCGTATTCGGATATTTTGCGACAATTAAATATACCGGGTGAGTCACGAGTAACGAGACAATACGTATTTTGAAAAATGTTCCATAACCAGATGACATATGGCATGCTTTGATTTTTTTTCCTTAAACATGGTGAAATGTAGTATAGTCAGTTCGAATGAGTGTGAATTCGGGGAAAATGTGAACGATTGCATTTAATGAGCGGCCAATGAACCAATTCCAGTGTTATCTGGCATAGACATGTACGAATCTTTGTTTGACTTAACTACATTAAAAGCTACCCTGTAAGCTGGAATTCAACAGAATCATTCGGTATAATTGCCGCCTTCGTTCCGACTTGATGCTCGATGAGTGAACTATTATTTTTTGGAAATATCAAAATCTGTGTTGAATTGACGGTGAGTTTTGATTTCTATACGTGAATATGTAGAATTTGGATTCTAGTTCAGTTTGGATTCTTCATATTCAATGATTATATCATTCGAAACAATTTTATGGCATGGATCACACTCACCCCAATAAAAATGCATTCTGGGGTCGATATAACTGCATGGGTTGTGGTAAGTGGGAACTCGTTGTCGCATATGAGTTCACACTCGAAACATTTTCTTGTTCTAGATGCTGAATGGCTCGAAATCATTGCCCAAAATCCCAAAGGTCCTCGAATTATTTTCAAGTGGACCTAGACAATGCAGTACACGAAATGGAAAGTGTTACGTTGAGCATTCACCGACCAAATAACCCTTTAGCGATCCTTGGTAGCTATATTTACCGCAACGTACTTTGTCCCATAGTAGCTTGACCGTTCACCCGAATTTGATCCTAACGAACCTAGTCGCTAATCGAGGTAAACTTATGGTTAATATAGATACTAAGGACGTAGACATCACGATAAATTCGCATTTGTGCCCAGTCTTGGTAACAGTGGATACGAGTGTCCATTTGTGACATCAACTAGTAGTTCTTCTCGGTGTTTTGCCATCGTCTGATAGGAAAATATTTGTATTTCGTTCATTTTATTGAAAAGTAATAACAGGTACGCCTTCTGTGGATGGTTCTATAATATTGCCATAATTGAATTATCCCCTTTATATGATTACACGAAAAAACCGTAATTTCTGGACAAGTATGACCTAAAGCTGCTGTTTTCATTTTCCCATTCACCCAGTTCAAATAACGCTGGAGCAATTCTCTTTTATGCTAGATCATTCATCAAAAGGCCTTGATGACATCTGAATGAGCATTTTCTGGGATACAATTTTCGACCAGATATTATTTGAAAAAAAACACAAGGAAATGCAGGTTTTCATGGAATATTTATATATTTTCACGTGTAGAGAATAAAATTGCTGACTCGAGTCCAGTTAGAAGATATAGAAGAACATCTAAAAAAAATTGTTCTGGACAGAGATTATTTTGACTCGTAATTCGAGGTCAATGATTATCTGGAAGATGATCTGCCTCCCGAAACCTCTATAGCAATACAATTTGCCAAACTTGTAAAGTCGCATTATATACAGGCTCTTTGCTCCTTACCACTCATGATGATGAGGTTATTATCAGTTTTGTCTTCTCTGTCATCAGTATGAAATGTTGGTTTTATAAATTTTTCTCTTGTTAGCTATATTTACCACTGCCCATTATGTATTGTTTATAGATCCCAATGGTCTCTGGTAGCAATATCTACTACCATTTATAGCCCCCCTCAACCCACTCCAGAACTCGGAGATTTTAAAAAAAAAAATTCCCGAACTCCTAGATCGCCATTTCATATAACCTGGCACTGAAATATGAGTTTTCAGAAAAAATTGTTTTGCGCGTCAAAGGAATAATGAGCAGAATAACTCTGAAATATGGAAAACATTGATTCTCATGGCCAGAAGTCGAAGACTCAGATATTTTAGTGGACCTTTCCGAACAAATTATAGACAGAAGGGAAATTTTAATTTCCAAGACATCGTTAAAGTTCTTTCTGAACCAATTGTTGACAGAAGAGAAAATTTCAATTTTCAAGACATTTTGATGATTTTCATTTTTGACATTCCGAAAGTTTATGATTTTTTCACCAATGAAGATAATCGAATTCTTCAAAATCGAAAAAAAATTGTGGGTATATATAATTTTCACACTTGCTCTATTTTCATTGTGCAAGTAAACACCCCAAGAGCAATACCGCATTCACACTCGCCCAAAAACTATTGGAAAGTGTGATCCAAAGAACTGATTTTCAAGATGAATTCCTGTAATGAATGCTAGTTGTCAAAAATATATTACAGTTTCCTGTATGATTTTCACTCACAATGGGTTTACAAAACCGCGACACGTGTTTCCCTATTACAATAGCTTCTTCAAGCAAGATAAATAAATCACTATTCTATAATACGCTATTTATATACAAGTAGGTCGAACGTCTCTTACAATAAAGGTCCGACTTAGGTCTGATATCCGACCCATAATTTGTCCAAATACTAATTAGTTACATACGAAGATTATTCCTAGAAATAATTATTGGCCGGGAACATATTCAACAATGGGGAGTTATTTAATTTAACCTGATCATTCAATAAATATTCTGAATTTTTCCCTCTATTGATTTCCAAGCTTTCTAGAAGGTTGAGTTTCCAACCTTTTGTGCTCAAAATGCCTTATTTTGAACTCGTGGTTGAACTCATGACCTTCCAGAATGAGGTGACTTGCATAAGTAGAATTTGTTTTGCAAGTCACCTCATTCTGCAGAAAGAAAAAAATAATTGATTTTCCCCGTGAAAAAAAACTTGCAAGCCAATGTAAAATGAGTATACCCGAAGGCGATCGCGGGCATATTTGACAGAAGACAGTATAATGATAGTTGTAAATCCAGCCTGCTGCATAAACAAACGGATCTACAAGTGTTTATTGTGCATTTTTGTCATCTTTCAAAATAATTTTTCTCGATAATAACTTAATATTGAGCGATTTTGATGTCTCAATCCATCGATTCCCTTCTATTTTCGACAATAGAAAGAATATTGATCCTCTTGCTGTTAAGGGACGTGAATTGTGGATTCAAGCAACTAGAAGATCAGATTTGAGTACCTACTGATAAGTTGAAATGGGCAACGGTATATTCATGCATTTTATATCTCAGAATTGCAATTGTGATTTCATTAAATTATAGTAGTTTTCACAATAAATGGTATTGACTGAAGGATTATAATAAAACCAATTAGACCATTATGTTGTACACAATAGGATTAAATCGGGTAGTTTATTGCAGTTAATGAGCTACCATTTACTGTGAAAAATACTATACCATTTTTGTTTATGGAAATACGATTTGTTTGTCCAGCAGGCTGATGCATGTGACGTCACATGCCTTCGGTCTATAACTTTGATTTTAACATCTTAACCGTTCAACCTCAGGTCGAGTTTCAAAGTCTCCGATGGAACCAAGGTACACATTGGAACAATCATAGTGACATAATTCGATGATTGCAAACTTGATCCCACTACTACTAACTAGATGACAAGGCTAGGATCTGAAATTTCTATACTTAACCTATAATATCACACACGCTCAATTTATACCGATAGATAAAGCATAATTCTATTTCTGTTTTTTTCAGATCGTCCTGAACAGGAAGCAAGAATATGAAATTTCCATCACAACGAAGAAGGCGTTTCTTTCTTTGAAGTAAAGCCGTGCAATGGAAATACATAAATTGGTTTTCCAATTGAAACAAGCTCTGGAAATATATTTGCAATGCCCACTTTCCACTTTTGAGAGATGTCCCCGAAGGAGAATCATTCTGACCAGAATAAATGTATATGCAAATCACAATGAACATTGGCATCATGGCATCGCAGAAAATTATCGATTACCTTGCTCAAATCTGTTGGTATGTCGTTTTCGGAAACTGTCTTCACTCCCAGATATCCATGAATATTCCACACTACACCACACTTTACCACCAAGTACCTATAAGGCTCGATAAATTCAATACAATATTATGCAAAAATCGACCCCTCATTTTTATAGGTACATGAGTCATGAAGCAATATATTACATTGTATGAAGCGCAAATGCATAAATGTGTGACAGGTATTCCTGTTAGAAGAGAAATATTCAACTGTTTTCGGTGGAATGAGTAATAACATTCCGTTCAGTGGCGTTCTTCCATAATTTGACTGGATATTGAAATAAATATTGGACTACCTTCCATGGGACTTCGAAACATTTGCACTGTTATCCACATGTTTTCTTTAACTGATCACGAAACTTATGTCAAAACGCGACGGTTTGATCTTCTGCGTTCGGAGATGTATCCCTTCAAAGGTAGACAATCTATACCCGAAATCTAATAAATGAAAAAAGTATGCAGAACAGTTCTCGTCAAATTTCAAAAGACGATTTTTTGTCTTTCCAAAAATATGTCACTATTAACGAATCAGGGTATCGAATAAGGTTTTCCAAACCAACTACAGGGCTTTGGCTTTGTCTCCTCCTGGTATGAAATATATATTCTCTGAGAAGTTTCATTCAATGTTCTTCTCAGTTGATGAGTAAACCAAGCTTGGACAGTAGTTCACTTCTTATCATCTTTCAGCTCGCTAACGTTCAATTTCTTACTATTGACTTCGTAGGGGACGCCAGCTAGTTAACGGAAAATCCCATTTTCAACAAACTTTCGATGTCGGTAGCTCTGCAGTGAATTTTTGCTAGGATTCAGTTTAAAAGGTTCATTGTATATCTTATTCTATATCGCTCTGATATATACTGATCATAATAATATGAAAAATATTTGATGATATGGTGTATGAGCAATCTAAGTTATGACTATGAAACTTTGGGAGTTATTTGGTGAAAGCTGATGGAACGGCAATATAAGAATAAAACTTGACAAATAATCGGGTCGAATGACTCAAACATACAAGGCCCTCATACAAGGCCTTTCGATAAAAGAAATAACATTTACGGAATTCGAATAATCAGAAATGTGAATGTTTGACGAAGATAATATTTTGACAAGAAACCAATGTGTCAAAATGTGCTTAACGTTCTTGATACTCAATATACTATACTGTTTTTGGATCTGTGGGTGTTGTAGTGTTGCCTAGCTCGTAGAAATTATGCTTCACTAGGACCATGATATCATTTAACTTTAGTAACAAACATATTTCATGTTCTGATATTGGTGGGATTACCGACAACAGTAATCAATTTTGGAACGCTTTGACAGTGAAGGTCATCTCAAACTGCTGATGATATTGGAACGGATCGCCATGCTATCGAACATTTGCCAAAGGAACTGTCAGCGGTGTGACATAACCTATATTAGTTTGAAATGAATCAAATCTTACTGGATGAGATATCAAGTGATGGCGTTTCAGATTCAGAAGAATCAGATAGCTCCAGCTCTTATGGGTGAAGTGCAACCAACGTAGTGAACGAGAAGTTGATTCACTCTCCATATTTGGATCAATATCCCCACCTCGAATTTTGTGCTAAGCACCCGAGGAGGAGGAGAGAAGAGGAAGCTTTAGCCCTCTTGGATACGATACATCAAAGACGCCTACTGGGAGTACTTGGAGTGAGATGTCTATGTGTCCGACCTTCAGAGTAAATTCTCCAACTACCGAAAAAACCTGAAATTGTTATGTATGAGAAAAAAAATCTCCATTTGTTCAGCCACCTGATGGTCTTAGAGACTTTGTCTAAGGAAACTCTCACACAGTTCCCTAGGACAAGAAATCGGTTATTCAACAGTCTCTTCGTAACAACTCTTTTCCTTACATGACGTAAGTTATAATGGACCTTGTGTGGTGTGAGGGGGTTTGATAGGTTTTAATACCCTGGTATCATGTACGCTGCCTGGCCACTCTGTACTTATGCTGGTGAGCTTCTCATCAGCGTCACTAGTGGCCTGGAATTTCATGCTCTCATAAATGTGAGTGCAGTCTAGAGCACCTATGACCGTGGGTAGATTAAAGCGTGTTCGCCACTAAAGTTTTGCCCCATTCACTTTTTGTACCCTACATGGAAACTTGATCTAGTTTGTTGCCTTATCTACTATGCTATCCTATTTTGAAAGCCTGGATCAGTAACATAAGGCAGAAAAGTATCCATATTCTTCAGAGATTGAAGAGTACGGCCAGGACTCTTGAAACTTTCCGGTGAAGAATATTGTGTGAGAAATACAACACTGTTAGTCTCAACTCAAGAACTGTCCATTATCACTCATTTTTCTTCTCTCCACTTTTTCAGCTGCCAGAAAGTGAGCATGGTTTGGACTTGACTACAAATAATTTGGAATATATATTTCTTCATTTAGTTTTTTTGGGTTCTTAACTGAACTCTAAGAAAGAAAGCATCCACCAAAAATAATGTCATTCAAACAGTGTTTGAGGACATACTTCTACCAAAAGTTGTTACTGAGAACTCGCGATAGTAATTTCTCTGTTTTTATTCGACCAATTCAAGTAAATTCTCAAAATAACTTAGAGTTTTAGCATTTACTCAGATTCATTCACTGTATTCAGTGGATCTTTGGAGAATTTCATGAGTGTAATTATAATACTTGACAAGATTATAACATTTTTGAGAGAATAATGATTTTGCAGTCATCTGATGAACAATTCCAAATTTGGTCTCTGCTGGTAGTGTTTCTTAGGAATTTTAACAAAACCCAACTCATTTCAAGTTAGTCAAGCGATACTGAGACTACTTGACCACTTCTGCAACAGTAGCGTCAGTAACTTTTCAGTCTCCAACAAGGTGCCTCGAAAATTGGCGCAACAGAATAATTGTTAGTGATGTCAGTAGAATTGAAACGACTGAATCAACTGGGCAGTACTGTTCAGGAATATCGGAACATATCATGAAGGCTTGGGTGAGAGATTTAGACTTTCATAAGTGAGCTACTTACCAACGCATTTGGTCTAGCAACTAGTAAACATGACTCGCCGTTTTCTCTACAGATACAGTAAGTCAACAAGTGAGTTGAATTGGGCGACAAATATCATGCGATTGGGAATGAAAATTGTACAGATTGAGAACAACTTTTACCGCTCTTCAGTGATGTCTTCAAAGTAGATTAAGAACTCAGTGACTCGGGATGAAAAAGACTAGAGGAACTCATCCTATTATTCTGCATTCAAGAGAAGAAGAATTATGTGTTTGCAATTTATGAAGGGAACATCCCAGACTCCGCTTTTTAAAATGAAACTTCGGTGTGAAAATGTTTGCATTTTAGTTAACGCTGGTCCAGCCGTCTTCCAAATAATGGCGCGGTTGATAAATGGAATGCTTCCTCGTGTAAAGGATGTACACCGTCAGGTAATTTGTCTTAGTCGTCTGCACTTCAGGCCCGGATTTACTCTGATTTACTCTTTTGTGCTGAGGAAGCTCCGGTTTTTACGTTTCGCGAATGCTGCTGGGAACTCACATTAACGAAGGTCATCCTGCGTCTTTATTCGCAGATAATTATTCTCGCAGACCCTCGCCTGAAAAAGTTTGATTGATAGAGGTTTGTTTTTCTCTCACGCGATGTTTCTATGGCTATTTGATAATGGACTTTCCTTGAGATGAACTCCTGATGACTGCATGCTTGGCCCTACTCTATTCCGTATAGAGCCAGAAAATGTATCAAGTATTTCATTCAGAATCACCTCATTATTGAAGTTAAATCCACACTCACGAAGCGTATGAAGTACCAATTTATCCACTTGTGGAATAATGGAAAATGCAAATCAAGAAGGGTATTACTTTCTTGCATTTTTCACCACCTTCATACATTTTCACAGATAGAGTAGATGAATAAGATGAACCATAGCAAATATAAACATGAGCAGTAACCATTCAGCACTCGATATTTTTGAGGAAAGCTTCAATGACTTTTGAGGAGGTGACTTTTTGATTGAGCAACTTTATGTTGGTCAAAAAGGAGTTATTAGTGCATGGCTGGCCTCATGGTAGCTGTGAAGTCATTTCTGTTCCTTGTCAAGTAGTAATGCATATCGGCACTGAATTGATATTGATACTCAGACACATCCATATAAATATATCAACGATCAACCAGTGACTTATTGGTTTAGGTCTCTCATATTTGGCAGCATTCAACCCGAAAAATTGGAGAAACGATAGCTGTCACACTCGATATTTCAAAAACGTTTGATCGAGTTTGGCATCAGGGTCTCCTTTCAAAACTGCCGTCTTATGGTTTGCCTCCTAAGTTGTGTGCTTTGTTGAGGAGTTTCTTTTCTGATAGGTCTCTGTATGTGGTTGTTGATGGAGTTTCATCTGATATTCTCCCAATAAATGCAGGTTTTCCACAGGGTTCAGTTCTGACGCCCACTTTGTTTCTGCTTCATATCAATGATTTGCTCGAGAAAACATTTTGTTCAATACATAGTTTTGCGGACGACAGTACACTTCATATCAGTTTCTCTTCCAGAGTCCCCATACCAGCTCGAGAAACAAAAATTCAAAGAAACATTCACGTCAATGAAATTAACGAAGACTTGGTAAAAATAATAGAATGGGATAACATAAACTTGGTGGAATTTAATGCCAGGAAAATCCAGACAATTCTTGATTCTATTCAGAGAAAGGCATTTCGTCTTGTTGGTGATTCTTCGCTCACAGACTCGTTCACTTCATTGGAACATCGTAGACGGGTCCGAGACTTGTCTCTCTTCTATAGATATTTTAACGGTCGGTGCTCTTCCACCCTTGGCAATATCTACACGGATGACTGGACGAGTACAGAATTCCCACCCCTTTGTTGTGAATTTGGAAACCTGTCGAACCTCTCTTGCTCAGGGATATTTTTTCAATAGAATAGCTGAGCTTTGGAACTCCTCAAGCCGAGAGAGATTTTCCTGAGGCTTACATTTACCATGTTTTTTATGTATTTTTATAGTTTTATTTTTGTTATCTTTTGGTATATATCGCATTTTTTCAAGCAAGTATTTACTACCCAAGCTTTGTCAACAAGATTATGTCTTATGATAATAGCACATATTATTATTATTATTATTATTATAATTCAAAAATTCAAAGTGTATGTTAATTTATATCTCCTGTCCCTTGATTCACGTGGTGTTCTTTGAACATTACAGGGCTTCCCTTTCGTGAGAATCTGCATTGAAAAAAATGCAAATTTTGTCAACATATATAACTGCTATTCAACATAGGATATGATAAGAGTAAAAGAGAAGTCCGTGTGTGTAATGTACTCTAATTAATAGTTTTAGAGAAATATCTTCAAACTGGATGACGTTTATTCTAGTCAATATTACAATCAATATTTATATAACACCTTGACAACATATCCATTCCTAAATCTACAATGTGTTCTAAAATCTACCTATATCACATCTCCCCCTCTATTTTTTTACACAAAAAGAAAAAAATACTAATCATAAGAAAGACGTTGAGGAGGCCTTATAATTTGTTTAGGTCTACTCATTGTATCATTTTCTTCTTGTATTTCTTGAAAACACTCATTATCAGAAGAATTTCTCTCTGTACATCTTAATCCATCATCTATTTCCAAATTTACATTTTCTATTCCAGAACTAGATTCAACAAACCTTAATTTTTTTATTTGATTCAAATGTCTTTCCCATATAACGTTTCCGATTTCCGGTATTACAACAATATAAGTAGATTTGCCGATTCTTTCAAAAATAATTCCTTTTATCCAAGTAACTTCGTTGTTTCTATAATCTTTAACGGTAACTCTATCACCTTTCTCGAAGCTCATAAATCTTTCACCCTTACTATAAATTCTCTGTTTGTTTTGTCCATCAATAACATTATTTTTTACTATTTCTCCGACCTGACTTTTTTCAGGAAATAAGACATCGAATCTAGTACGCAAATTCCTTCCAAACATCAAACTAGCCGGGCTAACTTTCGTTGTACAATGTGGGGTATTTCTATAGTCAATCAAGAAATTATTTATTGCCGGATTTATGCTTATTTGTTTAGTTTTACCCAAACTATTCTTCAGTGCGTTTTTTACCGTTTTCACGGCATTTTCTGCAGCTCCATTGGAAGATGGATGATAAGGAGGTGAGGTTATATGGATAACATCATTTTTTCTCAAAAATTCCTCGAATTCTTTGGAGCAAAATGATGTTCCATTATCCGTCACAATTTGATGTGGCAAGCCATAACGTGCAAAACATGAACGTAAGGTTTTTATGGTTGCTGAGGAAGTGATAGATTTCATGGGAAAAACCTCCAACCATTTAGAATGAGCGTCAACTAAGATTAGGAACTGCCTATCCATGAAAGGTCCCATGAAATCTAGATGTAAACGAAACCACGGTTTTTCTGGCCAAGGCCAAGGATTCAACAACGCTTTTCCCGGTGATTTTTTATTCATCAGACAATTTTCACAAGTCATACAAATTGCCTCAATATCCTTATCTAGTCCAGGCCACCAAAAATAGGACCTAGCCAAACTTTTCATTTCTATTACACCCATGTGTGAAGCATGTAAACTATCTGAAATATGACTTCGTAGAGATTTGGGTATAATTATTCTATTATTCCATAATAAACATTCTGATTCCATACTCAGTTCGTTTCTGAATCTGTAAAATGGAACTACTTCTTTATTTGAAATGAATTCTGAGTTATTTTTATCCCAGTTAGTTCGAACACTTTCAATTATTTTAACTAAAAGCTCGTCCCTCCTAGTATGTTCCCTTACCATTTCGAAATTTATTGAAAAATGGTCATTATCTGAAAAATATTGAATAAAATTCAAATCAATTTCTTCTAACTCTATTGTTTTCGAAGAATCAGGTAATCTTGATAAAAAATCGGCTCGGTTATATTCTGACTTGACGATTTTTATATCGTATTGATAGTTTGATAAGATGAGGGCCCATCTTCTTAATCTGTTTGCTGAAAATTGAGGTATGTTTTTATGTGGATGAAATATGTGTGAGAGAGGTTTGTTGTCTATCACTAGAGTGAATTTTCTACCGAATAAATAATTATTGAATTTACTGAGTCCAAATATAACCGCCAAACCTTCTTTTTCTAACTGACTATATTTCGATTCAGCAATAGTTAAAGTCCGCGATGCATAAGCAATAGGTTTCTCTGAACCATCAGGTATGATATGAGATAGCATGACTCCTAGACCTGTTTCACTTGCATCTGTTGTTAGTAAAAGTGGTAAATCTTGATTATAATGCACTAAAATATCTGCCGACGTTAAGATTTCTATAACTTTGTCAAACGCTGCTTGACACTCACTAGACCAATTCCATACCGTGTTCTGTCTCAACAATTTGAACAAAGGATTCAATATCATTGCCAAATTTTTTACAAATTTGCCATAATAATTGACATGACCCAAAAAAGATTTCAAAGAAGTTACATCGGATGGAATAGGTGCATTATTTATAGCTGATATTTTTGATTCAGATGTATGAAGTCCGTATCTGTCGATATCATATCCTAAATAAGTGATTTTCGATTTGAAAAATTCGCATTTTATCAAAGATAACTTAAATCCTGACTCCTGCAATCTATTCAAAACCCTCTCTAAACGATCAATATGCTGTTTTCTATCTATTCCTGTGACCAATATATCATCTAGAAAACAAACAACACCCTCCAAACCTTGAAGTAACGTTTCCAAAATTTTTTGAAATTTGGCAGGAATGCTGGCTATTCCGAAAGGGGACCGATTATATCTGAACAGACCTTTATGAGTTGAAATAGTTACTAAATTCTTCGAAGACTCATCAAGACAAATTTGTTGATAAGCATTTGATAAATCTAATTTGGTAAAATGTACACCACCCTGTAACTGAACAAAAAGGTCATCAATTTTTGGTAATGGAAATTGATCTACCTCAATATATGGATTTACAGTTACTTTGAAATCTCCACATATTCTCACAGAGCCATCTTTTTTTAAAAGGGGTACTATTGGAGTTCCCCATTCCGAATAATCCAAAGGTTCGATAACACCAAGTTCAACCAAACGCTGTAACTCCTTTTCAACTTTTTCTTTCATGACAAAAGGTAACGGTCTTGCTCTGAAAAATTTCGGATTCACTGCATTGGATTTGAGTTTGATGGAAATCGTTCCCTTGGTAAAAGTTCCAAGTCCAGGAGAAAATAAATCATGATATTTATTTTTTAAATATTGTAGATCTTGGGGTATATCTATAAATTCCAAACTAGTGATACTCAATTGAAATGCATTGAAGAAATCACGGCCTAATAATGGTGGTCCTCCATTTTCAATTATATGAATTTTCAGTTTAACTTTCCTGTTTTGAAAAGTGATAATACACTCAATCGAGCCTAAAGATTCAATCTGGTCTCCATTGTAAAGGGTGAAAGTTTTATGCTCATCAAGAATGCGCTTATGTGAAAAATAATTTTCCTAAAATGATCTAGAAATTACACTGTAACCTGCTCCTGTGTCCAAATAGAAAGTGACATTTTGCTTGTCAATTTCAACTGTTACCTGAATCGGATTATTTTTTGCTTCAACAGAAAATAATGAAAATTCATTACTATCCAGATAATTATTCGAACTCTATTTGGTATTTTTATTATTCTGATTACCTGAATACCTTCTATTTGGACAACATGGAGCCAAGTGCCCTTTTACTTGACAAATATGGCAATAACAATCTCGATAGGAACACTTATCCGTTGAATGATTTCTTCGCCCACATACTGCACATTTGGAAAATAAACCACCCGGTGAGTTTCTCTTGCCTACTTCTCCTTGATACTCATAGTTTGTTGTAGTGGTATTACTCCTTTTTGATTTTCCACCTGTTTTCGCATGATTCAAATCCAAATCTCCTTTCTTGAAAACTTCGACATCAATATTTGATTTGGTCGATGCTATCTCAACCGCATCAGCAAATTTGACTGTTTCCTTTTCTTCAAACAATCGATCTTTGATTCTTCCAGTTTCATATCCAATTATGAAACGATTCACCAAAGCACTTTCAATTTGTTCAGCTCCTCCGAATTTGCATGCTGAAACTAGATTTCGCAAGCGCGCTACCCATTCTTTGGGAGTTTCATTCTCTTGCTTTCTGGCTTCAAAAAATGTCTCTCTGCTCGCAAATACCGATGTAACTGGTTTGAAGTAATTGTCCATCATCCCCGTTATTTCCTCATATGATTTTTGTTCCGGTTCTATTGGTAAGCACATATTGAATAACAGTTTATAAGCTTCTTCATTTAGTAAACTCAATAATATTGCTTTCTTTCTATCTTCTTTGTCGATGTTATTAGCACTAAAATAATTATTTAGTCTTCGCTTGTAAATGGACCAATCAGCTATATCTGGTACGAATTCTTGAATATGACCTGCATACTGACTTTCTTTAGTTTCAGTCATTTTCCTCAAGAAATGATGAATGTATCGCAAACTTTCTACTGAAAGACTCCAATTTCCCCGTCGCCACTTGTAATGTACTCTAATTAATAGTTTTAGAGAAATATCTTCAAACTGGATGACGTTTATTCTAGTCAATATTACAATCAATATTTATATAACACCTTGACAACATATCCATTCCTAAATCTACAATGTGTTCTAAAATCTACCTATATCACAGTGTGCATAATACATCTCACATTCATGGACTGAAATGATTCCCGTGCACTAATTCTCATCAATAATGCCTACAAAATCCTTCTTATATTGTTTTTGGGAGCTTCTGATCACTGAAGTGTGGAGCTCTGAAAAACATTCACACTTATAGAAAGTCGCAAAGTTTTGTTTTCAAATATATTTGATAGTGCCGTTCAATAATGCGTAAATATCAATTCAATATAACAATATTACGTACGTATCCTCAAAATTTCAGGTGAAATGACGTTAGTCTGGTGGGGGAGGGGAGGGATTTGAAAATACTGGAAACGCCATTAATCACACAAAATACATATTCAAGGCTATGAAACTATATAGTGAAAATTATTTGAGTTGAGTTGAGATATGAAATTCCAATATCTTCTTTGAGTATGAGGCATCGACAAGTCAAGATGAGAAAGATCAAGTTTCAATCAGTGGCACTGTATTAATTAATATCCGGTAGCCAAATCGATAACCCAGAGAGTTCGCTGATGCTTGTGAATAGCGAAACTCTAGCCGTGTTTCTGGCGTATCGAGTGTACATACACGTTGCAAATGCAAAATTCCCCACTGAGTGGTTTTTGTTTACACGGCATGATGGGACGAGCGGCATGTATCCCTGAAACAACATTCACTAGATGGAGGATTATTATGCGAATTATAATGGCTGTTAGTTGGCTGATATTTGTATGCCGAGCATATATGATAGTCAAAACATACACGGGTAGCCGCAGCCAGTTGAATATCAAGATGGCTGGATGCAGTATTCAGGTTCTCAGTGCTGTGTTGCTCGGAAGCTTCTGTGATATAGGTTTTTCATCTTCTGGTTCGCATGAAAAGAAAAATCCTGTTCGGGTGATTTTCAGAATCACAACGGAAATATGAGAAAGAGACCAATCAGTGCTATGAAACTAACAATTACGGGGTTATCAATTATTTCCGGGGGGAACGGTTATAGAAACATATGAAGAAAAGGAATGAATATACGACTTTGCTGGGGTGTTTCAGAAAAGGAAGGTCATATATGAGTGGTGTCACCGACAAACTGCATAAATTTATTTCATGCCGCGGGATCATTGACCATATTCTAAGAGAAAAACGGCCATAGAAAAGGAATGAAAGACCAACATTTTGGGGTGTTCCAGAGAAGTGAGCCCCCGTTGGTGAAATATCAGCAACAAACTGCCTACCTTCATTCAATGCTTAATGGATCATTATATACAACCACAGATTATATTGGATATTATCAGGCATGAGAAAGAAAACTGAGTTTTTCGATCGCACTCACTAAGCCCTGTTCGAAACAACATTGTTTCCACTATAATGGTTTCGTTCATGTAGAGTATGATGGCATGGCCATAGTAAACCCTTAGGTTTAGATATTGTTTATAGGCAGATTCAGAGAAGACGCCGTAGAAGCACTCAATTATTTGCTAGTGTTTTGATTAGATATCTTTATGATATATTCAGTCTTGTGTGTAGAAAGAAAAAACAGAATGGCATCGAATTTCATATTCACAAGTAAGATACGAACATGTTCAGGTATATTTCTAACAGCTCGAAACAGTATCTAGAACATAAAATGGCAGCTCGGCAAAAGGCTAATAATATTACCCCGGGGCAAGGATAATCTTGTAAATGAGAGAAGTGAAATAATCATAAAGCTGAATTATTGCTCAAAATATTCTCAATTGTCACTCTCTGTATTCTGATATTATAGATATGGGAGTTTCAAAAAAAAATATAGTGTTAAGATCTACTGGTTCTCAAACTACAACATAGGCTAATAATATAACCCCTGGGCAAGGATAATCACGTCAATGAGAGGAGTGGAATGATCATAGAGCTGAATTATTGCTCGAGATATTCTCAATTGTCACTCTCTGTATTCCGATATTATAGATATGGGAGTTCCAGAAAAAATAGTGTGTTGAGATCTGTCAGTCCTCAAACTATAATATGAATAGTCACTCCTGACTTTTTGATTTTCTTTTTCTGGAAATGAAAAAGAAAATGCTTCAAATTTTTATAATATCTGTTTTTATCCTCGATTCGTAACTGTAATATTTCAAAAAAGCACAATTGGCTAAGTACTTCATCAGTTTCGTATATTATTTTTCATTTATTCAAGGATTGAATTAAAATTCAACACCACTCACCAAAAATTCCAATCTCATCACAAATTTTCGAAAAAACTAGCTTCCCAAGCGTGTTCAATATGACTTTTTATTATATTTTTTGAGTTCAATGTCCAAACTCATGAGGAATACGATACATAACTGACAAAATAGTCAGTCAATTTTCCTTTCTTTCTTAAATATTGCATCTATCTTTCGGTGCAAATATAACAATTTTCCCCAAAAACGGATATTACAAGAATTTATAGCTTTTTCTCCTCCATTTCCAGGGGTGAGAAAACCCAAAAAATGAATTTCACGACCCCTAATCACTCATTGACCTCATTCAAAAGTGTAAATGCTGAAATTGGTACCTATGGGACATCAACATATGCGTTTTCGCTTCTGTTGAACTACTACTACTGCTTCGATTCCCAATTTACTCAGAATAATACGGTTCCAACTGATTTTGCTAAGTGGAGAAAATGATAACCCTGCATCACCTCTCTTCGTCCAAAACTGTCATAGGAAGGAATCTTGAGCCATTTTTCGAGCATCTGATTTTTCTTGAAACAATTGTTGCAGACAAAACATAACATTCATAACGATATATTTCGTCAACCCTTTCTTAGATCCTTCACAATATAGATTTGATGAAACTTCGGTAGCAATGAGCATCTAAATAAAAAAAAAACTGGAACATATGTAAGTCGGTCTCCTCTACAAAAAAATCTTTTCTATTTTCGGAGATATTGTTGTGAAACGTCACCATTTTTCACATGTTACCGCCATCATTGCTATTGTTGAGAACTGATCATATTCAAGTTGACTTTTGAGGAAGGTTGGATTTTTGGAAAAGTGATGTTTTTTCTGCTTGAAAATGTTTCAGATAAGTAAATGAGGGCGTGTGTGGTGTTATGATCAGAAGAAGGACAAATTTTGTTACAAACTCACAAACAAACAAAAATGTTATCAAAAATGATGGTTTTGCAATAAAATTGACCGGTATATCCGAAAATAGATGTGACCGCCAAATATTTCAATTTGATTTTTTGTAGGCGAGACCGAATTACGTGAGTTCCACATTTTTTTTTTGGATTCAGATGTTCACTGCGACCAAATTTTCACCATATTATATTTTCTTTCATCAGAAAATGATATTCTTCATCAACGACTACACAGAAAGACACCTATTTCCCTTTCACACCCATTTTATATTGAATATCGACATTCGAATTCCCTTCAAATTTCAGACGGTCTTTTTATGTCGCGTCAAAAAATATGTCATATCCATATAGATGCAGTGATACACGTGCTTTTGAAGGAATCCGATATAATAAGCGTTTTGCTATCCGCATCCAACTCGTTTCACAAGGGATCCGTACGTTTTGGCGTTTGGCACTGCTGAAAATCGAGTTTCTCCTCTGAGGGAGAATATTGAATTCCTGTATTCCGTATGTGTATGCACCTGCGATGTCGAGCCATGAAAGGAATGATGAATCTCTCTTGCATGATAGAGTAGATGCTGTCATTTATTCACTCTCGTTGATCGGTATTCCATTACTGGAACTTTTTATATTTCACCCAAGTACGATATGGCGTTATTGCATATAAAGGTGTGGAGCCTTCGGACAAAATACTTAGAGATCACAATAACATTTTCCGAAGACTATTCCGGAATTTCGACTTTTCATACAATGTTTCTGAACAAAATATTCTTTGAATCGGGTCAAGTGGCTGCCAAGCATCAAAAGATAGCTGAGAGGAATGATCTTAAGTAATGCGTAGGATTAGTAGCCTATTATGCACGAGCAAAAAATTGTGAGCACGAAACGTTAGCGAGTGCACGTAATTGGCCTTATCCTTGAAATGACAAAAAATTTATATGAAATAGTCATTATACATGAAAGTACAAAACAATACCAGAGAGGACAAAAAAAATAAAAAATATATACACAGTAGCAAATCACATTGTCGCATTTAAAAACTCGTCAAGAGTTATAAAAACATCCTAACAGAAACAACTCCAAACTCTTTTCAAATAACGAAAGGCTACATTTTGGACTTCAATTACTTTGGTAAACACTTATGAATTCTTGGTCCTATGCGTTTTGGTGCACTTTGAGTTATCCTATACTTAGCTACTGTAACTCGTATCATTTGCTTTTGCCGAGTGTTTTTATCATGAATATCGCTATTAAGAATGAATTCATTCCTGTTAGTGGAAGCATGTGTTCCAGGCAGAAGTAGCGGCCGTCGAACACTGTATAGGGGAAATAAACAGGCAGAAGGTCGTAAATAAAACCATTGCCATTTTCTCCGACAGCCAGGCGGCAATTAAGGCGCTCAGCTCATTTCAAACCTACTCTAGATTGGTGGGAAGCTGTCTGAGCGCACTCAAGGAGCTGAGTACTCAAAATAGGGTTACTTTAGCACCCGAACATGAGGAGGCCGATACTCTAGCCTGTGAAGGCGCATCTATGATCGGCCCAGAACCCTTCTGCGGGGTAGCGAAAGCAAGCATAAAGATATCCATAAATTCATGGATGCAAAACGAATAGAAAGATTGGTGGAATAAGCTTCCTGGAATGAGACAGGCGAAAGAGTTCATAAAGGAACCAGCGCCCAGATCCACGGAAGACCTGCTGAACCACAACCGTAAGGTTGTGAGGGTAGTGGTGGGTCTACTAACGGGGCATAACCGGCTCAGAAAACATATGAGCAATATTGGTCTGACAGAAGAAACCCAATGCATGTTCTGTCAAGAAGAGGAAGAAACCGCGCTGCATGTGCTCTGTGAATGCGAAGCGATAGCAAGGCTGAGACACGCAAGATGCGGGCAGGAGAAACCAGAGGCTGCTAGCTATATGAAGGAGTCAGTGTCAAGGCTATGGAGTCTCATCGAAGAGATCAAGATAGACAAAGAGCTCTAACAGCCAAGGAGCATTACATTAGATCTGAAAAGGTCGCAATGAATCAGGCCATGGACCAGATCCCCGATAATCTAATCTAATCTAGTGGAAACATAAACTGACAACTCATAAATATATAGTCCAACCAGAGTTAAAACTTCGTATTTAATGAAAATGTTTCTGCATAAATACTGCCGAGAAACATTAAACAAACGCGTAGGATAGTTTTTTGTTGGATAAATACGTTCTTGCTCATTGCTGAGTTGCTCTACAGACATACACCGTAGCGCAACTTTGATTCGACCTGGAAATAATAAACAGCCATGAGTTGGTCTATATTGAGAATATTCCCCAGTTATTGAGAAGATAAGTGAATGAGCTTAATTTTGAAACTAGTTGATCACAGTGTACATTCCAAGAAAGACTCTCATTCATCTGAATGTCTAGGAATTCAACAGCATCTTGGGTATTTCTCAAAATGGAGTCATTTACAATCACCTGAATGTCATTGGCTTCATTCTGGTAGTTGTGAAAGCTGATAAGCTGAGTGTTTTTCACATTGAAAAACAGGTCGTGACTAATGAAACATCCAGAGTAGATTCGCATTTTTGTGTCAATTCATTCGTCGCTTTGGCAGATATCACTAAACTAATATCATCTGCATAAGCAGTAACTGCAGAATATGGTATTTTCCTGTCTATATTATTAATAAATGGTAGAAATAAGAGTGGCCCAAGTAAAGACCCCTGGAGTTGAAATTGAATAAACCCCACCTCTGTCAAATTTGAGTGAGACACACTGCATTCTGTTGAGAAAAGATAAAAACCCATGAATCTGAATCATGCTTGTGCGGTAATTTCTGGTTATGTAGCACCAATTTCTTTTTTGTCACTAAGTTTCAATGATCGACAAGACATTGAATGACAGCAAGTAGGTTGAACAATTGCTTGTCTTTCATGGATATTACTAGATTCACTACCAATCCACAAACTGTTGAATAATATATTCCCTAAAAATATGATATTCAATTCAATTTACAAAGAATTTGGAACGAAAATTTGCTGAATTTGGTTCTTGTATAATCGAATGTATACATGAGATCAAATTTATCGGGTTGAATGTTACATTGATTTAGAATACTGGTCTATTCTAAATAAGCCATTAAAAATGTTGATAACTGCACAATAAGCCTTGTTTATAGAGAAATAGCATATTTAGTCGATGGCCGTATCAATAGGAGTTTGTACAACAAGAGTGGATATGGTGGCCATATCGCACGAGAAAGAAGTTTGAGCACGATTCCGTAGGCGACGAAAATGAAAGTTTGAGCTTTAAAATAATCATTGAAATATGAACGTTGTAAGAGTGCTTTGATAACTGCGCTTGAGCATTTGATAATACTGTTATACTACTGCCGAAACCCTGTTTTACGTCATTGATATTCAATATATTTTTTATATTTGCCAGTTGGTGATCAAGAACCCATTTTTTAGCAAAACACAGCCTTGCAATTTCGACTGTAGGTGACGACAAATTCAAAAATATTTCGCTATGTCAACCAATTAACAATAAGTAGCAGAGCAGAATTATTGTATATCCATCTTGAAAGTTGCGCACACTAGTTCACTGGAAGAAGAGCCAAATAATGATACGATGAGGGCTTTGTTTTTACTTTCTCAGAGATATTTTCAATGAAAAACTTGTATTCCTGCAGATATTGGTATTCTCTCCAGCAAATGGATGCCAAAGATATTTGATGTGAGTTTGAAAAGTGATCAATTCATCTGAATGGCAAACAGAAATGTGAGTTAGTCAATACAACGGACGAAACCAGAAAAAAATTGTTTCATGATGATAATTCATTTACGTGAATTTGACGAAAGCGTCCCAATGAGTCATTCATATATGTTTACTTCACAATGAATCAACCTAAATTATCTACATCTGTGATGACTAGTGTTCACAAGAAAGCAATAAAAGTTATTATAACCTGAATTCGCAAGTAAACTGATTCAATAACAGTTTCAAGGAGTAGCACTGCGATGACAGGCAGACAAGAGTCTGTGATGCTGAAATTTAAAAAGTGAACTAGTGATATTTCAGTGGAATCTCCTGACGAAAACAAGATAATAATGTTTCAACTCTCGAAAATAATTTGGTTTGAATGGATGAGTAATTGAAGCTCAGAATGAACTGTTTTTAAAATGACGCAGCAATTCATCGGGGTAGATTGAAAGTCTTCCCTTCTATACTTGGATAGATTCCAATATTAATTCTTATTTTTTTGATTGTGCCAGGTTAGAAACCCAGAGAACTACTGAAGAAATATTTATCCAGCACAAAATAATGACGTTCAAACAGTACAGAGAAGGATGACTTTTAACACATGCCAAATGAATAACCAGTACAAACTCGCATAAGGACCTGTTTTGGGAAAGTGTGTCACCGAGGTGATAATGTTTCTATATACTCTCGGTAGTGTAGTGGTTAGCATATCTGCCTATCAAGTGGAAGGCCGGGGTTCGAATCCTCGCCAGGCCACCGTGCTGGGTAATCGCACGTTAAAAGGTAAGGCCTTGTTGATCCATTGCTCGCACAAGTTTCGACTTCTGAGGGTTCGTCAGCTGGTTAACGAAACGAACAATTTTATAACAATTTCAGTCATGAATTGATATCTCATTTTCAGAAATGACGCCATTTATTTTTCGAATACTGTGATACAATACTGAGCAGAAACAGTTAATCTCAGGGTAAATTTTGGGATCGTGGGGGCAGGCTGACGACGGAAATAAACAGGTGGTTTGCAGTATAAATCGTTTATTCTCAACTGACGAGGAAGGTTCAGCTTCACTCTAGAATAAGGACTTTAACGTTGTATAGAAATATAATGTAAATATTGTATATAGAATGCACAAACACTAAACAAGTATGTAAAAGAACTTGGAAGCTTAGCATGATAATGCAGGTTAGCAAAATAAATACTTTTAGGAATATTGTAATTTTCTTACCTAGAATAAGACCAGCCAATGTCACCAATACTGATAAGTAGTTCGACTTAAAAGCCATAATGGTTCTCATCTAACGTGAAAGCATGAAAAGGGCGATAAAGTCTAGGAGCCAAGAATCGTGCAAAATGCCGAGTTTCTTCGTAGTTCACGCCGATAATGTTCTTATAAAAACATTTACAAAACACAATACTTAAGTGTAAACTGAAATAATTTTTGAATATTATTTGGAATTGACATGGTGGCGCCATCCTACGGGTAATCACTAAACTGTTAGTTTAAGCGGTAATAGAATCCTGTAAGCGGATAATTGATATTTCTAACAAGGTCGTACAGAGGGCACATTAATCAAGTTCAAGTTACACCTACAAAATAGAAAAATGGAAGTTGGATTGGAATGAATGAATGACTAAGCTTCCGACTCCGATAAACATCAGTTACATATAAAATGGCTGATACACAATTGTTTACTGAAGGAGAAACATCTAGGCAAAATCTGTTCGCTACTCGAAAAACAAAAATATCCACATGAGTCGAACAGGAAAAGCTGATCTTCAAAACACGAGAATTCGGGACTCAAAATAGTTCCCCATAACTTACTACATTTTCGAGTTCGGGTTCCAAGGTGGATATCTGACCCCCTCATTTTGTTTGGATCTGAAGTATATGCCATTTTACAATCTGAATTGCGAATGATTCACGATTCTACTTCATAACCTGACTTTCATTAACAATTCATGAAAATTCTATTGAAAAAAAACATAGCTCGACCTCCTCCTAACAAAATGGTAGTAGCCTTCTAGATATACAGTGTGGTCCACTAAGTCTGCAACAAATGGGAAACTTTTTTATTATCGATTTCTCAGAAAATTTTATTCTTGACAAAAGTTGGTGCATGTTCTAAAACTATACCAAGTGTACCTGAAATGGCTTTATGACAATCACCATACAGGATAGGCCAAAAAATATAAATTTCGTTCAAGAGGCAAATACTAACTACATAAAAATATTTGTGTTATTTTAGAGTTCTGTTGAATATCGTTGCAACAAACAAGAAGTTGACGGTCACCTAAAAAAATACAAATCCATGTAAATTATTCAAATTCACTTCAATTCGATAAGAAATACTCCAAACCGATTCGATTGTAGCTACTTCAAATACATATTGAATCAAAATAGTAAAAATATGTATCATACGGGGGTAATTCAAAATTTTCCAAAAGAAAAAAAAAATCGGATAGCAGGCCATGACTTCGTATCTGAACATAACTTTTAATTCTGAGCAACTTTTCCCTTCAACATATTTCTATATTTTCTGAAATAAGGGTACTTTACTCTTGAACGAGATTTATATTTTTTGGCCTATCCTGTATGGTGATTGTCATAAAGCCATTTCAGGTACACTTGGTATAGTTTTGGAACATGCACCAACTTTTGTCAGGAATAAAATTTTCTGAGAAATCGATAATAAAAAAGTTTCCCATTTGTTGCAGACTTAGTGGACCACACTGTATTGAAGAAATGGGCTGCTTCACTATACCTTCAACTATCGAACATAATAAAGAACTCCGAACATATTTCGACACAAATAGTGATTTCCACTCCTGAAAAGCCGTCTTCTAGTCTACTATACCACTGCACAAAGTTCTTTCGTTCGAATGGGGAAACTACGAAATCAGTCAATATTTTTTTATATATTTCCAGTTCACACAAATTAGCAAACGAATTGGTATATACAAACATCTCCTTCATAACGTTTCAGAAATTGAATCAGTGCAGTTTTGTGCAGCATCATATAATTTTCTTGAGGATTTCAGATTTGACATGACTTTATTGTGGTATTCAGCAGACTAGTATTATTTTGTGGTGGATGAATCCTTCCTTCGTAGTTATAAGGGTTTTCAACCCACCACAACCTGGAAAAATTCAGATTCAATATTGGAATTCATACAGTTTTTTTTCTTCATGCATAGAAAACAATCAAGATGATAATGTTTTGAAAAAGATACGAGAACTTTAATATTGGAATTTCGAATCAAGATCACAGCGCCACAACTAATAAGCATCACTTTGACAACTATTGCAATTCAAGGTTGGGACTTTGGCATTATGAGGAAGTCAAAAAACGTCAAATTCTGTGAGCAATTATCACAGTTCCTGGTGTTTTACCACTTTTTATGCGAACCATGAATTGTGCTTGATGAATATTAGTAAAAGTTTTATTCATATTGAAAAATTTCAAAATAATATCTCTTACAAACACTGTCGAATACTTTGACATTGTTCGAAGTTTTCACCAGAGGGCGTATCGCTTATCTTGAAATCCCAGTGAATATCATATGATTTTGACTTGTGAGGTTATATCTCTGGTGTGAATTCAATTTTTTTTCACTCGAACACATCTGCCAACATGTTTAGTTTTCATGTAATGAGTTTGAAAAACAAATGCAGTGTCGTCTCCCCATTTTTTTTCTATTTCACTTTCTAATCTCTATCGCTCCACTTTGGGAATAGACTACCTAAACGAAATTGTAATAAGCTATTTTTTTACTTCAGAACTGTGGTAGCTCTTCATTTTTTTTCAGACAATCAGTCCAGTAATACCACCTCTATTATCATTGATTCCTAATCTTTAACACATTTCCTTTATAGTTCCGTTAAAAACTTTAACCATTCCACACAGGTGTTCTGCAACAAATTTGATGGTTACATGACGTAGTTGAAGTAATATTTATCAACCATTATTTGTTTTTCAAGATTGTTGTAGTTTAAAAAGCAAAGAACCACAATAAGACTCATCCTACGAATAAGACTCATCGTTTGGAAATAATGACCTTATTACAATAAAAACCTGTTCAAGATCTGTCAAACTTCACCTAGACCAAATGAAAAAGGAGATAAACGATGATGTTGAAACCTTTGATGTAAAAGATAAAACTTCTAGAGATCAATTAACCTAACATCGAACTGTTATCTTTCTACTCGACACGCGTTTAGCTAACAAGGTAAGCATCTTCAGGATAATCTAAATCTGAAGCCTAGGGTTAGCTGTTTATATACCTGAGGTTTTTCGGCCCGATATGAACTTCTAGCAGTAACAAACAAAGTCCATATCGGGCCGAAAAAAAAACATTGGTTATATAAACAGCTAACCGTAGGCTTTAGATTAACTATCAATTTTCTTCTCCTGAAGATGCTAACATCGTTAGAGAAACGCGCGTCGAGTGCAAAAATATCAGTTTCGTTTTAGGTTAATTGATCTTTAGGAAATGGTTCATCGAAAAGGTAGATGTTAGTTTGTGAGATGGGTAGATTATCTAATGAAGTTCGTTTTTTTAGTAAAAATATCTACCAGACCCTAGATCTTCCATTTTCTTCCTGGTAATATTTCTTTAAACGTGACATTTTGATAGTGATCAACACGAGTTTTTTTCTTTTGGAAGAGGCGATATAAATTATTTGTTGTGCTCTTCTCACATGCACCAGTAACAAAGTATTTACCCCTACACGTGGTCAACACGAGTTTTTCTCTTTTGGAAAAGACGATATGAATCATTTGTTGTGCTCTTCTCACATGCACTAGTAGCAAATTATTTAACCTTACACTATTCTGAAAGTGAAATATAGCATTATTTCTAGGTGATATACATAATCATTCAAACATAACCTTTAGTGTCCTGTAATAAAATCTTTGTATTACTCGACCATTCATAGGTTTCCAGCAGTGATCGTTGCGAGAATAACCACCCTGTATTCCAAACCGCACTTCATCATCAATGAAGTACCAAAACGAAACGGGAATGAATAAATTCATATCCGAATGCCGCGGAACACAAATGAATGGTATGTTTACATAGTTTGTTATTTCGAGGATATGCAAATAGAACTTGTAGATAGATATACACGGATTTGAATAATTGATTTGTGCGCAGATCTCTCCGCCACGAGGGTGCGCTGAATCGAATTAAAACTCAGGAAATTGGATTTGTCAGAAATATTTCAATATTGTATGAATGAACTCAAGGGGTTCGGGAAGGAATATCTTTCATAAGGCATTCACGATGTTAATTGAAGTTTACTGAAAACGTGATTTTTCCATTTCCGTTCTTCCAATAGAACGATATTTTTTTTTTGGGGAAGTCGTTGTGTTACTCATCAAGGGGTGAAATATCCGCAGATGTTTATTGAAACGGACAGAGTGCCCTGAATGTGAATTGGTCTCAGGAAATTGGATTTGTCAGTAAAAATTCGGTTAACTTGAGGAAATTCGATCGTGCAGAGTTCATTCAGGTGATTTTTTGTCATATAATACGTGCCCATCAGTTGACACTTTTTGATCACCCAGTATATCATAACGTTTCTCAAATTACCCATGAAATGTAATAAAAAAATTTGCGTAATATTATGTTCAACTCGGAAAACAGATGATCTTGCCGAGACACCTTCAGAACTAATGCTGCATGCAAAATGAATCCGCAAAGCTACAAAAACCACTCTGATATGTATTCCTACGCTACTTGTTATAGTAATAAAATATTTGTTAAGCAGCATTATCATAAAATAACGATGAGATTGGAACCTTTGGTGTAAAAGTTGACACTTTTCTTAGAGATCAATTACCCTAACACCAAACTAATACATTCAATAATGCTGTTCTGAATGCCATACTGAGTGATTACACACATGATACCGTTATTTATACAGATGGTTCAAAAACATGCACTGGAGGTACAGGCTGTGCATTTTACATTTCAAACACCAATGAAACCCACAAAATTCGAATCCAGAACGAATGCTCCGTCTATACCGCAGAAGCGGTAGCCATAGAAAGAGCCTTGCTATGGGTTACAACTAAGAGATTGGAAAATATTGTAATGATAACAGACTCACAATCTGTTTTATACTGGTTGAAAAATCAACTTTCAAATAATCTCAAACAGGAATTGATATGCAACATACGTGATACCTTAAGTAAACTGTCCCAGCACAACATCATAGTTACCCTCATTTGGAGCAAAGGACATGTAGGCATAAAGGGCAATGAATTAGCCGACAAGGCAGCCGAAGAAGCAACTGCACTTAAGGACATTGAATTCGTTTTTGCAAATGGAGATCAAATTAGTTACTTGAAAACTTCACAACGAAAACAATGGGAAGAGAGATGGCTGTCTTTCGTTCGAACAAGCAATAATCAGTACACACTCATACACCCCACACTACCAAGAGAGGTTCCGCATATTACACAATACCGAGTACCAAAATTCTATTCATCTTCAATTAGTAGAATGAAACTTAATCATGGTTGCTTTCCTGCTCACCTCGCCAAAATAGTTATAATGAATTCTAATAAATGTTCATGTAACAATTTATCAGTTGGGAACTTGAATCACATTTTTTTTGAATGTGCAAATAACTTTAGGTATATTTTTGTCTTATTAGCTGATTTAATATCATTAAATGTGCAATTACCGACTAATATCGCGCATCTTCTTGCTCTTGACAATCGAGAAGTACACGACGTCATCATCAAATACATTACATCGTGCAAATTAAAAAAATTAAGGCTATATGCTCGTTTCAAAATTCTGTGGCAGAAGGAACACATTCCAATGCCAACCCCTTTCCTCTCACACACACACACCGAACTAATATTTTTGCACTCGACGCGCGTTTCGTTAAAAAGGTGAGCATCTTCAGGAGAAGAAAATTGATACTTGATTGAGTATCAGGCCTATCAAAAAATGTGTGTGTGGCATGGTTAGTAGGTTATTCTTCATCACATTCGATCTAAATATACCAGTTTTATATACAAATATTCTGATAAGTCTTCCGTATTGTGTTTTTTTCTCCAAACAGGGAGTGGGATCATATGAAAAATCAGTGCTGCCTTTTCCAAACGGTGGACAACATGGCGGTAGCAGCATTTGAAAGTCGCCCTCATCGCAACCGATTTTGCGTTTCAATTAGTTTTATCAGCAATCGGTCGTGTTTTTTTTTCGCCTTGTATTATTGAAATACGCCAGCCACTACCACGAACGATGGATTGTACTCATCGTTTATTGTTCAAACAGATGAAATCTAATATTTTAAGCGATGTTTTTCGAATTTTTCAGCAATCTTAACTGTTGTTTTATACACGATCAACGACACATAAAATCCATTGGTCGTGGTAGTAGCCGGCGTATTTCTTGTCCACTGTTTGGCAAAGGCAGCACTGCTCCTTCATATAATCTTTCCTCTCCCCTCTTCGGGGCAACAATCACAATACGGTAGACTCATCATTACAGGAAACTAAAAAAAAATTTTTTTATTAATTTTTTTTATTAATTTTTTTCACAGCGTTGACCGGTCCTAGACGTGGCAGCAGTGTCATTTTGTTTTCTCCTAAGAATGAAATGACGAATTATATCTATGACTTCTGGGAGATCTATCACCATAGGTTTAGTGTCGTTGCCTCTTAGACTATTGCCATTGAACTGCATCCGAAGATTTACTGACGATGGATGATTTGATTTGTTTCAGTCAATTTCCATACTTTGTATGCGATTGATACACACCCGGAACATGCTTTCATTGGGAATTCAGAAAACCTAATAATGTGCCATTCACGAAAATGTTACACTGATATGTATCGTTATAGTTTCGTTATATAGTTTCGTTGATACCACATATCAAATTTAAATATCGACCTGTCCAATGTTTCTCTTCAAAACTATTTTCTCATGGTATTGTGAATTTTAATTTATCATATATTATTGAGTGCAGGATTTGCTCGAATGTAATTGTCAATATTCCTCGCTAAGTGGTATCATTGGTTCGGACTGTCTTTGGTTTTTTCCAACCTATATGTTTTTTGTAACAAGTTTCACCTGAAAATCTTTTTGAGGAGCAAGATCCTTCACCCCAGTGGCATCACAACAATTCACAATTGGTATCGTTTAGTGATTATTTGAGTTTCGAATTGCATTCATTATACTATTAAAGAACAGTATAATATTCATTTATATCAGCCAAAGGATTTCTCAGGATTTTAAATGACATACCCATTGAATTTGCTTTATTTTGAAACGATATATTGAGATATATACAATGTTCCGAACGTTTCAATTATCATCAGATTTTTAATTCATATTTTTATTAGATTTCAAATCATTCACGATATGAGAACAATGTGACAAAAAAAGACCGTAATTTTGCAACGAACTCATTCATCAGAACTTCCATCTTCAAATTCCCTTCGAATTTGATTCAAACTAACACAGATGAACTGACAAAGGAGTGAAAATAAAGAAAAGCTTCTGAAAACAACTTCTGAAACGGGTTCATATTGAACATCAACAGAATTCTGAGTTTTTTTGTTCCCCCAATGAACGACACAGTAAATCCTCTCGAAGGACCCAGCAATCGAAAGCTGAACGTGATGTACAATCAACAATTATCCTTTCTGGAAGGTTTCGAGGGAAAATTATTCGCCTTGTGCGAATACGCAGATGTTAGGAAGTGTCAGATGGCCCTGGAAACTGGGGAAATGGGGTAGTGCGTCAACATCGTAAACTACCCCTCAAGCAGTTGATTGGTAGTCCCGAAATTTGTTTGCTCGAGAAAGAAAAGAAAACGACTTTATCACCGGCGTTTTCGTATCCCTTCGTGAGGAATGTTTGTTGTTACATGGTGAGGACTTGGTTTTATTGGTGAACAAGGAATGAATAAGATATTTTGAGTGAAGTTTAATCTGAGGCACTTTTTATCTCGGAGTTGACACTGAAAGGAAGCCACAGTAATGTGAGGTGAATCTAACATATTTCCAGACTTGACGCATAAATAGAAAGTACTAGTATGGTCCAATAACGGTAAATCTATTAAAAATGAAACTTGTGAAAATACAGGAGAACATACGTAACTGAAGACTTGCAAAAAGTACTTTTTTCGGCAAGTGTCCGGGAAGTACCCACTTCCCGGACACTTTTTCTTTGAGAAAGTAGCATTTTTCCGGCCTAGTCCGGAAAGTACGTACTTCCCGGACTAGGCCAGGAAAATGCTACTTTCCCAAAGAAAAAGCGTCCGGAAAGTGGTCGGTTGTCGAAAAAATAGTGTACGCAACACGACCGAAAACAGTTTTTTTGGACTCGCAGACTTCCAGTACTCGCCTAAGGCTCGTCCTAGAATTTTGTCTACTCGTCCGAAAAAACAGTATTTTCCGGACTTGTTACGTAAATTACTATTTCCGCAAATCGCTATGAAATTTTGACATTCCTGTCAACATTCATTGAGAAAAAAGTCAATATTTCCTTACTGTAAGGAAAATACCTGGATGGCAAGAGGATTTATGGACTTCTGGCAAAATCTTCCAGGATTGGCTCATTCCAAGACATTTATTCACCCTCCGAAGTCGGAAACCAAACAGTTGTTGGACTACACTAGGGACGAACTACGATGTCTCTGTCCTTCTCACAGGTCACTGTCATTTGAATCATCATATGCAGAGAATCGGACTGTCAGAAGACAGCTTGTGTCGTCTCTGTCTGGAAAATGATGAAATAGCAGAGCACATACTTTGTGCCTGCCCCGCTGCGGACCGAATCAGGTTTTCAGAGTTTGGCAAGGCTTCACTCTTACCATCTGACCTGAAAGATCACTCACCATACAAACTAATCGGCTTCGTTAAGAAGCTGGGTTTATTTGGTCGAGTTTGAATAGGTGTGAGCCACAAAAACCCTTGTGGGTTGCAGTGGAGGGCCGAACAGACCCACTCACTTTTGACCTAACCTAACCTAACCTACTGTAAGGAAATAATCATTTCTTTACAGTGAGGGAATGATATTTCCTTGCTGTTGTTAGTGTTCTCCATATATGATTGAAAACAGTTTCCATACTAATCCAAGTAACTTTATTACGAATGTCAAAGTACCATTCATTAGTGAATAAAATTATTCGCGATTTTTTCAAACCTAATTGATATTTGTCGAATTCTAAAGGATTTGTGAAAAACATTATGTTTACCCCAATCAAGCATGAATGAATGTAATTATATCTGAGTAGTTGAGGTAATTTTTTATACGGTGAAACACTCAAGGAGGTTGATTAAATAAGAGAAACATTGAAAGTAATTGAAACTGAACAAATGAAGTGAAATGAAGTGAGATTTCGAAAAAAAAATAATTCTAAAATAAAACTTGAGGAATTAAGAAAAACACTACACCTTTTCCAAAATATCAGTTGATTTTCAGAATTGAAGAGTAATAACATGCAAATCAGGAAAATTAGTTAGGTGCGATGTACTCTCAACTATTTCACAGGTCTGCAATTTGTTTCCAGAGTAGTTGATTCAACAATGTTCCATATAAACAAAAAAAACAAATTCAAAGCAAAGATGCAGAAATTATGTAACCTCCATCAATTGAAGAAATTATCACAGAAAAAGTTGCAGGTCATCACAAATCCTTGTAGCTTGAGACATTTCTGAAGTTGCTGAGTCGATAGCATCATAATTTTTCGACGGAAAACAAAACTTTCCTAACAACCAATGATAATAGTTATTTTTGCATTAAGTGCGCAGAATTATTGTTTTTTAATGGCACATGGAAGTGTTAATCTTTCGTCGAGGCTAAAAATTCTATTGAATGTGCCACGGGAATACGTATTTTATACACGAAATACAAACATTGAATTTACATGGTCCGAAATATATTTAAAATTATAAATACTTCCATGACGTCTTGACGTGTTTTTTTGTCCCGATAAGTTATCGCACAATTTCACAGCATCCACTGGTATTTCTGTGTCTTTACTATAGAAACGTTTTTTTGGCAGGCCGCCTGTTTCACTGCGTTTGCTCGTAGTTGCTTCAGTTTCAAGTAATTTTCAAGAATATGGAAGTTGATTATGAAAGTGGTAGTGATAGCCCATCAGCAAATGCAAAAGTACCCAATATATTACCTGCCAAATCCAAGTTAATATATGAGAAAACATTATATGACCAATTTCGCGATTGGTGCGACAAAAAACATGTGGAAAAGGTTTCTGCAAATGTGCTCGTATGCTATTTTGGGGAAAAATCATAAAACCTCCCAAGTTATGAAGTGTTTACTCAATATTGGAAAGTACATTGAAAGTCAAGGAAAATATTGATAGAGAAGTTTTCGAAATTGCTCCCGCTCATTAAGAACAAAAGCGTAGGAAACCTGAAAGAAATATAAAGTTTCATCGAAAGATGATATCACTGCACTTATTCAAAATGCTGATAACGAAACATATTCAGTTCACGAGGTACAGAAAAAATAATAATTTTGTAATCTTAGTAGTAATTTCAAAATTTTTTCATTTGTAGGTTGTCCAAATTTTGGGTGTCAGCGGTGCTTGTCGCCGTGAAGAATTATTACATATATATTACTCATTTTCAAAATACCTCATACAAAGATCTATTGCGTAGATTACATTGGAGTATGGAGCACTACGGCCGCCTCTTTCAAAAAGTAAAATAATATTTTTGAAATATTCGAGAGGAAACTATATTACCCAACATGTGGGGATAAATAAAATAGGAGAAATTCCCAGCTTGGTTGGAAAGAGGCTCGAAAAATACATGTATAAGAGCTACACAAGTCACTGTTTCAGGAGAAGCTCTGTAACTCTTCTAGCCAATGCAGGGGGCAATATTACATTGATAAAACGTTACGGTGGCTGGAAATCTACCTCAGTAGCAGGAGCATATATACAGAATATATTTTGAATAACAAAATTGAGATTTCTCAAAATATCGAATAGTCCATCTTCTTCCAAACAAATTAAAATACCTCATTAAATTGTGGAATCAACTCTTCAAGAAATGTTTAACGTTTCTGATCAGCAGCAACATGGAACATCTTCGGGAATTTATGTGGGAAGTAATAATTCAAACTTCAATATCAATTATTATTCCGATAATTGAAATTGTTTCATGATGAATAATCAATCAATTATCGACTCTGTTAAAAATTGATCTTCCATAAAGTAATATTCAGTGTTTATTGTGTGAATTATTTTGGGAGTGAAAAAAAACAATAGAGATGCAGAAATGTCAGGTACTTTTGACAGATGTACAAAAAGTTTTTTTTTGTATCTATCAAAAGCATATTTGTCAATACGTCGTGTGTCTCCAATGACCACATTATCTGAGTAACATAAGACTGAAATGCCTAGAAAGCCTGGTATGTTTACCTACACCTGTGAAAGTTTGGGATGAAAGCGACGATATCTAGATTGTTTGATTTTTGGTGGATTATTGAGCTTTTTGAGGTTTCCGTACAATTCGTATAGATGTCGCCCACACGCTCTTGTCAATCTTGTTTGAAGCTAAATTTGCACTAAGTGAAACTGTGCAGTCATTTTTTTCCATTTCATTCGATTGGCTAGTAAGAAGAGATCGCCACATAAAGGATAATGGGTGGTAGAAAACAAGTAAAACGCATCAATTTTTGAAAGCAACGAAATCAATAAATGAACACGATAAAAAAATCGTTACACATTTAAGACAAAATGACGAAGTGACATGACAATTGATTTGACACTTGACATCGAATTTGAAAAATGGGAACGAATCACCCCCTACCGAGAAAATAGGGGAAAACTCCAAAAGCGTCGATTGTTTTTTCGCCACAAAAATCTAAAGAAAAATCAGTGGAAAAACCAGGGTTTCTAGCCATCTTCCATAAGATATTCTCCAAAATATAATAGACGAAATCTGAATCACAAATGCTATTATCTGAATGAAAGTTGACTGATCCAAATTACAATTGGTATTATCTGAGTAACACTCGACCTAATCAGAAACACAACTGATGTTTTCTGAAACCCAATTCACTCGTCTGAACTACGCGTTATATCTTCTGAATTACAATTAGACAGGGTGTATTCTCTCAGAAAACCAAGGCACGAACACCATTAACGTTACATTTTCCCAAAAACTGAACTGCCAGGTAGCTGGATGAATTTAATCAACAGTTTCATCATACGCTTTAATGTAATAAGGCTAGATAGCGAGCACCGTTAAAAATAACGAGCTTTCTGCTTGAGCACCCTTATATTGCCAATGAAAAAGCCACCCTTCTATACCTGCGCCTAATATGAAATTTATGAAGGAACATCGATGTTTGAAGAATAGAGCTGAAACAGTAAACTAATGCATAAAAATTGTTCCTTTACGGTTAGTGCCGTTTTATGGATCATGCAAGGGAGAACAATAAATTATACTGTTCCTTTGTGTCGCTTCTGAGTTTGTTGGCCCTTTTGATCGGCTAATTGATCGAATCGCCTTGGTCTTCATACCCCTGGGAGATACTTCATGCATTAGTCGATGAGCCTATTTGAAGATTGGCGCTGTAACCAAAGTCATGGAAAAAGCAGTCAATATGAAGCTCATCGAATATCCAGAGAAATCAGGAATAATTAATCATCGACAATAAGGATTTTGGCATCAAATATCAACCAGTAACTTATTGGCTTATGTTTCTCATATTTAGCAGCATTCAATCGAGAAATTCGGAGAAACGATAGCTGTTGCACGATATTTCATTAGCGTTTGATCGAGTTCGGCATCGGGGTCTCCTTTCTGAACTGTCGTCCTAAGGTTTGCTTCCTCAGTTGTGTGCTTTGTTGAAGAGTTTATTGTCTGATAGGCATCTGTAGGTATGTGGTTGTTGATGGAGTATCATCTGATATTCTCCGGATAAATGCAAGTGTTCCACAGGGTTCAGTTCCAGTGCCCACCATGTTTCTGCTTCGTATCAGTGATTTGCTCGAGAAAACATCTTGTTTAATACATAGTTTTGCGGACGACAGTACTCTTCACACCAATTTCTCTTCGAAAGTCTCCATACCAGCTCGAGAAACAAAAATTCAAAGAAACATTCACGTCAGTAAAATTAACGATGACTTGGTAAAACTAATAGAATGGGGTGACATGAACTTGGTGGAATTGAATGCTACGAAAACCCAGGCATGTCCCTTCTCAAGAAAAATCGATCTATCATTATCTAATATTCAGATGTCAGAAGTAACTATTCCTACAATGTCAAGTATCTCGATGCTAGGTATTACGATCAGTGATAATCTCTCATGGGAGAACCATGTGAGATCGATCGCTAAAAGTGCTTCTCGGAAACTTAGATTTCTATTTCGTGCGAAGAAATACTTCACTTCTCGTCAGCTTTTGATGATCTAAAAGGCTCAGATACGACCTGTCATGGAATACAGTTCTCAAGTGTGGAGTTCGGCAACAAAACACTCATTGAGGCTTCTCGATTCTATTCAGAGAAAGACAATTCGTCTTGTTGGTGATTCTTCGCTCACAGACTCGCTCACTTCATTGGTATTCGTAGAAGGGTCGGAGACTTATCTCTCTCCTATAGATCCTTTTACGGTCGATGCTCTTCCGCATTGCTATCAATCGTTCCAACCTTGGCAATATCTACACGGATGACTCGACGAGAACAGAATTCCCACCCCTTTGTTGCGAATTTATAAACCTGTCGAACCTCTCTTGCTCAGGGATCTTTTTTCAATAGAACAGCTGAGCTGTGGATCTCCTTGCCAAAAGAGGTTTTTCCTGAGGCTTACAAACTTCAGAAATTCGAAGTGAATGTTAATTCGTATCTCCTGTCCCTTGATTCACGCGGTGTTCTTTGAACATTACAGGACTTTCCTTTCGTGTGAATATGCATATAAAAAAAAGCAACAATGAAAATTTGGGCGCGATACGTTCAAGATGTCTCAGAAAGATTAGGTTTACTTCTTTTGAAAAATAACTACTCTTCTGTCATCGGGGGGATTGAATTATTTGCCAGTACAGGAATGTGATTGGTTTTTCAGTCCCTTGCTTTATAAACTCTTAATTTGTTCTTTCCCGTGGTCTAAGCGGTATAGGTGTACTTCTGGTTACTTCATCAATAGGCAAATGACGGCTCCTCTTCTCCTCGTTTTCCCATTCACCATTTCAGGAGGTATGGACACTGAAGAGATTTTGAATAATGGGAAACCAACGACATCAACGTTGTAAGTTCGGAAATACAAAGTACTTATAAGTCCGAAACCGGTCCGCAATTGTATCAACAATGATTCGATTCAGACACTTTCAGTACTTTTCATGATTGCCGTACCTTTTCTGAAAGATGTTAGCCCATAACACTACTTCAAATATAGTTGAGACTGATTGAAAGGTATCCTTCAAATATTATTCCTGAAAATGTGTGGGTATCCTTTCAGTTTTACTACTGAGTTTGTTCTGCAGAAAATCCCTGTTTTTCACTGATATTGCAGCTGGGAAAATGGTGAAGAAATGAAGTTACAAATATCATTTATTGAAAAATTATTGTTGACCATGAATTTCACTAAGAAGGATACTAGTAGTAACATGATTAAACGAATAAGATATTTTGTTTTTACCTCTTGAGTGCACCTAGATTGAGCCTAATTTTACCTAATTTCATTGATGTATTCAAAATACAACGCATGCATTAACTCAACCCCAGTTTCGCACAGACAGAGGTTGTTGACCTGCTTCCCGCAACATGTGTAATGTGTTAGGGGCTCGGACTCTAATTCCAGCAGCATCTCTCCCCAACAATGTTATCTCAATTTTTGCCAAGGGTACTGATTCAGTTGATATGTATTTTCGGGTGGATACCGCGATAGCCTGAAGCATTTCTGTCGAAAATAGGTATCATACGGAGGGCTATATTAAGTCTACGTTGTGACTTTTTACCGACTAGTTACAAAATACTTATGGTGAAATACTGTGAAAAAACAAGGAAACAAAATGAATTACATAAAATTAGCTAAAAAAATACATGATTCAAGATCCTGATAGTTCCTTTCTAAAGCTGCAAAGTTCGAAAAATAGGGAAGAATAATAATACAATGGTAAAATCAGTTGTATTTTTGCACACATAATTCAAATTGAAAAGTGAAACTAGTCTCATTGAAATCATGTTTTCCTAAAATGTCGATGTCATTATCTGCATAATTGCAATTGTCATTTGTGACGGATATTAACGTTTTTTTTTACACATGATGAGGTTCAAACACCTATATAAAATAATTCGAATATAATTTTTTCATTTCTATCTCACTTAATCCATTGAAAAAAAAATCGTGTTTTCAAATTCTGGTGAAGAGTGGGTTGGTTAGTTAGTCAATTATTCAATAAAAATCATCAACATACCATTCTGAAAAACGATTTGTTCAACGCAAATATATATTAATAGTTACCATAATTTTGTGTCTGGGAAAATAGGAAGTGGCAGCTGAAATATCACTGACTCATCTTCATTATTAACGTTGATCAGCAATTGTAAAGGTATATCAACTTTGGACATAATTCCTTTCTAGAAACTATTTTCAATCAGACCGGCTTTGATTCCCAATTCGAAAACTTTCAACCCTTAATATCTTCCATCCAGTAAACAATATGAGGAATCGAAAAAATAGTTATATTCCATTTCAAGGACTATTTCTTGCCTGGAAACAGAAACTTTTTACAGCAGCAGTAGCAAAAAAGGATGGATATCTGTGAACTTCCTGCGATGAGAATCAAAAATTCACCATTTACTGAACCCAACTTTCCTACCAATCCAGGGTTAGAACGGTACCACCTAATAATCCCTGAGGTTCTGGTCAAACCATGCATCTCAGTACTGTCGTTCTGATTATCACTTCTGTTAGTTCAGAATGCTATTTTCTAGGAACTGCTCATCAACAAATAAAACTTCAGTTAGGGTATCTTTGGAGCAGAATTGAAGGCCAATCAAAATGATGTGCCATTTGACACCCCATTTGAGATTCTAAGGGTAACATCTACCCCTACCTTGTGGTTGAACCACGAGGGCTACAAATATCCCTTGAGAGTGTCTTTCTTGACTATAAGCTTGACCTGTGTTTTCGATTCCTCATATTATTTACTGAAAAGAAGATATCAAGGGAAGCTTTTAAATTGTCACCCTGAATGTAATAAAATAGCTGCTTATCATCTTTTTTGTTTATGAGCTCTCTAGGTCTGAGAATGAAGTTTTGAAATTTCTGTAGTGAATTCCATACCCCGAAAATGTTTTTTAAATTAATTTTCTATTCTTTTTCGACGACATTCCCTATGATATTTTCCAGTAATTCCAACATAGACGATCGGGGTTGCTATGGTATAGTTCCCGAGAAAATTGGACTGGTCTATAGGTACGTACTGGCCTGAAAGAGATTGGATAACGAAGAATAAACCGACAAACTACTTAAATATTTACAAAAGCACATCTTGGGGCCGCGGAAGTTTTACTAGTCATCTCGGGCTTCCAGAAGCATAATGGGGATCTTTGAAAAGTTTCCGTGTTACTTTTAATACAAAAGGTTATTTAGGTCATCAGGGAGCACTGCAAATACTGGGGGATTATGAGATTATGGCCTTAGTAATCATTATGTGTTTGAGAAGTAGCGGATATATGACGTTGGCTTGGGAATATGAAGAGAAGAATTAAAAGTTTGGTCATTGTAGAGTTTCATTTCGATAATGTGGAATCATCAGGTACTGAACAAACTCATGCAGTGGATAAACTTTTCAGAGTTTCGAAAGTTAGAGTTACTGTGAAAGAGGTGAGATTATTCAGCGGATGTTGCAAGCAGAAGTAAATTTCTCATAGATTATTACTCAACCAAAGAGATGAATTGCATTGATATGAGAAATATTCGGTTTAAGTGATTATCTGTAGAGAAGTGTTATACTCGAATATTTTCCTCATATATAAAATGTCCCATAAGAGCAATGCAATTATCGAAAACTTACAGCGGTAATTGCATTGTATCAAGTCACCATAACAACATATTTGAAACCGTATCGCTAGATGTCAGTAAACAACACAAATAAATGTCAGATGGACTTCAAAAATACAAAAACATATCGCGTTTAGGTATAAATGAACAAAAAGTAACATTTCGTTAAGAATGTTTTTTTTCGTGAAATATTACAATGAATTACATTCTTTACTTTCGCCAAAATATGAAAATGAACTCTTAAAATTTTTAGATTTTTTTTCTTGCAAAATTATCGGTAATTTTCATGCACTCGTGCAATTATAACCGATAACATCCGTAGCAATTTAACAATCTCTATCATCAATTATGAATGCAAATAATTTACAAAAGCAGAAATTCAGGTAATTTCAAATCAAGAACAGGTAACTCAATCTGACGGCTGTGAGTTAAGTTGGGGTAGTATGTCAGGTCTGGAACATGTATGTAAAAATATTGATACGTAATTCATTTGAAATATTTAAAAAAGTCGTATAGGTTTTCGATACAATATCAAACATGGCACAAAGTAGTCGATAAACCATTCGATAGGACAACAATCTCGCATGCACAGTATTCGCGTTGATCCAAGGGCGTTGTTCTATCAAATGGTTATTTGACTAATTATTCACGTTTATGATTGCATCAATAATCCAATCAAATGAACTGTTCAAGAGCCCAAAATGACGATTTTCGCCTACCCGAAAAGTAGCTGTGGATTCCGGCAGACACATGTGTCCTTATTATCCCCTAAAGTTTGCGCCAGATTATGTTCGTGCGTTTAGCAACAATTAGCGGTTGAATGCCGGAAATCATTATTTTTTTTTGTTTTTTGCTTATATAATGAAAACTAGTGATCGGATCGGAAAGAAGGTGAATTAAAAGTTGTAGATAATTGAAAAATCTATCGATTAGCGTTAGCCCGATTTCGATATTCCGATTTGTTGCGTAACTATTGCGCTCGGAATTTGAAAAAAGGCGTTTTTTCCATTACTCTTTTAAAAAATGTTGAAATGCATTTGGGGGTTGCAACTGTGAATTTGAGAAGCTTTCAACTAGTAGAAACACCACAGTTTCAATTTGGTTAAAAACCAATTGATAGGTTAGCAACAATCTAATTTGTTACTAAAAAAAGTGTCCCACTAGATTGTTATTTCTTGCCCTATGGATAATCGTAGAGCAATGAACGAAACAGTTTTGGATAGTCAAAGAGTTGAACTACAATTTATTGTTTTTGGAAAATCGATTTTTTCAATGTGATACCTTCGAAAATGGCGTCAAAAAAACAACGTTTTTCAAAGTAAAAAACAATTAGGAAAAATTGGTCGTATCAAAATGAGAGAAAATGCATGGGAAAGCTGCTATTTTTCTACGAATTTTGACAACCTTACTTTTGTTCCACGATAATTAGGAGCCAAGATAACACTTTTTATCATTTAGTTTCCCCTCCATTTGTTTGTTTATATGAAGCAACGAGACCTCGACGACTGCACAGAGCAAGAGTCATATTATCCATAGGAACTAGCAGAATTTGTTTTCCACAATTATTTATCATAATTATTGATAGGATAATTGGAGGTTCTTCCGGGACCGTTCGACGTGCCGTGTAGAGGGGGAAGCCGGAGAGAGCGATCTACCGCTAAACGGCCGTCGAGTGCACCGCGTGAAATAAACTGATCAGAGCCCAAAATGACCACGCTGTCTGTATCTCGGGAAATACTGGACAAGTTTTGTTTTTTTTTGTTTTCAATAGTGCATCGAGATATGATCGAATATCACTATGGCTTACCCGGTTTGTTTTCGGAAATCCCTCAAATCGCAAATAATTCAATTTTTACGCTGCAAATGTAGTGAATTATTCGTTCATTTCAAATTTAACTCTGATAATACGATGTCAAATGTTACCTTAGTTAGACGGAGAAAGCAAGTTTTCTCTGACATTCGAAAATGAATAAAGCACAGCTCATCTCCTTTCCAATTGATATTTTTACAAATGTGTATATGTGAATGTAATTCAATATTGAAGTTTTTGGCCCATTTATGTGCAACATTATTCTTTGATATTTACAGCTTGTAACTGAAAATGTCCATTAACATTCATCTATTCACATAATTATTTTGTCTCCGTTAGGTTAGTCAGGTCCTATCAGGCATTTCAGATACTTAGCAAATGACAAAATGAACCAATATGGCGGCATCTGCCCCCAGAAATTTTCGTTTGTTTCTTTCAGCAGAGTGTGATTTCCATGTTAAAACTCCTGTACAGAGGGTCCCCGATTGAACAGTTTGTATCGTTCCGGCCGGTTATACTGAGTGCGCAAAATGAACATTCCATTTGAACTTTTATTTTGGTAGTGATTTGCACATGTATTATTGTTAAGCTGACTTCTGTGATAGTTCACGTGAGAATATTCAATTTTTTCGATTTCTTAAAAAGGTAAGGTTATTCATTATACATAATTTCAATTACATCTATAGGTCAAAAATGTTTCGGTAGTAGTATAATTTAGATACTATTCTTTAACTAATGTTCAAACTTTATTTCATTTTATTTTGGATTCACTTACAAACACATTTTACAGTACTAACATGTAAGGATACTTGAAAACTACCTTGTGCTAACCAGAAAAAGACAATACTACTATAAAAGGAAGTCATAACAATATTCCCAGAGAAATAGTGTTAGGAGCGTTCTAGGTATTCAACACATTAAAATGAAAAGAGAATACATGTACAGCTTATTCAATCATCTTGGCACAAACTCAGATACTTTTCCAGTTGCACAATGCTAGTGGAGGCCGGGGGAGAAAGAAAACCCTCTTTTTTATATATATATATATATATATATATATATATATATATATATATATATATATATATATATATATATATATATATATATATATATATATTATAGGAATAAATTTCAACATAATAACACATATAATAGATGTTTCTTTATCTTGGTATACTTCACAGAGATTGCTGGGCATATACGTTATTAGTTCTGTACCAAGATGAATTGGATAAGTGTACAAGACAATCATGAGATACAATTGAAATATACAAGCTCTAATATCATTTTGACTGGTCATTAAGAGATCCAGGTCATTTCTGAGAATTAGGAGATTGCATTGTTGCATCATGTTATCATGTTATTAGTAATAATAAAATAGTTTCCGAGATACAGACAGCGAGGTCATTTTGGGCCCTGATTAGTTTATTTCACTCTTATATCGAATCGATGGCTTTATGCGCTGGATCGCTCTCTCCGGCTTCCCCCTCCACACGGCACGTCGAACGGTCCCGGAAGAACCTCCACTGCTCCTATGAATAAATATGATAAATGATTATGGAAAACAAATTCTGCTGGTTTCTGTGGATAATATGACTCTTGCTCTGTGCAGTCGTCGAAGTCTCGTTGCTTCATATAAACAAACAAATGGAGGGGAAACTGAATGATAAAAAGTGTTATCTTGGCTCCTAATTATCGTGAAACAAAAGTAAGGTTGTCAAAATTCGTAGAAAAATAGCAGCTTTCCCATGCATTTTCTCTCATTTTGACACGACCATTTTTTCCTAATTGTTTTTTACTTTGAAAAACGTTGTTTTTTTGACGCCATTTTTAAAGGTATCACATTGAAAAAATCGATGTTTCAAAAACGATAATTTGTAGTTCAACTATTTGACTATCCAAAACTGTTTCGTTCATTGCTCTACGATTATCCGTAGGGCAAGAAATAACAATCTAGTGGGACACTTTTTTTAGTAACAAATTAGATTGTTGCTAACCTATCAATTGGTTTTCAACCAAATTGAAACTGTGGTTTCTACTAGTTGAAAGCTTCCCAAGTTCACAGTTGCAACCCCCAAATGCAGTTCAACATTTTTCAATAGAGTAATGGAAAAAACGCCTTTTTTCAAATTCCGAGCGCAATAGTTAAGCAACAAATCGGAATATCGAAATCGGGCCAACGCTAATCGATAGATTTTTCAATTATCTACAACTTTTAATTCAACTTTTTTTCGATCCGATCAATAGTTTTCATTATATAAGCAAAAAACAAAAAAAAATAATGATTTCCGGCATTCAACCGCTAATTGTTGCTAAACGCACGGACAGAATCTGGCGCAAACTTTAGGGGATAATAAGGACACATGTGTCTGCCGGAATCCACAGCTACTTTTCGGGTAGGCAGAAATTTGACGAAAAAAGTTTATTTGATTGGACTACAAGCATTACTACTCTCGGTCGATAAAGGTTTGAAAAATCAGAATGAACCGAATGTATTGTTGAGCAATACGAAGAATGGATCCAACTCCACACGGAAACTATTCATTTCAAAGACAAAGCCAATCATCGAAAGTTCTATGATTACTTAATCCATACTTGACCTCAGAATGAAACGAGATACTATGGTCGAAGTGAAATTAATTGCATAATCATAGTAATTGGTGCACAAAATATTCGTGTGGGGTGAAGTCTAAGTGTAGAAGGGGGTCTTAGTGATACCTCGTACCTATGAAAATAGGTAACACATATTGGCTTACTTTTGAGAGTCTGACTAGTTGAGCCTGACTTACCAGCAGTTTTATTCTGGGTCTTCATAATAATGTTCATTATGAATTCTTAGGTTTTTGTGAACGTTTTCAAAATCAAATCTCGTAGTATACTGACTCAGTAGTTTGAAATGAATTGAAGTGAGTTCGGAGTAGAATTTTCATCAGAAAAATGATATCCAAGGTTCTGTTGAATAACTCCGACGAAATGAAACTTTCAATTATCCTTGGACAATACGATTCCAAAAAATAAACCAATTGCAGATAAGAAATTTAAATATCTTTTGAAGAATCACAAGCCTCCCTGCTATATTCACACATACATTTTTCTGATGAAGAACCCAAAAAGATGTTGATTTAAGTAAAATTTTTCCGACTTCGATATCTTGTCCGATTCAAAACTTAACAGGGTGACAACTTTTTATAACCGTAGGTGGACGTTTAAAATACGTGTCTTGCTTCTGATCCTTCTCTAATGACAATCTTACAAAAAACTCGATTAGAACTTCGTTGAATATTCATTGATCTTTATTGAATACACGATTTCAATGAAATTACATTCATCGCTTGTTTCGACATTCAATGAAACAGAATAAAGAAACTTGTAGTTCAGGACCGGCAGGTCTAATTTTCAAAAATGAAGCAGTGGGAGTTGTAAATGTGTTGAATTTTCAGGAAAAGACCTCTTAATTGAACATCAATCCGTGACTTTTTGTCTTGGGGGGGAATGTTCACTATCGCACTCCAAGATACATGTTGCGGTTCTGTAAAAATTTTCAGTGAAATTCTCACATGCCATCTAATAGTTTACCAGTTTCCTTAACAATAATCATTGAGGATTGGACTGACTTCTGAATTGAATTTCCACTGATTTGATGATATTTATTGTTAGAAGATTCTCAGTTCGATTCTCAGAAGTGGAAGTTGCTTCCATCTTCTTGGCGAGGAGTACGCCATACCATTTCTTCCTTTCAAAAAGTATTCTGGAAACGACTTTGCATTCGCTAAAGCGGTGAAAACGAGGCCGAAGTTTGTATGGGACAACGTTTTTTTTTTTTTTTTTTTTTTATATGCAGATTCACACGAAAGTGGATCTCTGTAATGTTCAAAGAAGACCGCGTGAATCAAGGGACAGGAGATACGAATTAACATTCACTTAGAATTACTGAAGTTTGTAAGCCTCAGGAAAATACTCTTGTGGCAAAAATTCCAAAGCTCAGCTGTTCTATTGAAAAAAGATCCCTGAGCAAGAGAGGTTCGACAGGTTTCCAAATTAACAAAAAAGGTGTGGCAATTCTGTACTCGTCGAGTCATCCGTGTAGATATTGCCCAGGGTGGAACGATTGATAACAATTCGGAAGAGCATCGACCGTGAAAGTATCTATAGAAGAGAGACAAGTCTCCGACCCTTCTACGATGTTCCACTGAAGTGAGCGAGTCTGTGAGCGAAGAATCAGCAACAAGACGAATTGCCTTTCTCTGAATAGAATCGAGAAGCATCGATGAATGTTTTGGTGCCGAACTCCACACATGAGAACTGAATTCCACGACAGGTCGTATCTGAGCCTTGTAGATCATTAGAAGCTGACGAGAAGTGAAGTATTTCTTCGCACGAAATAGAAATTCGAGTTTCTGGAAAGCACTTTTATCGATCTATGTCACATGGTTTTTCCGTGAGAGATTATCACTGATCGTAATTCCTATCATACTTGATTTCTTGAGATACTTGATTTTGTAGGAATAGTTACTTCTGAAATCTGAATACTAGATGGTGATAGATCGGCTTTCCTTGAGAAGAGACATGCCTGTTTTCGTAGCATTAAATTCAACCAAGTTCATTTTACCCCATTCTACAATTTTTACCAAGTCGTCGTTAATTTTATTGACGTGAATGTTTCTTTGAGCAGAGTTTTTTTTCGAGCTGGTATGGGGACTCTGGAAGAGAAACTGGTATGAAGAGTACTGTCGTCCCCAAAACTATGTATTGGACAAGATGTTTTCTCGATCGAATCATTGATATGAAGCAGAAACAAATTGGGCACCGAAACTGAACCCTGTGGAATACCTCCATTTATTGGGAGAATATCAGATGATACTCCATCAACAACCACATACAGAGACCTATAAGAAGAAAAACTCTTCAACAAAGCACACAGCTGAGGAGGCAAACCATAAGATGGCAGTTTGGAAAGGAGACCTCGATGCCAAACTCGGTCAAACTCTTTCGAAATATCGAGTGCAACAACTATCGTTTCTCCAAATTTTTCTATTGAATGCTGCCAAATATGAGAAACATAAGCCAATAAGTAACTGGTTGATCTTTGATGGCATTACATATTTTCTGTTTTCATCGATTCGTTTGTTGGATATAACAGTTTCAAATCCGGAAAGCTCTGCAGACGTTCGCTTCCTAAATCTCATCCCATCTGTATAAAATGAATGCGACGAACGTAGTACCTTTTTCAGAGCACGCATTATTCCGTGCTCACGACTTTCTGCTTCTTCATTCATTCCAAGAATTATTATTATCTTGTTTGGTAAATAGGCTCTAAGGAGATAAGGCCTCCCGGATGATTCAGTATAATGAAAGAGCGAGAGGTACGAACAGATAGGCCGAGATAACGGAGGTTATATAACTTAATTGTATTGCTTCCATTCTCAGACTGCCGTTGCCTTTCCGCGCATTACACAATGATTTACAGGGTTAACCAAAACAAATTAATTTTCGGAAAAGATATTAAGTTCCAAGTTCGGGAGTAATGTTGTGAAAGAGTTCGTTGCCAGGGGTTTTCTCTGGGTGAAACGGAGTAATAGACCAATATAATGAAAGCGAGACTATGACTCGTAATGGTTAACATTTCGATGTGGATCGTAATTGTAAACCTGATAAACGCTGGGGAATCCTACGGGGCGCAGCGATATCGATATAGAACCGGAGGGCATGGAATCATAATTTGAGATTTGACAGGTGTAAAGTCATCTTGAGTCACCAGAGCCCCACTTTCGGCACCAGAGTTGGACAGAATTGTGAATTGAATTCATTTGAAAAGAATTGAATTCATTTCCACTGAATTCAATTCATTGGCTCAATTCACTTTGAAAAAAGTGAATTGTGAATTATGAGTTGTGAATTCAATTCACGAAGATGAATTGAAATCACAATTCAGATTCACAAGCTACTCTCTAGAGCACAGTTGCTTCTTGTTTTTTTGTACACCCTAAAAAAGCCGATGACGTTATGGGAAACACGTTGTCGTTATCAGATATCCTCTGGCTACACTCTACGTATATTTCAGGACCGTGAATTTGTTCATACGATTCTTGCATTCCGTAAGTGAGCAGTTGTTGAAGTGGAGTTATATTTGTTATACTCAGGTGAAGATTTCACCAGATTTGGAAAACAATATATACATTTTTGTCAAGTTTTAGAAAACATGGTTCATCTCTCTAGTTATAGTAGAATATAACTTTTGGAATGAAAGTAAATCTTTTCAACAGAGCTCAAGTCACTCTAACACCGAACTCAATGCACTTGACTACCGTAATAAAGCTCTTCAAACAAGTTTTTGTCTTTAATGAATTTTCAGCATGTTCAATGAATAATGGCGTATTAAAACTAATTGATAAATTGAAACTTTTCGTAGATCCCAGATATAACTATAATACATTTAGTTTTTATTTTCGAGTGTACACGATAAAAAACACTGTGCTATTTTGTGAACCAAGAGGGAAAAGATGCGATGTAGTTTTCACCTCAGATATTTGAGGGTTCTGAGTCTGATTTTTGAAAGATCCCCGACAGAAACAGATTTGGGACGTTTTCGAGATCGTGAGAAGGGATGGGACAAATTTACTAGTAGGATCAACCAATTGTCATGAAAATTTCAAGAAAAAGACGATTATGTGTCGAGAGAGCAATGGTGACAAAAATAGAAGTGAAAAGAGACCAATCGCCGATTTATCTGAATTACAAAGAAGTTAGTGAGTCCTTGACTCGAGTATCATCGTTGAGACAAATCGCCAAAAAAATTATTGTATAATTTTTTCTACGAATATCCCAATAGAATATTTTCATGGATATCACCATTCCTTATATGGGAAATTTCTGAAGAAGACGACAAATTCTTCGTCAAGAATCTTTTGTTGAATAAAAGGTGCAATTTTACTACAGATAGATTTTTTCCTTTATATATCCTCTTCTTTCATATATTATATGAACTCTGCTAAGGAAACCGATTGATGTTTCGTTTTGAAATCAGCAAAACGAATTGTGAATCGATTAAAGTAACAATTCACAAGCTAGCTTGTGGCTTCAATTCTTTTTTTTTCTGATGAATTTTCAATTAATGAGTTCAATTAATTTTTTTGCGAAAATTGTGAATTATGAGTTCGATTCATGAAAGTAGTGAATTTGTCCAACTCTGTTCGACAGGAAACACATGTCACTCCCCCGCCCCCTAATAATCATTACCCAGTTCACGATTTATTCCCGGAATTTTCTGAATGAATTCTCAAAAACAACCAATAACTATCTATTTAAGATAGCGTGTTGAATTATAACAATTTAAATTTTAATTCAATAATTTCAGTTCGATACGACAATACTCTTGAGTGAATAAACTGGGTAACAGTGACAGTTTTTTGGCCAACTTTTTTACAGTCCCATCAATCTCACGAAGAAATCATTTCAAGATTCAATAGGCCTTTTGTGAATAATTTTCTTTATATGCAGATTCACACGAAGACTTGTCTCCCTTCTTTAGATATTTTAACGCTCGATGCTCTTCCTAATTGTTATGAATCGTTCCCCTCCTTGGCAATATCTATACGGATGACTCGACGAGTACAGAATTCTCACCCCTTGGTTGTGAATGTGAAAGCCTGTCGAACCTCTGAGGCTTAAAAACTTCAGGAATTCAAAGTGAATGTTGATTCGTATCTCCTGTTCCTTGATTCACGCGGTGTTCTTTGCACATTATAGGGCTCCCCTGCATATAAAAAAAGCTTTTTTCTAGAATATAAGAATTCTTCAAAATATCTCATAACTTATACAAAGTACAAGTACAGAAAAAGGTTTCGTAGCAAAACTAAAATCAGGTTTTTCTCATAATTCATTTGAATAATAAAAATAAAACATTTGTTTGAAACATTTATCGCTGAAATTTTTTCAAAATCTCATGCAAAAATATCATCAAAATCAACTTTTACTTCTATATATTTTGGAAATGATATTATCTACCTATTGACATAATGTAAGCGTCGCAATGATATGTTTGCAGAACTCAGATAAACCCGATTTACAGAAACATTGACAGTTCCATCCCTCATCAGCCAGCGGTATATTGATTTCGTGTGGATGCTCTACTGAAGCTGAGGTTTGCAAATACAAGCTCCTTATTTTTTGTGGTTATTTTCTTCCAGTCCACATGCAATGATATGCCTTGCTCTGAAGACAGTTTCACCCTCTTTCAACGGTCTAGATCTGTTCCCCACGTAATCCAGAATACTACACAGCTTCATTTCCATCAGGGGCATTTCAATCTCAAACATAGGTAGAGCAAGTAGTTACAAATTATAACACTCACGAGAGAGATGAGACTCTAATAATTGCTGAACACAAAGCATCTCAAGACGTTTCAATAGTATTCATTAATCAATAAGTCCTTAAGAATGCAAAACATGAAATGCTATCATCTAATGACCAAAGTTTGTTTTATGTTTATCACCCCAAAGTGGAGACATTTTGGATTTAACAGCGCCATCTCGCGGTTGTCGATTTTTGCCAATTGGAAATGCATTCAGTTCTACTGTTATGAAATTCCATAAGGTACCCTTTGAGAGCTGCGTCGATGGATATTGCCAAATGTATGAGTTGGAGGATTTTGAGAATCTGATATTTTCACCCTGTTTTCAGATCTATTTCATTAAAAACATTTTTCATCTATCTTGACTTTAGTCCATTCACGTTTAGGATTGAATCCTCCTTAACAAATACACGTGATGGGTCGAGTAGATCAGGGCAAGACTTGGAATTACTGAAAAGAGGTATTTGGTGTTTTTATCGAATTCATACGCAAAATCCACAATTTCACATCGACTTCTTTGCTTCTTTGTGTTGGAGAAAGTCACGAACAGTACCAATATAAACTGGCTCTACATACACCTGTATGAGTGGCTACTTCCGTGAGAATATGATCAACCAAACTTTCGGGATTTTCATACACTTCATCTTTGTTTACGTTGAGATTATACTCTTCTAGATACTACTCAAATGCTTTATATTTATCCTCTCTAGAAGACTATTAGTACTTGATACGACATTGTTGTCAAATTCATGCAAACCCTACAAAACATATTGACCAAAGAAACATGCACTGCTTACGATAAGCATTAATATTATGAAGTACTAGACTGTGACAGCCTCATACATCACCGTGCGTTCTTCGATATCAGCCAAGCAATCGAAATTGTCCACGTGCTGATCATATTTAATATGAAAAAAAGACATTTACAGGGCAGTTTTTATTTGAATATATTTCGCATAACTATTTTCTGCAAAATTCTATTATAAAACTATCAAAAAAAGTCAATGTTGATTGAGTTATAATTTGAATTGGTTTGTTTTCCACAAATGATACTGACGTTGGGCACAACTAAGCTTAACTAGTTTCAAGTTCTGAACACTATCGAATATAAACGAAGTACCTAGTAACTTTGTTTTCACCCTGTTTTGGGATCTATTTCATTATACACATATTTTATCTATCTTGACTTTGGTGCATTCATGTTTAAGATTGAGTCCTCGTTAACAAATACACGTTTCATTCCTATTCCCTATACCTACACAATTTTCGTATGAGTTATAATTTTTGATTTTATTCAACGTCAATAATGAATGTCCATAACTAAATGTAAGTTGGGTGTACAAAAACATGTGAGCTTTTGAATTTTCCAGTATTGCCTTGAGGGACAAAATGAAATGAAACTCTCAAGGTGCTGTTCAAAGTTACGTCTAGTTGCTGAATTGTTGCTCTCATGGAATCAGGCCTCAATTCGGAACGTGCAGGCATTTTGACAGGTCTGAAAAATGGTACGATTGAACACACGAAAGCTCACATGATTTATTATAAAGCCAAGTAATCTATAATAAAGCGAATTTCTCTAAGCCTCCGAATAACGAATATAACATTCAGTTACATGGAAACATTGCAGTGTAGGTTAAGAAAATGTTATTGAAAATAATCATTATTTTTTGTTCATTACGATACAATATATAAAAAGCATGGTTTCCACTTAAAAAAATGACTTATTATGACCAATGATTGAATATCAATTTTGAACATTTTTTCTGGACATCTTCACAGCAAATGTCATCTTTGTTGAATGTGGAATATTTCGAAAATTATTCCAGACAGGTAAAAAGTGTGTCATAGAAAACAAATTCAGAAACCTGAATGTGCAATGAAACAAAATATGACGTTAAAATACTAATACTCCTAAGAATCAAAAGCTCATACAATTAAAAAACTGTGACGAACACTTTTATAATGAGAGAATTCATACCTGCCATCTATTTTGATAGGTAATATATTCGAGTTAAAATTCTCGAATTTTGACCAACTTCGATTTGAATAAAGAAATCCATGTTATCCCAGCTTTTCTTCGTGGTGTTGTCGGTGATTCCGTCGAAACAGGCGTTGATATGGAGCATTGTCTGTTATGATCAAACCAATAGAAGAAATTTTTCAATTAATTTCACTTCGGTAGTCAGAAGTGTTTTGTGGAGAGTAATGAGTTTGGCACTTTTGATCAACTCCTATTCATCGCCAGACCATTTAGTGTTATGCCCCAAAACAATATTTTCAATCAAAACGTATGCATATCTGTTCATAATCGTATATCATGGTAAATATCGAATGAAAAATGGATTCAAAACTGCTCTTTTCCGAAATCACAAATTAAAAATCTTTTTGTCATCCACTTCTGGCCTCTCTTGGAAAAAATCGTAAATGACAATTTTTACAGAATGATTTGTCCTCATAAACACAGGTTTTGATCTCGAAATTATATTAAATGTATCTACCAAGACAGTAAGCTTTCACTTCCAAATTACATGAGCCAATTGTTGAATATCACAAATCGAAATAATCGTGGCTACATCGAATTTATTGCCAGAATGGGTCAAAAAAAGATTTGGCGCAAAATAAAAAAATAATGATTACGTTTCAGTGCTTTTGTATCAGATTATCACCTTCTTTTATCGGAATCGAAATTATGACATGCTGTTTCCAAATATACGCAATGCACTTTTTGACTTCTTCAATGCACTTTCTGATTCCTACAATGCAATTATCAGCAGTAATTGTCAATTAATCAATATAACCGAAACTTATGCAAGAAAGCGTGTTGTAGGAAGAAGTTTCTCTTTGCTTCCAAGAAATATGCAGGTATATTGGATCGAGTGATGAAGAAAAAAGTTACAAAATATTCCACTCAAGTCTGCAAAACTCATTGAAAACTTCGTACTCTTCGTATATGATACCCGGAAATAGAAACTTCTGGGGTAATATAATGATTCGAAGATGTGGAAAGCGCGAAGGTAGTTATACTTTCCTATATTGCGAGAAAACTTGATGTCGGGAACAGGGGAGAGAGTACATTTACTTTGATAAGACTGTTAGAAGCAAAACTTGTATTCATACTGCACTCGCAAATGAGAAAACTATTGAATATTGAGTTTCATATCATAATTCATAATAATAATAATAATAATAATAATATATGTCTTTAATGATTATAAATAATGACAAATTTTACATAAAGTGTATGAGATGGTTGGCGCCATTCAGCTTACGCTGCTCTTCCATGTAACCAACACGAATTCCCTACGAATTCCAAGGCACCTCCTCAAAATACTCATAAAGGATGGTAATTCGCGAATATTATGCATTTATTGAGAGAATATGACGATATATGTGGGTTGTTGGGGTATCCTCTGATATTCTCCCAATGAATACAGGTGTTCCACAGGGTTCATTTCTGGCGCCCACTTTGTTCCTGCCTTATATCAAAGATTTGCTGAAGGAAACATCTTGTTCAGTATATAGTTTTGCGGACGACGGGACAGTACTCTTTATACTAGTTTCCCTTCGAGTGTCCCAATATCAGCACAACTAACAAAAATTCAGAAAGTTATTAGCGTCAATGATATTAGCAATGACTTGTCTGAAATATTAGAATGGGGTGACATCAACTTAGTGGAATTTAATGCTGGTAAAACCTAGACAGAAATAACTATTCCTACAAAGCCAAGTATCTGGATGTTTTACTCTTCCAACTGATTTCGTTGGAAGAATAATCACTATCAATATCCATTATTCAGTCAATTAATGAATGTTCTGAATGTTCTGCTACTAGACTTCGAGTTGTGATACATTTTTATTGAACAAATGAATTTGAATTTAAATTTTCATGATGCCAATTCTTGTGACAGATTACCAGCGTGGCCAATTTCACGTTGACGGGATATTCACGTATGAATATAATAAATATAAATCAAGTTCAATTCGATGGTAACATTTTTTGGATAGTGTGGATGAACTGTTTTTTGATATTTCGGTAATACTTCGGTCGCTATGAGCACCTTTCTTTGAATTTTTTTTTGTGGAACTTACGTAATTCGGTCTCCTCTACAAAAAACTCAAATGAAAAATCCGGCGGTCTCTTATAGTTTCGGAGATACAGGGCCTTTTTTGGTGTAAAACTTCACAATTTTCCACATCAAATTTCTGTTGTTTGAACACACAAAATTCCTCCTACTTCTGATTAAACATCACACACTCTCTTATTTACTCGTTTTTAACATTTTCGAGCAGAAAAAACCATTAGTTTTTCAAGAAATGCACTTATTTTCAAACCATAACCAATTTGTGATGATGTCATAGTGCAATGAAAGTCGAAAGTGATGTATTTGCAGTGTTGCCACTCTCATTTTTATTGTTGAGAACTGAATGCATTAATGTTGACTTTTGGAGAAAGTTAGATTTTTTGAAAAAATAATGTTTATTTTTCTGCTTAAAAATGTTGAAAACGAGTGAATAAGAGAGTGACTAACGTTTGATCAGAAGAAGGGGGAATTTTGTGTATGCAAACAACAGAAATTTGATGTGGAAAATTGTGAATTTTACACCAAAAAGGCCCTGTATCTCCGAAACTATGCCCTGTATCTCCGAAACTATAAGAGACCGCTGGATTTTTCATTAGAGTTTTTTGTAGAGGATATCGAATTACGTAAGTTCCACAAAAAATATCAAAAAAAAGGTGCTCATAGCGATCGAAGTATTACCGATATTTCAAATTAGAATTGATATGACTTTTAAGATAGAGTGATTACAGATACCAAAAATTGCCGACAATCGTTTTCTGTACTAGAATGAATTTTCTACATTTCGTTAAAATAACCATGGCAACCAAGAAATATCCTGAAATAGCCTACTTTTTTTACGAAATCCCCCTGACACTCGTGATTTGATTCATGAAATTGATATATGTTTGAAGAAACTGAATCTGAGTGGAATCGATGCAGATACACTATCGCATAGGAAAAAAACACAACCTATTTTCGAAATATTTTACGAGAGCGTGAATTTAAGAACTGGAGTCAGCAGAAATCTAAAGGTAGGGGAGTCTCTCTGTATAAACAATACCCCCAAGGCAATCGATGGGTTTATAAAAGAGAAAGTTTAACATCAACGGAATGGGTAAATGCTATAAAAATGAGCATAGATGTTGCAGCAGTCAGAGCATTACCTGGGAGGAGTATCAATGGACGCCATTGCAGATCACCAGACTGCAATGAGATTGAAACTTTGGGACACGTTCTAGGATACTGCAAAAAAGGTTATTTGCTCCGAAATGCAAGACATCATGGAGTGAGGACCATGATAGCAGATGAACTGAGGAGAAAAAAGGATTTTGAAGTTCATGAAGAGGTCAATTGTATTGCGATCGAGTCGTTATAATTGCTGTGGACCATAAAAATAAAAAAGGTTTGAAATTTTGGATTGAGGTGGCCTTTACTTGATGGAAATCCATAGTTATTACGCTATAAGGTAGACATGATTAAATTTCCACAAAATTTATTGTCTTCGCGACATGTTTCGATACACTGTATATTTATCAAGCGAATGTTTCTAAACACTAGTGTTTAGAAATAAAAAGGTTTTATATTCGACCCTACCATCCGCTTTGAAATTAATAAAACCCAACCAGGAGACGTTGACAGAGAGAAGAGAGATTACTGTGAACCAACTGTTTCCTACTTTGAAAATAAATATGGAATTGACCATATCACAGTAATTGGACTTATGATTGGTGCTCGTGGAACAATACCAAAATTTTTTGTGAACTTCATCAACACATTTCGATTATCAAAATCATTATTGGAAAACATAACGATTTCAGTGATCAAAGACTCTGTGGCAATATTGAATAATCATTTATATAGCAATTGCTAATTTTTATTCAATTTTCTTGATATTTTTACATTTGTTCTAATATTTAATTTTAAATCTATATTTATTTTTAATTCATGCATTATTTGTTGAATGGAATCCTGTGTCCCAGTGGCAAACTGTTATTGACAGTCAGGACATCAACTGTATTTTGTTGTTGTAATAGAATAGAATAGAATAGAATATTTTATTCATCCTTTCAACCGTTTCACAACAGATAGGACAGGTCCGATACAATTACATGTCTTGAAGCTTATAAACATTTATGGACATCACATTATTTAAAGTATAATCACATATTTTTCTCAAGGAGAAGAATAATCGGCAAATATATATTGTTCACCAAGTAGGAAAAAACGAGCATTCCTGGACGACTGTGAGGATTGCTAAGTCGAGGACTTAGCAACACATGGATTCTCCTACGAGGTAAACATAGTATTCTTCCGCAAATCGTTTGAGATTCGATAGATATTGATTAGTTTAGAAAAAATCGCTATTAATTTCATTCTCAAATAAATGATGCTTTGAAATTCTCAATAGGGGTACGTGGGTTACTATGGAAACTGGTTTCAATCATTCATGTAGAACACTGACAAAGGTAAGGAATAATAATTTTTCCACTCATACCCGTGAATATGCTGATTTCTTTATAGTTTACTGAACGGATAAGAAGGATAAGCAGGCGATTTCGGTTTTAATTCGAAAGTAATTTGACAGTACTCGTTCTCGAATGTAGTCTTCTCGTTCAGAAAAAAAAAACAGTCTTTTTTAGCACTTGTAAATACTATAAACTCAGCTCAAAATATGGCTGGGACCAGAACCTGTAACTGTGGTATTTACTGAAAAATAAAAGTGTACCATTCTCTTTGCAGAACCGAGTTATTCAAATTACTCTACCATGAACAAAAACTCCAGAAATAATTGAACCTCAATAACAGTTATTGGGATATCTATTACTGAAACTACATGGGAGCATCCTTGATTAACGTGATATTTTCTTTATCGAATTTCCCTCGTACACCACCCCAAAAACCTTCGCCTGCCAAAATTTAAACGAAATTTTTTACCGAGATCCAATTTAATTATACTTTTACATCACGTACCGCTTGCTTCCCTTTCATTCGCCGTGACGGCGTAGTCGTCCGGCGTTTTTTGCCACCGAGATTTCATCACTTCCTACATAAATTCTCGTTATTGTATAATTCTCGAGTCGGGGCCGCTCTCCTAACGACAAACACCGAAATTTGTCACAGTCGACCCATTTACGTCGCTTCTGCCAGACAAGAGCAACTTGAACTAAACACGTAAAAAGAATCGACCTTTTTGTGAAAACGTTTGTGAGAGCTGTATCTCGTGACAGGGCAGCGGCGGTCTTCCGGCAGCAGAATCTAGAGAGGGTTTTCCATTATGTCAGAAACATTTGAAAGCGAGGTCGGAAGCATCTGACCAAGAGGCATTAAACCGTGGTGCATTAACTTTTTTATATGTTGATTCACACGAAAGGAAAGCCCTGTGATGTTCAAAGAACACCGAGTGAATCAAGGGAAAGGAGATACGAATTAACATTCACTTTGAATTTTCGAGGTTTGTAAGCTTCAGAAAAAAACTCTTTTGGCAAGGAGTTCCAAAGCTCAGCTGTTATATTGAAACAAGGTCCCTCAGCAAGAGAGGTTCGACAGGTTTCCAAATTCACAACAAAGGAGTGGGAATTCTCTACTCGTCGAGTCATCCGTGTAGATATAGCCAAGGGTGGAACGATTGATAACAATTCGGAAGAGCATCGACCGTGAAAGTATCTATAGAAGAGAGACAAGTCTCCGACCCCTCTACGATGTTCCAATGAAGAGAGCGAGCCTGTGAGCGAAGAATCACCAACAAGACGAATTGCCTTCCTCTGAATAGAATCGAGAAGCCTTAATTAATGTTTTGGTGTCGAACTCCACACATGAGAACTGTATTCTATTACAGGTCGTATCTGAGCGTTGTTTCTCGAGCTGTTATGGGAACTCTGGAAGAGAAACTGGTATGAAGAGTACTGTCGTCCACCAAACTATGTACTGAACAAGATGTTTTCTCGAGCAAATCATTGATATGATGCAGAAACAAAGTGGAGGCCAGAACTGACCCTGTGAAACACCTGCATCTATTGGGAGAATATCACATGATACTCCATCAACAACCACATACAGAGACCTATCAGACAAAAAACTCCTCAATAAAGCACACAACTGAGGAGGCAACCCATAAGACGGCAGTTTAGAAAGGAGATCCCGATGCCAAACTCGATCGAACGCTTTTGAAATATCGAGTGCAACAACTGTGTTCCTAAGTCGCTTCTCGATCACGGCGGGCTATTTGTTGCGACTTCGTCGTACGATGCCCCGGTGTAAGAGGTCTCCTCTGTCTTGGACAGTGAGAGTTTGAGACTTTGGTCGTCTCCCAGCAGATGGCGATGCCTCCTGGAGGTTTACACCATCTGCACCAGTTTCATTATCATTAATGTATCAACATGTTTTCCATACAATAACTATGAAAAAAAGTGCAAAAATATGCAACAAAAGCTGACTGTTTCCCACTGATGTCAACTTCCTTAGTTTGTCGCAAATTGAATAACATTTATTTTTCAATTTCTCAACTGGCAAGATTCAGTTTACAACTTAAGTTTTTCATTCAATGAAGAATTGGAATGTAATCGCGAGAGTGAATAATTTTTTGAGTATTATATCATATCGAGAAACCAGAACCTATAAGATTTTTCAGAAATATCGATGACGCATCATAATATTCTTCTATAACAGTTGTCAAGACCAGTATAGTACATATTTATATATATCAACCATGTACTTCAGACATTGCAGAAACCATTGGTTTCATCATCAGACACCGATAAGATATTATTATCACATTATTTGGCTATATAAGAGAAAGGTTTTAACGTAATTCTTTCGAGATATATTGGGGAGTTTATTATGATAATGGTAATAATATTAAATATCAGGAACTATGGGTACGAGCCGGTGCTGTTGCTAAGAAAAGGTTCATTCATACCAGTTCGTACACTGGCGTGAAAAGTGTGGCATTCAACTTTGTTCAGTACTTCCAGCTTTACACCATTTGACTGTAGCAGACTACACAAGGAAAATATGAACACTATTCAGTGCTTCGGAAGCCAAACCTTACGAGGTACAATTTGAATCAATAATGTGGAAAAATACAACTTGTTGTCTATTAATTACTCGATTAGATGTGCATATTTTAGGTGCTGAAGATCTTGACATTGAAAATTCCATTGAGAATGCAGAAAAATATCTGGTTCAAGTTTAAAAAAAAACAATATTTGAACAAGTTTCGATCAACTACGCTATCACACATACCACTATGGAAATGCAGTTTCAGAGCAAGATCTTCCTCTTACAAGCAAATCGATTCTACTGCATATTTTGAGAGCTTTCACGTTACCCATCAACAAATTAATTTAATCTAAGCTGATTGCATAAAACTGAATCCCTTGTCATTTGGTTATGTTTCAGAAGATGATTATTTACTTTCAAAGAAAATGGTAACAACATTATACCCATCCATAGATGAACTCTTACGAAATTGCAATTGTAAATCGTGCTCTACCAAATTATGAAGTTGTAGATCGACAGGGTTCCCTTGTATATTTTTGTGTCTGTCGTTCGCAAAACAGTTGTCAGAATCCATTTGATAGTGAGTCATGAGTAGAGTAGTGATTTGTATATAGCAAAATAAAAATAACATTGAAAAAATCATGTTTACGATGTGCTGAGTAGGCGCACGTAGAAGGAATATACAGCGCGAATACAAGCACTCGGACAATTTGTTCATTTGATATTTATATTACTATATTAATTCGGAATAGAGATTTTGATAATAAGTGGTAAAAAAGTTAAAAAATAGGTATTTTTGCAAGGAAACTGTTATTTACTAATTAACTAAAAGGTTTTGGGCCTGGTAACCAAAATATTCGTTATCGATCAGCGACCCAAAAAACATAAAATAACACCAAGTTACCGAGGGGACCTCGAAAAGTTTAAAAAACCCCTTCTGGCGGTCGGACTATAACGAATATCACTGATCCAACAGTTTATGCAGAGGAATCCGAACAACTTTGGTTTCGTCACTGGACGGCAAAAACCGAATTAAAAAAAGTTTGGTTCTCCCAGCATGTTCCGAATTCTATGTGATCTAGATCCATTCCGAGTTCGAAAATGATTTAAATTCAAAGGATGGCCCCTAAATACCATCTATTTATTATAATGACTTGGCCGTTTTTCAATATCCGCATCATTTCAATCAATTACTTTTCTATTTACAGAACAAACCAATGGAAGATGCTGTCATCGATGTTTTCAATTCAAAAATCCACTTTGAAATTTACGACCACTTATACTCATGCCATTGTTCTGCTCTATTTTTTAGTCATGTGGTTTTCCAAGAGTTGGCTCGCGGTAGCTACTTCATCTATTAAATAGATGTATACCAGATTCTGCATTATAAATGATCGGATCATCCAAATGCTTTCAATTTTTGAATACTCCAAATTGAAGTGTCAAACTTGTCTGTAAAAGGCTAGCTTTCTATTAGATCGCTTTGTCTACGCAAATTCATTGTCTTGGAAGCTTTGGGATATCATATTTGTAAAGAAATGTTGGGTCTCACTTCTTTTTCTCATATCAGTTGACGTTTCATGCATCCAAATTCAGTCATATTTGGATATTTCTGGAAAGTGACGTAATAGTGGAAATGGCTTGGAAATAATATATTTGTGAGAAATATCGAAATTGCCAATCAGAAATTAGTTTAATTTGAGAAAAAATGTGGAAAAACCACAAAAATCCAAACATTTCTCCTGAAATTCCTGGGTGTGAGCAAAAAAATATACAGAGAGATTCGATTATAAATTATTGTTGTGAAAGGACAGTGCCTCTACGACTTAGGGCACCGCACCACAGCCCGTTGAATTGCAGGAATTCCCCTATCCTACATCTTGTATAAACAATTCCACACACAGGTAGGTTGTATCAATCCACCTGTAGGCGAAATTTCATAGGAAGAGTACCAAAATGATGTGAGGGATTTTTGCACTCGAATGCGCTGTTATGAAGCCCGTTCAAATAAGCGCTATATAGCTTTCACTCAACGATTTCCAAATATTTATGTTGTGAGAATATTGAATCAAATCCTTCTTATACAAAATTTTACGAAAAATCAGTTCAATATTCATCGAGCCAAATGAAAACATCCACACAGAAGAAGATCGTGAATCTATCATTTCCTTACAGTATCTTATTTATTCTCTGAAAGGCACAACTTTCTCGAATATCGAACTTCCACCAGGACTGACAGAGCTGTTGGGAATACATCAAGCTGTCGTAGTACTGGAAGTTACCACCTTTTCACACATTCACATCTCAATTGAAAAATGTTTCCATTCATTTCGAAATTTCGCAGCAGTAATGAAATCAAAGTATTATTTTTCAGTTCCAAGAGGTAAACGAAAGAAATTATAATTTTTTCCAATGGTGCCACCATATTTTAGAATTCAAAGGAAAAAATCAGCACAGCAATTACTGAATAGCTGCAAATTTGTCTCGCCAAATTAGAACATGTTCTTTCTGAAGAAACAGAGAAGAATTCAAATGCATGCGAGTTTCTTGAGTTGTAGTGACAACCATTCTCAATATATTTAGATAAGACTCCCCAACAAATGTGGCCCAACGAGTGCAACTTGGAATGAGTACGTGAATTGGATCAACCTTGTTGTGGAAGTGATTATATTTTTTTCATTACTTTCTATATGATACTCATATGAAGCACATTAGGACTGTCCAATTTCTTTATTATCTCTCAACTTTTTGGAAGGCTGAATACCCTTAGGTGAGGAACGAAATGGAACCTACTGCTTTTACATGAAAGTGGGATTGGCAGAATTCACATCATTCATCATTCGATTCAGGGTCGTAGTATCAAAGTTCAAATTGTTCTTGAAGTATTATTCCAATTTTTTCTACACCCGTATATAATAATACACTTATTTGCCTATAATCCGTTTCATGATGAGATTCATTATGAAACGGATTGAAAAACTGTATCATTATGATACAGATGTCATTACGATGACAGATTTTCAATCAATTGGAAATCCAATTCAGTGGCGGAAGGTGACATTGACAATTCGCTTCAGAATAAAATCAGCATTTTCAATACTATATTGAACTGTATTGAGAGTGGCAATAGAAATGAATGTGAAAATTCCTACCACTTCCAGATCAGCGGGACCAACAATACGAATATGAATATATTCAAAGTTGTTCATTATTCATCAGGTGAAGAAAAAATAGCGCATGCATCTCCCATGTCATGGTTTGGTTATACACTCACAGAAACAATACAAAACTCACCTTCGGATCTTTTCGTATCCCGGTTAATGCTCGTGTATTAATAACTATCCTTACATGATCGTTGCATAATATACTATTGCACGAATATACTTTTTTGATTACGTATGGTATTTATTGCCAGAACGGTAAGTCGTGTACTGGTTGCTAGGCCAGAGGCGTCGGTGAGAAATTCACTCAATGACCTATAAATTACTAATAGATGGCTTTATGATATGTTGTGTTGAATTCAAAAACCGAATATATGTCTGTCAATAAAGCATAAGAGGGTTTATCCTGGTTCATACTTGCACACAAGTTGTAAATATAAGTTATCGAATGTATTTTATCACGTGACTACTAGTATATTTTCCATGATAAATCCCAATGGTGAAAGTCGAATGCGTGTGTTTAAGAAACCAGATTTCAAATTTCAATTTCAGTAAAATTCGATTTTAAAATTCTGAATTCATAGAGGCACGCATTCGACTCTTGTCTTTGTGCTTGACCATGCATTTTTCAATGAAACTCCGTAGTGATGATATGATTGATCAAATACGATATCATTTTTTTGAATTCATTGAAAGCGGAAATAAGTTTTATTTCTAAATTGAAATGTCAGTTCCGAATCTGGCAATGAAATACCCAGACATTCAATTCACTTTCATCTTTGTGGATAACATTGAGTTTTAGGAAAAATATCCCTAGTTACAACGTTCTGAACTGTTCTTGCGAGTTCAGTTGACGGAGATGGACCCTCATAATGGTAATAATGAAAATAATGAACGTCTAAATCCACAATTGTCTATAATTGAGGAAAAGGCAGAGGGTCTTAAGCTTAAGTGTCTTTATGATGTCATGGAAACGTCTTTTCGAGTCAGTTAATTTTTGGTGTATGCAATTCAGACATATTGAATAATTTTATTCAAGAAAAATGCCAGGATCGAATAAAAAGCGCTAAAATCATCACGGACATTTAAAAACTACCAATTTCAGAAAATAATTGAAGTCGTCGCTAATATATCCATAAAAATTATGATAGAATAAAAAGCCCCTATGGAAATGTAAAAAATTTAGTGAAAACCTACAGAAGTTGGTTGAAAAACTACCACAGCCTCAGAAAGATATGAAAAACAACGATAGAAAGCAGCCGGCTAGAAAATTGATAGAAAAAGAGTGCTCATAACAAAGTATCCCTCGTGTCAAATGCCACGTACGCCCATGATCCTTCTCTGATGTCGAATGGCATATCGAGTTTCGCCGCTCGGAGTTAACAAAAACCCCTTTGAATTTCAAAAATGCACGAGCGGCATTTCAACGTTGATCCGTCTTCTTTACATATTCTATTTTCAAACAGCTCGTTAGGGATTTAGCTGGAAGAGCATTCGCTCAATGCTGCAGGAAAAAAGGATCATTATCCTGGTTCCGATCCGTGCCGTGCCAGTTCGGTGCGTGCTCGAAGTGCAAGTCGCTCTATTTATTTTGCGCCAGTGACGAATTTCAATATATCATTATGATTCAACAGCTTCCTTTAACATACGAACACTATGCTGCAGAAATGATTGGTTTTAACGATAAAACGACAGTCGAAACGTGTTCTCTTCTGAACAAATTTTTATTTATTTGTTAACCAAAGCATACCAATCCGTTGAGCGTCTAGGCCTCTAGGCCATAGGGGGCTAGGTCGATTAGTTATAATCAACTGACTAGGCTATTATTACAGTGAATATTTCCTTCATATATAAAATGTCCCATAAGAGCAATGCAATTATCGAAAACACATTTGAAACCGTATCGCTAGACGTCAGTAAACAACACAAATAAATGTCAGATAGACTTCAAAAATAGAAAAACATTTCGCGTTTAGGTGAGTACACCATACAATCTATAGAAGAAAGTATAAATGAACAAAAAATAACATTTCCTTGAGAATTTCTTTATTCGTGAAATATTCCAATGAATAACATTCGTACATAAAAATGACCAGATAATTTTGCATTCAAGCGTGATATCTTATACAAATTGCATTCGGTTATCTTCATATTTTGTTAAAGAGCCCTCGTCTTCGGGCACTTCCGCCAAAATATGAAAATGAACTTGCAATTTTCAGATATCACGCTTTCTTGCAGAATTATCGGTAATTTTTATGCACTCGTGCAATTATAACCGAAAATATCACACCACACCTCTACTTTTCAACCAATAAGAGTTCTCAATTTTGACTAGTTACGATGCCAAAAATTTAAGTGGTAATTTTTTTGACAGTTCAAAAAATAAACATATGATTTACTACCTTTAAATAATGTAGATATAAGTACCTGTGAATTATGCAAAATTTCTACAAGTATTGACGTCATTATTACTTATTCGCTATAAAGTTTCGTTAAACGAAAGACACAAATTCGTTTAATCATCGTGCACTAACAATTTAAATTTCAAAAAACGTAGAATGTAAAAACATAGTAAGATTTGAATGTTGCTTGAATTCTTAACCATCCTCTATTCTCAATAGTGATTAGGACATATATGTAATATTATGGAACAATTTTGTTCGAATCTCAATCAGGCAAATTTCCATATTTACTTAACAGCTGCAGCAAACTTTCTTGGATTTTTGCACATAAACCATTCGACTCTAACGCTTCCTGGTCGCAATCTTCCATTGAATTTGTTAAATATATTAATTTTGAATGATATACATGCACTCGACTCAACTCTTTGCAGTATATATGTTACCGGCAAAGTGTAATATCAGGCATTGTATAGAATATCTAGGCATTCTATACATTGCCAAAAGTAAGCAGGCAAAGTGTGAAATTTTAAACATTTTATACTTTGCCTAGGCATTCTATAGAATGCCTGCTGGAGTTCAGGCAGAGTTAAAAATCTGTCTGTTCCATTGTTTTCAAGTTAAGGTTAACCTAACCTAACCTAACCTAACCATAGTTCTCTTTCCTGCTGTAACAAGTAATTTCTTAAATTAATGTTTCACTTTTAAATTTTACTCTAGTAAAATATGAGGATTTTCAGATCCTATGTTTAATACATTTCATGTTTGTTATTTGCAATAAACAATTTTTAACAATGTTGTTCATTTTATACTTTGCCTGCAAAACTTTCGACATTCTATATAATGCCTAGGCATTATACACAATGCCTAGGCAAAGATTGTACAATTGTTGAGAAATGAGTTTATTTCATACTTTGCCTGTATTCACTCGGCAATGTATACAATGCCTAGGTATTCCATACAATGCCTGAATTGTACACATTGCCGGTAACATATACACAAATTATACTTTTCAAAGCATTCCATTTTTCTCAAATTGTTCAACGCAAATTCTTACATGAAATGTTTCACATAAGAACATTTCTGTTTGCTGGTTTGCTATACACAAACTCAATGTGATTTACCAATATGAACGTCATCTAGCAAAAGCATGGCCGCCTATTTATCACGGTCACCTACCGCAACAAACCATGTTGATTTTATATTTTTTACATCGGAAGTGTTATGGATTACTTTAACAAAAAATACATTTCTACCAACTTCAGTTACCTAAAATTATAACTAAAGTTGGAATTTTTTTTATTTAACGAAATATGGTAGATACACCGACATAGGAATTTCTTCATGTTACTTGTAAAAATGTATTTTAACCACCTTTAGTTAAATAAAATCACCAAAGGGCGATAGACTGGGCTGATCCTATCTTAGTATTTGGTTTAACTAAAGTTGGAAGTTTTTTCATATAACGAAATATGGTGTATATACTTATATGATTTTTTCAAACTAGCAGTTATTAAGCTTTCTGATACAACCGGTCAAATAAAAATGACAAATCAGCATATACAAAAACAGCAATACCCTCACCAATTTGACAATCAGAGAAATTCATTTAAAATAATATTTTTTTCCCAAATTATGGCGTGAAATTTTCTTACTGAATGCCACGCAAGCATAAATTATTCCTGGAAATTTTCTTCCGGGCACGAATATTAAAAAAACATATATAAAATAATAATAATTTTCAAAATATTCGGAGAAACTTTCCAGAAATAATTTAAGCTTTTGTGATATTATAAGTGAAAATTTTTTGTTCAAGTGTAGGAATCGAATGAAATCAGTTAATTTGTAGTCATCTAATTGAACACAACAAATCAGAACAACATTATACTGAAAACAGTTACTATGGGCTCTTTTCACTCTATCATTTTGCCATTAATGCATACTAATTAATTCATTTCGATTTTGACGTTTCACATATTGACAGAACGAAAATTTGCCATTTCACATTTGCATAGATTCCAATATTAATTCTGAATCTTTTCATATTGTGGTAGGTGAACATGCTGAAAAAGTGCAATGAGAACATCAATCCACAATGACTTTCGATCAGAATTTATTCATTTGTTTGAATGTTGTGGACAATGTTCATTGTCGAGTGCTATTGGTTATACTTCCATTGTTTAAATAGCCTATTGAATCTATTGACACAGATTTTAAAAGAAATGAAAAATATGCCATTCAAATCAATGAATCACGAATGATAAAATCACAAATCATAAAATCATGAAGGAGGATTTGAGTATCTGATTTGATAAGATACTCAAATCGAAATAAAAAGAATGAAATGAATTTCGATCAAAGAATAACATTAAAAATCTGATTGATCAAAAGTGATTATCGTTGGAAAAAATTGAATGTTGACTACGACAGTGAAATCAAACAGATTTAAATGATGAAATATAGATTAATACGAACAAATTCTGAAAAAAAGGTTTCAAGTTGAGTGTATCAAGACGTTCCGATCGCTGGTATTCGCAATATATATATAATATACCCTCAATATTTTTATTTTTCAATTTCAACTCAATGCAGCTTTTCACCGCAAACCCAAAGCACATAGTTCGAGTATATTCATCGAGTTGTAATCACTTGAAGTTCGAAGGAAAACATCGAATCCCAACTACCGACCCTGAATAAATATGCTGCAGTTTCCTCTGAGATGGTTCACTATCAAACGAATATCGAGCAAAAGGAAAGATATAACACTTCATTGGCTTTCGGTTCGGTCTCTTCAGACGTCTGAGTAAACAACCATGAAATTAAAAGAGGTTATTTGAAATATAACGATGTTAGTTCATTCCTTTGCCATCTCTGGTATGAATATGTTTGCAGAGTCCAATAAATTTTATATTACAGCAAATAAAATTGGTTCTTTCTATCGTAGACAAACATTTTGATATGATTTCCACGAGTTACTTCAACTTAGACGCCATAATCAATTCGCTTATTGGTGAATTGCGATGAGACACTAGTCGAAATTTTGGGAAATATCCCGGGAAATCAATTTCCATCAATTCTATTCATAGTATCCGATGATTGTAATCGGAGTCTAACTCCAGATGTATGAGCCTCTGAAGAAGCTAGCCACTCGTGCCAGCGAAATGTCTGTCAGGAAGAAATTCCAAAAAACGACGGCCTTCAAACCTGGACCGCGAAAGCCTTGACTGTTTTGTCAATTTCATTTATAATTTGTCAGAGATCTACTTAATCCTATAAATTTGTCGTATCTCAGATCATCGACAGTTTCATATGAATATAGGAAAAAACTGTGAAATACTGATGGCCACTTGAACGAAAATGTTGTTGAGGAAGCATAAGTTGAAGAATAGTAGTTTTTTGATGAACGGTCATCACGCGTCAATAATTTTGACAAGCACTTAATGGAGGTCGACTCAAATAATTATAGAGCAGGCAACGTTCCCTATAAAATACTACAAGCCCAAAACACTTTTATAGAGGATTACATGACATGAATCATGTCCCGAAGGATGTTGCTGTATAAAACAATAACTTCTAGTACTATGCCGTCATTTGCCGTCAGTTTCCAGCCAGCAGTACGCCCGACTATTAACAGAAGGATTTTCCATTGAAAAAAAAAATCATTACCAGTGTTTCTCATACGGGTTCCTTTCTTCGATATGATATATACTTATTTCAATGCCATAGTACGTTCTGAACACACGTTTTCATGAATCTCCCATTTTACCTTTTTTTTTCTGTATACATCATTATAATTGTTTCTCCTGACTCTATAAACAGCTCAGAATTTCGAAGGAACTATTGCTAATGTTACCATCGTTTCGCTTACAACTGTACAACAATTCTGACAATATAAGTACATGTACTCGTATTCTGGATTCAGTACTCAGTCAGTATCACGAAAGCACTGTTTTTCTTTTAGTTCAAGATGGACGAAACTAGGATCGTGTACCTCAAGGCGGTTATTTCTCACACAATAATAATGCCTTCATATCACTTTGCATCAAAAGTATCCATTTATAGAACACAGGAAAGATGAAACATGAAACATGTGGAAAGTCGTACTGATTCTAGTGTTGGACATGGTGGTGCCAGTGCCAGTTATTTCTAACTTTGCGACAGATGAAAAAATCTCTGGCTGGAATACCGAGAACGTTCCTAGTGAAAACCGTTGGGTCGAAACATTCCAGCATTTTCTTACCAACAATCTTCATTGAACAAACTTATTAGTACGTTATGTGTCTGCCTGGAAGTAACGCACCTGTCGGAACAGTACTTTAGAACAAAATATGGATAGGTGATAGAACGCAGTGGAGTGTCGCAGTAATGAAACCTATTTTCATTACGAAGAATATTTCCATCTTATGGTAAAAATCCCGTATGAAGCGGGACATTTTCGATCAATTACAGCGATAAATTCCCGGCAGGACATTTTCGGGCTGGTATATACCCGGTAGGTATCGAAAAATACTCGCTCGGTCCGTGTATCTATAGTAACGATTGTTAAAATGTACATTTGTCATCTTGACAGGCATAAATACTGAATTTTAAACGTCGTTGTTTTAACTCCGGAAATATTCTATCGAATTACACTCGTTCATCAAAATAAACCTGATAATTTTCCATTCAAGCATGTTGTCAGTAAAAAAACTGCATTCGGTTATTTTCATATTTTGCTAAAAGAGCCCTCCTCCTTCGGAGTTGGGCTCTCTCGACAAAATATGAAAATAAACTCATGCAGTTTTTAAAAAACATGCTTTCATGGAAAATTATCGGCAATTTTGAAGCGCTTGTGTAATTACTCCCGATGATTATTATTAATTCATGCACTGAGTTCCACACTTATCTGAAAACAAGACCGTATAGTTTGAAACAAATTTGTTCAGTAGACAAATACAAGAATACGACTTGAAAGTCACGCCACTACTGGGTACGTCGTGTCTACTAAACTATTTTGTGCTTTAATAATATTGTGTTATTCTATCTTCAATATTCGAAAACTTTCAAAACACTGAAAGCTTGTTTTGTTATTGTATAATCAGGAAAATTTCCACCTCCGGCAAAAACAATTGTCACGTTCAGCATAGCTAAAGAAAGCATTCTTAATAATGGTTCACAGAAGTCAACACAAATAATACTTTATCCAGGACTATTGTATAATGTGCCCATTGCTGTTTTCTCGACTTCCATGATACCCATCATTCACAAGTACATTATGAGTCATTATTTACTGCTGTGGAAAAATACTTCTTCGATTTAGGTATAATATTATATTGTTAAGCTACAAACAATCGGTTCTTAAAATTTTATCTCGTAAACCACCAAATGTTTTCAATTCAGTTCTTCACTTACATATCAAAAAAAGAAGGCAAAGAGTATCTACTCTACTGCTACTATGAATGTGCGTGTCATATCGAAATAGCTTTCGAATCCAAACAAATTTGACTCAATGAAATCATAGTTTGCCTAAGAATATGTATGTAATATAACAAAATTTTGTAACGAAACAATTCCAAAAATATTTTTATTAGTGTGGATAAAGTATAGTATTGTACTCGCGTATAACGAATATTGTTCTGTCGGTGATTTAGGCATACTTCATCTCGTGAATAATAGCCATCATTATACATTCGTTGAATAATATACAATTTTGAAGACATCATTATTTCATTTTTGAATTTTGGTAGGCAAATTGAAGTGATGAGATGATTGAGTTATTTTTTTTACTCCTTCGGAAGAAATATTTTTATTCAGTGCAGCAACTTTTCGGAGTAGACCAGAAATCTGCCCTTCAATGAAAAACCCCAATCGAATCGTATTTAGATTGGCTGAAAAATGCGATTTTACAAAAATTCTAGAAAGACAACTTTCGATTGCAGTGTTTAATAGGTGAAGTTTATGTCGATGCATAGTGATCTCGAAAACGGTGAGAACTATAGATGTTGAATGAAGGCAATAATACATTATTTAAGGGGTGTACCAAATGAAGCAAAAAATTCGAATTTGTTCTTTATTTAAATCATCTATTTAACGTCGGCCTATTTTCGCTTCCAAGGCCAATTACCGACGCCGGTGAGCACATTTCCACCAACCAGAAATTTTTCCGAACCCTGTTGTATTTCAACCAGAGGTAAGGATCTTTTACGAGCTCAACATCCATGGACTCGATACCGCCGGCTTTACGTCCTCTCCAAAGGACGGCATATCCTCAATATTTCCTATGCTCATTGATATATTGCCTGCGAGCTGTGATATGCTCTTTGGCTGCAGTTGTATGGACTTTCGACGCGGTCTTTCCCTGCATGAGGTCACCCATCCAAGTACTAACCGCGCTGCTCAACTTCGGATATCGAATGACTGTCAGTCAACCTGAAGAGCTAGGCCGTGCCCGAGAATTTGTTTTTCATTTGTATCTATTTCAATGTTCAATATTTTGTTGTCCAAGCCCACACATATGAACTATGCTCCAAGACAGGAGGCCGTATCTGTATCTTGTTTCTGTATATTTCAAAAAGTAAAAGGACTAGCCCAAATTTCGTCATGAGGAAAGGCTTTATGAAACACAAATTTGCTCCAATCTGATTATCTTTATAACCTTTTTTTCAGTATAACATTTTTAATTGTTTTTCACACTCGTATAAGAAAAAATTTCGAACCTACTAGTTGAAAATCGACACCTCAGATTTATAAATTATCTCCTCTTCTATAACATTGAGAGATTTTTTTCACCTCCATTGCAACATATTCCAAATATCAAAAATGTCTACCTCTTATCGCCTGCTTTTCCAGTGAAGAAAAAATTGATCGCTTGGTTCGATCAAAGCCTCTCATGAATATTTAATTTGCCTTCTGACAAAATTGCAGAAAAATATCCGCACTAGAGTATCCTGTTGGAAGACATGCTTTCACCGAGAATAAATGGGATGAAATGTCGTTGGTCCAAGGAAAATATCACATGAAAAATCAAAGGCAGACTTTACTTGTTGAATTCAAAGAGGGCTCACATATTTCCGTCATATTAGAGTTCAGATGAATGAATTGGAAGATATGAAAAGTTTCAGAATACCTTCATTCCAGGCATACTATTATCATCATTTTGACATTTACTTAGGAATGGAATATATCTGAAGTAAACCCTTTTTATGAAAGACATTTTTAGATCTTTGAAGTTTCTTGAAAAATAGTAGGGAAAAATTGGAATAAAATACATCCAGGTCAGGAGTAGTGCTAGATAGGTGCAAGGGTGGCTGTAACACGACGTTTCGGAATCCATAATGTCAATGTCTCACAAATTATGTGTCTGATGAAAATGCAGACTTCTGCAAGAGAAACATGTGAAGATTATCGAAAAATTCATAATTTTTTTAGTAGGACTCAGTAAATATGAGAGTTGAAAAAAAAGGATACTTTTTATCAAATATTAAATTTTTATTCCAAAAAGTTTTGAACAATTTAAAAGGGCCCAAATCATGAAATCTGATTTTTTTTTTGATGAATTGTTTGAGTATGAAGAGGTAAGTGAATAAGAGTTATTTCGAAAGTCCAGTTTTGTAAGTGAAAACCCATCGAACTTTAGTAAGAATATCTAGTGAAAAAGTTCTATCATTCATCCATAGGCTCACTGAGGTTTAAGGAAATTTTCTCTGAGGGCAGCATGCTTGTTTGTGCATGAGAATAAATGTATATACATGTGAGTGGAATATGATCACAAAATAAAATAATATTCAGAAGGTATATTGAAATCGGTAAGAAGTTTCCGCATGAGATATTTCTCAAGTTCTGCGTGAAAGTTGATCATAATTCATGAACATATACTTTGTTCAATCATCCTTTGCCGTTACGTCATAATCGGTGACGTATTCTGCTGTTTTACGTTTGTCTTATATTAGTTGAATGTTATTTCACACTCAACCTCAAAATTATAATCAATGACATATAATGATGCATGTTAAGGTGTGTTTGTATGAATAGATTGAATAGATTGTAGTTTTGTTTCAATTTGAAATCTCCGTTTTTTTAACTAATTTGTTTAAAATTTCTAGCTTGAGGATGTTTAACGTCCCTGAGCATGATTTTTGACTGAATTTAAAAAAATTACGGATTACCGAATCGTGAAATATATATATATATATATATATATATATATATATATATATATATATATATATATATATATATATATATATTGAAAATTCATTATATAATTACAATTTTGGGGCGAACCCAAAGGTTATTTGATATTAGATGATATTAGATAGAATATGTTATATTTTTGAAAATTGTATAGTAATTATCGTCTGTGTCATTGTGAGAAACAATATCGTAAGTATTGTACTAGTAGTAGTAAACAGGCAATAAATGAATTTATTTCTGAAAAAAACCCAAATAAAAACAGGAAAAAGGAACGAACAAACGGATAAAAAAGGTAAACTGAAATAGGATATGTAATGAAATAATAATTCTAAGCTTCATCACTGACAAAATCATCTTCATCATCATCGTGGGAGTCCGATTCATTCAGATCTATGATAACAGGAAGGAAATGGAATGCATCAATGCGTTTTTCTTTTTCCCAGTCATTACTAATCAATTGATTTGTATGCTTGATATAGTGCTTCCATTTCTCATGAGTAACCTAAAATACAATTTCATTTAAACACCATTAAATATTTTGTTAATAAAAATGAAGGAATTCAAACACAATTTCATTTGTTAATATTTGTCATTTTGGACTAACTTATTTTAAAATTCTAGCTAGCTGGTTCAATTTAAATCAACAAACGGTTTTTCAATTAACATTAATAAATCTTGCCTGTGCAAGCGCTTCGTTCCATATATTCAATACAGCAGTGGCTGTAACAGGGTGAACCGAGGTTATTTTGGAATCATGGTATCTTTTGCACTCTGACCATACCATCTCTATGGCATTATACTGGCAGTGATAGGGTGGGAGACGTAAAACCCGATGACCATGCTGTAGGGCTAGTTCATCCATTCTGAATGAAATAAAGAATTATGAAAATATGCTAACATATGAAATATTTTGAAAATATGCTCCGAAAATATCTCACCTGAACCTTTTTTCTGGTAAGTGCCTTTTTATTATATCCCACAGTTGATCTTTCATAGCAAATTGTGGATAGTGAATTTGCTTTTCTTGAAGCCACTTCACCAATGATTGGTTGTTCCAACATTGATTTGGTATTTTCTCGACAAGACCGCAATGATACGATACATTGTCCATGATTATCAATGATGGCTCAGGCAAGTTTGGTAATAATTGTTCAGTAAACCATTTTTCAAAATTTATACAAATCATTGAATCATGATAATCGCCCGATTTACTACCCGACTTGAAAACAAGACTAGCATTTTCCACAAAACCATCTACGGAACCTGCATGTAGGACAATATAACGAACACCTTCTCCAGTTTTTTTTTTCATAGTTTTTAAAGACTCATCTTGCCAGCTTTTTCTAAATGCTCCCTTACTGAAAATCCACGTTTCACCTAAGAAGACTGGTTTCAATGAAAATTGATCATTTTCATTTGTTGTATACCCCCGCAAAAATTTTATTTTTTTTGCGTAACTCCATTAAATATTTTAGATTCGATATTGAACATTTCCTCCACTTAAATTTCAGTTTGGACAAAGCACCGGCCAATGAGCTCAAGGAACTCTCAACTCCGTCAATATCTTTAAGTTTTTTATGGAGGGACCTAATTGTGACGTGTTCGCCTGTTGAAACATAATAAATAAGTTGAAGTTCAAAAATTGCAAAAGAAAAACTGAGTATGTATCTACCTGCAGAATACATCGCATACACTCGTGTTCTTATTGCATGTTGATGTATGATATGAATCGATGATCCTCGAGCAGAAACGTGTCCGGCATGAACTTTGATTTTATAGTCTGTATCTGTTTCCATTCCACTAGAAGCTAGTTTTTGGACAGTTCTAATAGATATTTCTAGAGCATCAGCAACACGCTATGGAATTTAATAAAATCAAATCAATAAAAACTTACATTTTGCATAACATAGGTAGATACATACGTTGTAGACTGCATTCAATGGCAAAAGCGGCACTCCAGCATCTCTTTCTCTTGAAAAGTAGTCAATCAACTTCAAAATTAGGCTTTGCTCTTTCTCAGTATACCGGGAAGGCATTTTGATAATGGAAAATTGAAAAAAGCAAAAATGACCGAAAATAATGAATAAATCAAACTATGACAACTGAACTGTCAAAAGTGACAAATAAAAATCACATCGACATTAAATAAGACATACGTTAATGACGTCATAATTCCGTCTCATCCATTTCATGAATGAGAGATAAAGTTGGACAATGTATGACGTAACGGCAAAGGATGGTTGAACAAAGTATATCAACTGATGCTGGTTAGAGTGTCTTACATTCATAAATTAATCTAATGAAATCAGGTGGTAATAGATTTGTCTAGGTCGCCGGCTCAAATTTAAATCAATTCGGAAATAAATATAATATCCATATCCTATTATCACAGAGAATATATCGGATGAGACTGGGAAGGAAGCTTAATGCTGTACTACATTAAAGTACCTATCATTCGATTTTGATTTCCCAATGCAGATTCAATTTGCGGTCAAGCCAGAAATTTCTGCATGACTCTCTTAGTAGCATAGATACCAATTCTGGTAAGTGGTATTTCTTGAACGAGTACACCAACCGACCCGATAGCACTGTGGGTTCTTCTGGGTTTTCCTACTGTAGAAATAATATTGAAAGCCTCAGAGCGCAGGTATGAAATTCTTGCGTAGCATTCACATCTGAACTATCTGCACCCATGCATGTTTGATGTAGTGGACAAATTTGTTGCATCAATGTGTCTGATGGGTATTCTGTCAGATATCGCATCTCCTAATAACATATAGGTTCGAAATTATTTTTCAAGAATACCCATATCAGTTGTACCCACGCTCATATCTCTTGAACGTTTTGATCATCTCCAAATAGTATGTGGCAGAAATATTTGTGTTTCCTGAGATCCCACCTGTGAGAGTCAATTGTCTCTATTTTCCCACATACTGTGGATGAAACATCATAATTACGTATAGAAGTAAAGAGGATCATATGGAAGTTTTCAACTTATAGAGAAAAAAATCTCAAACAGCATCTTCCATATATATTTTGAAATGTTTAATGTTTGCAAGGAAAAATTCAAAACTCTTCACAATATTGTACACAATTATAATATCAGGAATGGAGAGTTATTGCTTCTTCCTCAACATACCAGGACTTATTAAATGACGATCTCTCAATCAACCCTAACACATTTAAATCACACATACTGCTTGTTAATCTTGGTGTGTTTGATTATTTTGAGGAATGATAAGTAATTTTAGACTATATATGTTCACATGTTCGTATTTTATCGATGTTCTCAAACCCTTTTTTAATTGTTGTGAGTATTAGTCATATATTCAGTTTCTTCTCTTGATTTTTGACAATGTACTATGAACGTTATGCTTATTTGATTCTTTGTCCATTTTTGTTTTCATTACATGTTTATCTTGGCTCACCACATATACCGAGTGTATCAAAATTTGTTAATAAATATTATTGTTATGAATGAAAAGAGAAGCACGAATCATACTCATCTTGAGATATTACATTAGCTTTCCAATACTAGGATATTATTATGAAATACGTACTCAAAGGATGGTGAACATTTTATTGTACTTTCATGACTATATTTTTCGAATGTAGGAAACTAAATTCGAACACATACCCTCCCACATAATACAATTAACTTGCATGAGTTGGTACCGTGATACCATAATTCAGTTTTGTTCAGAAAGTTCTCGTGTAAAACACGAAGCAACTCCAATGAAAGTTGAGTGGTGCTGTGGGCGAGAAACAATAATAGAACTTGATAGAAGTTGTGCATAAAACACTTAAAACAATTAAAGCAGCTACGGGTATTATGCAAATAGAAACGAGAATTTGAGGTAGTGAGAAAAGGACGGAACTAGCGTGAAATAGGGGAGATTGGAATCAGTCGGATCTAATTCAGCTATTTATATTTTAATGCATTCAACAAGTTGTGAATGTTTTGCATTTTACGACATCTTCATTATATTCTGGGATGATAATTCGCATATAGTGGAGAAGTGGTGGATTAGTGTAGACTGCAAATAGATTTTTTTATTCCACCTAATTTTGCGCGATTTTCTTCTAGGATGCAGGATTTCGTTGTTTTTTTGAGTGCTGTTGGTGTAAAAGTGCAGAAGGGTATATTTCTGATTCACTCCGAAAATTTGCTACGTTAATTAAAAAAAGTTCATTCAGCATGAAACAACTGAAAGATAAATATTTGTGAACAAGTTTTGAAAACGAAAGCAAATTTGGTTTCCGAAACGTGAACAACGATGAGTATTTCAATAAATATTAGTTTGTTTTCCTCGATCTTTTTACTCAACATTGAATGATTTTTTAGTCCAGCTTTATCCGAACTGAAAAACGAGGGGTTGATGTAGGTAGGTACCTCTATTTTCGAATCACCCTATATAAGAAACTGTAATGTCAATTTACTTCGACTCAGATTGAGGGAGTTTATCTGGGCTGAATTGGAAATAAATTTTCACACTGGTTTGTTGAAAATTAATCGAATTGGATGTTTTTTTCACCCTTTCGAAGAGCACAAAATGAAAAAGTATAATGGATTCGAGATCAACGTGGCATGGTATTCCCAGAATAAATAGGATTTTTTTACTTAACTCTTGCCGAGTAAGTCAAAATGTACAACCAAAATTTCAGGGGATTCAACCGAGTGCCATTTTCCATAAGGGTCGTAGAAGGGTCGGAGAATTCTCTCTCTTTTATAGATATTTTCATGGTCGGTGTTCTATTGAATTGTTATCAGTCGCTCCACGCTTACAACGAAGTACAGAATTCCCACCCCTTTGTTGTGAACTTGAATCTTGAATCTTTTTTCAATAGCTGAGATTTGGAACTCATTGCCGAGAGAGGTTTTTCCTGAGGCTTACAAACTTCGGAAATTCTAAGTGAATGTCAATTCGTATCACCTGTCCCTTGATTCAAGCGGTGTTCTTTGAACATTACAGGGCTCTTCTTTCCTGTGGATTTGCAAATATAAAAAAAGGAGGAACTTTCATCAACCTACGCAGCAACTTTTTTAACGCTAGCCTGGACGTAATTAGTGGTCTCTGGTACTTGTACGCTGTGGCTGTTAATCTGTACATTCTTAACGGTTATACCTCTCTTGATATTATTCTTGCGGCCACGTTATTCCTATGATTTTAGTTTCGAGTACAGTGGCTAATTTCCCGTTCACTTTGGATCTACTCCACTTTTGTGGAGGATTCTGTACGGTTTGACAAGAATAAACTTTGATTCGATTTGATGTGTTCATTGCCACTATAAGTGAGATTTCGGCAAGTGTTTCATTCAACCAAACGCGATTTATTGCATGTTCCACTTTGATGTTAATAGAGTGGAGACATACCATAGTCATTCTAGCTACCTCCTGACCGATACATCAAGGATGTTCGAAACTCATAGTGGGAATTTTTTTCCGAATGCTTCTGAGATGAAAAATTAAAGAGATCAAATTAGAAACTAGAACGTCATGTCCTTATTAAAATTTTTTTCAAACTCATATTATTTGTCAATGTATTTCATGAATTGTGTTATTTCAGTGATCTCTTTCATATTCTAGGATAATAATTCGCTCACAATAAAGAAGTGCAAGGTGAGTTAAAACTCAAAACAGAGATATTCCACTGGTCTTCTAATTTTTCAGGTGATTCGATTACTTTATATTGCTAATAGATTGTATGTTCTTCGACACCACTTATGTGGAAAATTGATTTTTACTTTCACATTCAATAACTTCTTCAAAAGATATCTTAATTTTCCATTCAACAAATGTTCGCATTTGAGAATCTGACTAGCCGTTTCTGAGTTACCAACGGTTATTTTTTGTTTTTTGGAACCATTGAAATATTTCAATTCCAAATTCAATCTGAGACTTTCTCCATTTCATTGAAATGAGTATTAGTGTTTGGGGTTTCTCTTATGAAAAGTTTATTTGTGTGACGTTATCCGTGGTCAAGTTTTATATATGACACTGGTCTCCTTTCGAGATCAAGACTAGCAGTTTCCGACTTCAAAGCAACTGTACTTTGTTTTAAAACTTTCAAAGAAGAAAAAAATATGATAATTTCAACATGAATTCAATTCGAAACTAGCTGATAGATTTTCCTGAGATCTGCGAAATCTCTGATATCATACATAATAGAACTAGCCAATAACTAATAATTAATAGCAAATCGACAAGTCCTACTTTCAATTGTGAACTGGTGCTGAATGGAATATCGATAGAAAATTCACTCAGAGTTATCATAAAACCCCTTTCTCAATAATGAAATGTTAATATTTTCCTCTCGGCAATGAGTGATGTCACACATATATTTTTCTCATAAAAAATGCTAAAATCATTCCTTCCTACGAAAATATCCATTAGACCTCAGAACTTTGTTCGATTTCAGTTCAAGAGTGGAAAAAAAAAGGAAATTCTATCAACAAGAGACGTAGTCATAGTTCTAGAGTGATTTTCATGACGTTTTTAGAGATTCTGGGAAAATTAAAAATATCTGCTGTTTTTTTCCGCCTCAGTCCTGAATTCCATATTATTCAGTAGCCTTGAACAGTTGATTTACCTCGGAGATAATGCTAAAAACATTTTGAACTCCGTTTTTTTATTGAGATTCTCTCTCGAATATTGAAATTAAATCAATCACTCTACCAACCCTCCCGGGTCAAACCTGCCCCAATCTCCCCGCCTCGGCAAGCAGAAGACGCAGCTGGCGTCTCCCACCGTCTAATGCAGTGCCCCTTAAAGCTGCTTAAAACCCATATTAACCATCTTCATGTATTATTCCGAACCACTTAAATGTGTAGGCGGCAACTCTTAAGAGCAGTTTGTGATTAGAGCCGATGTAAGAACCTTAATTGCAGATATATTTAGTTCAAGTTCCAGCTGAAAGCTTATTTATTAAATATTCAGCGGGTTTAATGAGAACGAAAGTAGGTAGCGATATTCTTTGAGTGGGTGAAATTGTCGGATCTATCTCGAAGCATAAAGGTTTCAATAGGAAACAAGAGGGAAATTTGTTCGTTTTGGAAACTTGAAGTTCCTGGAGGATGAAATTGTCTCGAATATACTGAATAATTGGTTGTCTTGGTTATCAACGAACACGGGAAGTACGGATCTGAACAGACTCTTGTGAACAAAAGCAGATTCACAAGTTTTTCTTTGCCTACAGAATGGAACATCCAGATTTTGCTATGCCGTATTTCGAGTCTTGATTTTCGATTACTTTTTCCTTCTACATTATTTGATTTTTTTAAACTTGAACCTCTGAATATGTGCGCATACATGAAGCGATTGTTCAAAGAGATCAACCACCTCGATTTCTCCAAACCTAACTCCACAGAAATATTATTGATTATTGGATGATATTCAATGAATATTCATGAGTGAAATAAAAAATATTTTATGCATTTTTTTTGAGAATATCATGGAAATGTTCGGATTCAGATATGAATGCGTCGCCATTTTCAAAAAAATTCTCATATCATTATAACATTCTTCTTCTTCTATTTCTTTATTTAACGTCGGCCTATTTACGCTACCAAGCCAATCACCGACGCCGGTGAGCACACTTCCGCCAACCGGAAATTTTGCCGAACCCTCTGGTATTCCAACCAGAGGTAGGGATCTTTGACGAGCCCAACATCCATGGACTCGGGACCGACTGCTCTACGTACCCTCCGAAGGACGGCATATCCTCAATATATCTTGTGCTCATTGATATATTGTCTGCGAGCTATGATATGCTATTTCGCTGCAGCTGTACGGGCTTTCGACACGGTACTTCCCTGCATGGTCACCCATCCAAGTACTAACCGCCCTCGGCGTTGCGTAACTTCAGATATCGAATGACTGTCAGTCAACCTGAAGAGCTGGGCCATGCCCCTTTTATAACATTAAAATAAATCTGTTCATCAAAAAGAGATTCACTCATGAACAAACCAATTATTGAATCTTATCACAAAAAGACTTGGACATCTGGTCAGTCTCTTATTAGTTTAGAAATGAGCACTCTGAATAATTAAAAAAGTAATCCCAATTTCCCCAACTTATTATTCATTTCAGGTTCAGCAGATTCGAAAGACAAATTCTTCGCAAACATCGGGAAAAATAAATATCACGGGAATATATCAACGCCCTAAAAGGCCAGTCATTTGTCGAGGTTTCGTAAAACGGCTCCTTACATATCTTAACCGCCAAGTCTGAATTTTTCCATTCACCACTATTGACCAACGTGAACTTTTCCAATATCTCCAATAATCATGATGATATATACCTTTTGCAAATACAATTTGATGTTGATTGGCCACTAATCAATTGTCAATACCTAAAAAATCAAAACAAAATGATACCAAATTTGGATGTGAATCCTCCAACGTGGTTTCCACTTATGTTTGACGAAAAACAGCAATTTTCGTTAACTATTACGTCATTCGGTTTCTCCTTACGATGTTTTGTCAATGATGAATCGTTCAATTATGATGATGATGAAAAAGATGATAAGTACGATTCCGTGATCCTTTCGTTGTTGTAACAGCGTCAAATGTTAATGATTAGACCTAGACGAAGCGTGCTTCAATTTTGGCAACGTTGAATTCTATCAAGGTATCATGAGATCTTGCTGGAATCTTTGTCAATTTCTAATTCACAACATAAACTCTGGATGTGTACTCTCTTTTTGAAGTACACATATCTATAAAACTGGTTCTTACCAGTTGCTTCATGAAGAGTTGATGCTATGAAGCGTTGTTGATGAAATTGGTACTAATTTTGAAACTGCTTTGGTCATGGTATTTAGAAAATCTCTAGAAGATTGGAATAACTTGATGATTATTTCGTCGTTTGATAACGATCCCTGTAGTATATGCTGCATTATAGAGGGCCTGGATTCTATTGCTCAAATCAGTTATTACTCTGTATTGTGATTTTCTTAACAAATTTTATTGGTACTTCTTGTCATTAAATTCGGTCGGAAGCTGAATAGAGGTCAGAGAATGACTTATTCATAAGATTTTGATTGAAAATTATTGATGACCTGTGACAGTGTTAAATTCAGCAGAGTTTTCTAGCCTTTAGATTTTTAGATTTTCGACTTATGGTATGCAAAAATTCCAACATGCACTCATTAGACTGTTCAGAAGGAAGAAATATGAAGCTCGAAATCGTATTACTAAGATATCATCATTCACAGAATTCTTTTTTCCTCCGAATAGTGGAAAAAGATAATCTCTAGACCATAAAGGGCTCGACCCGGATACAGTCACCAATTCTTCCGAATCGAGTGGATTGTCGATTTTACGATCTTTATTCAGGTCAGCGAATACAGATCCTTTGTACGCGTCCTCCAATCGGAATGCGAGAAGATCTATTAGGGAAAACTTTGAAAGATTGATTCGGAAAGCCCGTGCGGCCTATACTCGAGATGCACCCTCTCGCGAAAGAGAAAGGGCCATAAATTTTTATACGGTTGGCTGTGTCGTGTGTTGACTGCAGAAACGTTCGCATGAATTTGGCTGTCGTTGTGGCACCGACTCATATTTTATAGCTGGGCATGAAATCAGAATGAGGATCCGCTGGAAAACCGTCTCAAACATGTTTTCGGTATAAATATAAAAAGGGAAATAACCATGGGCTTTCAATGATGAAATATTCGTTGAGAGTTTCAGCTCTGATGATGACCGTTTAAACCCTATATATAATTTTCAGTCATCAGCTATTTGAAATAATCACATATGAGAAGAAAAAAGTTTTTTTGACAAAACAACATACATTTGCCTGTAAAATAAGGACCGTACGAAATGGTTGTGTCGATCTGATTTGATATGGTGTTATTCGTTCAGGAAGAATGACATCGGTTGATATGACCAGATACTCAGGCCCACGTATACGAAAATCTCTTACAAAACATGCTGTTACAATCGACTTCGTTGACACCAAGTGTCGTTCCAAGTCTCTAGATGGCTACAGACCTAAAACTTAACAGAAATTGCTGTTAGATAATTTTGCATTTCGATTTCGTTTCGTGGCAAAGGAGCCGACTGCATTTGTACGGCAGTTATAGAGGCCTGTTGTTAGAGATCTTTGTATACATAATACTACCTCGTGAGCCTGAGTTTTCAGTCAGATCCAACAGATAGCGTTCTTCCTTAACAGATAACATTGCCTGTAGTGAAATTCAGTATGTAAGAGACTGACAGTTCAATAATCATTGTACCCGCAAGTCCAGCCGCGTGCTACTGATGAACCTGGTGGGTGGAAATAGCTGTCTGGTTTTGGATGACTTTCAGCTTCGTTTCGTATAGAAACAGAATGGTGTATTGTTTAGGTAATTGTTCCATGTCCGTGAATAGATATTTTTCGAACATAGTTGACTCTCGTTCAAAAAAATCGGTTTTTCATTGTTGTGATTCGAAAAGCCAATCATCAATATGAAAATCACTTCGTATGTTATTTATCACATGAAAAAATCACATAATGAAGATAGTAAGTATTTTATAAAGTTGAGATCTAGATTATTTTAGAATACTGTTACGAAATCTAGAGGATTCGATACACATCTGAGTTTCTAGCTTAGTGGAGCTTAGTGGAGAGTCAGAGTTTATCAGAGTTCTCCAGAGTAGAGAGAGGTTTGGTACTGCTAGGTGCAGAAGTCGAAGCATATAGAGTGGTTGACTGAACACTGTAGCGTTCACCCTCCTATATTGCTATTCGTAACTAGCAGAAGAATTGATGATCTTCGTATCATCAGCCTTCATTGAAAGAAAATAAAACAAAGTCAACAGATCAACATGAATTTTGTTAGAGTCAGAGTAGGGTTCGTCCACAGGGACCTAGTCGCTGACTCTTGCGTCTCTTACCCTTTAGCATTACCATTAGAGTACACAGGAAACCACTAACCTTCATAGACATACTCTAAGCGTAATTGAAGACTGGCTATGAATCGAATCATCTGTGAATAATCCGTTCTACCATAAAATGAGAGTCCCACTGAAGGGAAAAGTGTTAAGTTACTCGGTACTCATATTAACGATAAACTCAACTGGTCTAGTCACACTGACAAATTAGCACGTAATTTATCTATTTTCAATACGCAGACTGAACATCAAACAATTTAGTTACAATCGCCACTCGAAGGTCTAGTTGCCTTCGACTTATTCACTGCCATATTAAGTCATATGGAATTTTTCTCTGGGGCAGATCTTGCCATGATGAAAAATATTCATTCTCCAGAAAATCATTCTGCGGGTTATATCAGGACCTCCCTACGGTTCATATGTTTGAAACTCTCATTGGAATCAATGAAAATAGATACTGTTATTCCTAACAGAATCACATGCGTATCTAATGAGTCGGAAATTTGATGAGAACGCCCAGGAAGAGACTTGTGATGACTCAAAAATATTCTCTAAATTCATCTGTTGAAAATTGGCTTCATCATGAAATGCGTAAACTCAACGATTTTAATTTCGAGCTCATGGTGAAGTGGAAGTGTTTCTATCCCGATGAAAAGATCCTAATTTGCAATTCACAGCTGAGTATATTTGAAATCGCTGACCACTTATTTATTTATAATAAGTCGACAACGTTTTGCAGATTGACTGTTTGTTTGATGACATTTTGATGTTTTGTCGATATCTCATATCATTCAATCGTTTATGACTTGCTACTAACACGATTTGATTTTGTAGATGTAGTCGATACATTAACTTTACTCGTTCAGATCAGTTCCAACTCAACAACATACCAGGTTGTTGATGGACTATGAAATGTCAGAAAACAACTCATACCCCGGTGTATACCGCAAAGGACATGGAATCTTACCCGACAGATCCTAGTGTAGGGTTCTTCACAAAGTGGTTCCCACCAACAAGTCAAGGTCGTTGATTTCCTAAATCAAGAATCTTCTATTCTCAACTTCCACGGAGGAGGCTGAATCTAACAATGAGCAAAATAAGCCGTCATCATGCTATCTGTCCAAGATGAGCCAACAAAAAGCAAATCACAATGCGACCAATTCATCGTTAAAGGAAAGAAAATTCCACTAGAGGACTGGCTTTGAACCAAATCATCTGGGGGCAATTCTTTCAGGACAGTTTCAACTCACCTACACAATATTTTGACATTTTTTGACATTTTTATCTCGCACTTGCGACTTTTCATTCAAGCAATTGCGACTTTTTTAATCTCGCAATTGCGACTTTCCAATTTGGCAATTACGACTTTTTAATCTGGCAATTGTGACTCTCATTCCGAAATTGGATTTGTTCAGAAGTGATAGATACACTGAATTCAGGCATTGATTCGGCTGTTTGGGTCACGGAATCAAGTAATATAGATAATAATTCACTGATATTTGAATATGTATGTGTTTCGTAATATACTTGACAAAGATTGATATTATTTGAAATATTGTACTACACACGCCATGAACTCTTCGTTTTTTATCTGATTTTTGTGGTTTTTGAGCCATGAACGTTTGCAGTTTTTCCTCTGTACAAACAAAATTCAAAAAGAATCGCCATTTTTTCAGAATATAAGACTTCTGCTTCAATCTCAAAGGACGAGTAATCGTTATTCGTATATATATATATATATATATATATATATATATATATATATATATATATATATATATATATATATATATATATACGATAGAAGTATTAGTGTCTGTGTGATTAACAATGGAATGAAATTATAGCGGCATTCAGACAAATCATAGGATATCCTACTACCCATTCAGGTGGAATGTTGAACTGAATGTTTTCACGGCTCTTTCTTATTCGAGATTGGTTCTTTTGGGTTTATATACCCGTTGTTTTTTTTATGGTTTGTTCGACGTTTCGGTTTAGTCGGACAAATATTGATAAAGAAGTGTTATGAAATACCAGTATTACTAACGCAAAATAGATAATTGAAGTAAATGCATTGTCTCACTTGGTTATTCCATACGGGGAGTGACTGACCGGGAAGGTATCGACATATATTCGTCTAACATTTTGAAATTGTCTTCAAAATTCAAAGTCAAAACGTGGATCAATCCAGAAAAATTAAAAAAACATCAACGTATATGAACCCCAAAAAGGAATAAAATTATATCTTTTTTTTTTCATGCGAGATTGTTTCTTCTGGGTGTGTATCCGTTGGTGTTTTTTCCTGGATGCAGTACAGTATTTCAAATTACATCAAACTTTGTCAGGTATATTACAAAATACCTACATTATCAAATGAATAAAATATTACTCTAGAAATAAATTATATCAATCAATGAAACGTTACTTCTTGAATACAAAAAAATATAAAGTGTTACAAACAGTCGAATTGATGCCTGAATCCAGTTATACATTTAACACTTCTGAAGAAATCCAATTTCAGATTGGAAGTCTCAATTGCCAGATTAAAAAGTCGCAATTGCGGGATCAAGAAGTCGCACTGCGACATTAAAAAGTCGAAATTGCGAGATGAAAAAGGCGCAATTGCAATTGAATTACAACATTCAGTCGTTATCTAGGCTTCAGTTAGAACCAAGATCAATTCATTAATTTGTAGGGCTCTCGCTGGTTCGACGTTCTGTCGTTAGCTAGGCTTCATTTAGAACCAGGAAAACTGTGGATTTAAAATCCGAAATATTCAAGTATGTAAATCGTCCGTATTGACGAAATTGGTCAGTTCCAAGGAGGAGGTTTATATATAATTTCATTTTCACCTATTATCTTATTCACCGCATTGAAACATTCCACCTGCCAACAATATTAGATTTTTCGATTTCAGTAACAATCCGTCCGAAACGGCACCCTGTGCAGTTCAACCACAGAATTCGGATACCGTTTACGAACGTTGCATTGAGAAATCTACGATCATTGTTGCCAACCTCAATTCTGATAACTTTTTGGTTTTTGCACTACCGATTTATTTATTTATTCACATTTTTCGCATATTTATTCTCTCTGGAAATTTCGTTTATTGGTGCTAATATTTTTGTCTTTCTGAACTTCATCGGTCGTTATTTTCTCCAATCTGTTTTCAGGAAACGAATCAGTGAAATAAGTGTGTTGAGAGGTAGTAACGAAATACCTCGCAAGTGTGTAAAAAGTGTCTCAAGAAAGTGAAAACGAAATAATTTCGAGATATTCCAAATAGCAAACGGTATTCAGATGCAAATTGGTGTAATTAAAGCCTACATCAATTAATACTCTGCCGTTGTCACAATTATCTGATCTCTGGGTACCTCCATCTGATTGCTATCCAGGATTCTGGAGCATACCAAGTAAAAGCTGGCGACCAAGGCATTGATTTACAAAACGATTTGTGATTCACAAAAAGACTTGTGAATCTATCCGCAAGCGCCACTTCTTGTGCAGGTTTGAACCCAGGTAAACCCGTTACAATGGCACTAATAGGTCGTCGTAGAATCGAGCTGATGGTAGAAAAATAACAGAAAATTATTTCTGGTCGATAACCGACGACACCACTGGAAAAACGAGAGTTATCTAGCATGCGACACCTCCACGGCTTACTGATGGCCCATTGACCGGCCGTCGCGTCGTGTCGCAGCCAACTCCGAGTGGCTTTTGACGTTCTGGTCCCGAGCGGGTAGCCATGAAGTGCTTGAACGCCCTCTCAAATTACAGACCTATCGTTTTACCGACACATTGTCTGACGTGAAACTTACGTTCGGGGTCACGTGCGTAACATGGAAATGGGAAATATGGGTTTGTTAATCCAGATAATAATATAGGTTGATTAGTTTGGTGGTGAATGCTGTAATACATCTCTGGTTTTTCGAGCTTGAGGGCCGTGTGATGGAATTTTGACTTCCGTAGCTTTTTTATCTTTCGGTCCGACAGCGTTCGGTAGGTCGTCCGATTTCCTGGTTCTATCTGGCTTCGTCTTAGCTGTTTTTAAAACTGGATACCAAATTTTGCTCAAATTTAGTACCTCTTCCTTTCTGTTGAAGTTATCCTTGTGCTTATGTATCACAATTGCTTTCCGGTATAAGCGAGTGGAGTAATGCGTTGTCGTTGACAGAATTGAAGTTTTGTCGAATTGTATATTATGGTTGTTCAGAAGGGCGTGCTCAGCTTCAGCCGATTATTCCGTTTGTCCCAACAGACAATTTCGACTGTGCTCATTGATTCGAGTCTTAAAACTGCGTTTGGTGGTCCCTATATATACTTTTCCACATGAGCATGGAATTCTGTATACCCTAGCATTGGAAAGCGGATCTCTTGGATCTTTAGCTGACCTCATTTGTTCCTCTATTTTCTTTGTTGGTTTGTATATTGTTTTTATATTGTGCTTTTTCAATATCTTTCCAATGCGATCCGTGGTACCTCTTAGATAGGGCAAAAAAGCGGTTCCTGAGGGCGGAGTTACATCCTTCGTTTGCGGGTGTGGACTTGCAGTTGGCTTGGGTCGTATTGCTCTGTCTATCTCTCTCTTTTGGTAACCATTAGCTCGCAAAGCGTGTCTAAGGTGGTTGAGCTCCTCATCGAGTGATTCATGTTCGCAAATTCGCTTCGCTCTATCTACTAGAGTTTTATTGATGCCTTGTTTCTATCGCGCATGGTGGTTTGAATCCTTATGCAGATATCTGTCTGTGTGAGTTGCTTCCCGATAGACTTTGTTTCATCAATTCCTCCTCACCGTGATTCCAGATCACGAAAGTGTCATCCACATACCTTAATCAGCATTTGGGTCATTTTGTGGCAGTTCCCAGTGCTGTTTCCTCGAATTTCTCCATGAAAAAATTGGCTATCACAGGACTAAGTGGGCCACCCATTGCTACTCCATCTTTTTGTTCATAGAATGTACCGTTAAATTGGAAATATGTTGTTGTAAGTGTGTAGCGTAACAGTGTCATTATGTCATCCGGAAATGTGTCCTCTACGTACGTGAGATCCTGCTCGAGAGGTACATTTGTGAACAATGACACTACGACGAAACTGACCAGGACATCCTCCGGGAATACTGACATGGTTTTGAGTTTATCGATAAAATGTTTCGAATCTTTGACATATGAATTCGTCTGACCTATCGTTGGTTGCACCAGTCCTGCTAAGTACTTCTCTAAGTTGAACCTTGGTGATCCAATTGCGCTTATTATCGGTCTCAATGGTACAACAGGTTTATGAATTTTTGGGCGTCCATATAGTCCGGGTGTGACAGCTTTAGATTTGCATAATGACTTTTGTGTTTCTTGTGGGATAGATGATTGCTTGATCAATTTGTTGGATGTTCGTAGGATTCTTAGTGTACGGTCCTCTCGAAGTGTTTTATACGTGTCAGGAATCAACAGGTCCTGTCTTTTATCCTGATAGTCACTTGTGTTAAGGATCACCGTAGCGTTTCCTTTGTCTGCTGGTAAGATTATTATGTTTTTGTCTTGGTTGAGATTTTTAAGTGCTATATGTTCCATTCTTGATAGGTTCGGTTTCGGTGGTTTCCGCTCGTCGGACCGAAAGATAAAAACGAGTCAATTCCAGTTTTGCAATCAGTCTTAGTAAACTCACATAGAGGAGTTCAACTGACACCACGCCGCTGAAGATGGCTGCTGCAGATGTAGCCGAAAGCTTCGGAAGTCAAACTACCACCACATGGCCCTCAAGCCCGAAAAACCAGAGATGTATTAACACCGGCCCTGAAAGCCTTTATTCTTTCAATGCTGTGATAGTTATTTACCCGAAACGTGCAAAAATGATACTATTTTGCAAGCGACGGCAGGTGAGTGCGGAATAGTATATTACACAAAGTGGTGGGAAGTGATTCATTCCTGTCGTGAGATCAGTTAGTCAACAGAGACGCAAAGCGTCGAGGTTAGCTATGATCCCGAGACAGGAATGAAACTTCCTACCGAGGTTTGTTTACAATTTGATTCACAACCATCATATTTCGATTAAAATTAATAAATCTCTGTTTCGTTCTGAACATATCTGAAATATTACATTCAACGACAAATTACCAAGAACGCGTTTTTCTCAGAACAATCAAGTAGATATACTGTTATCGTGACTACGGGGTATAGAATTGTCACCAATATAAATAAATGTCAGATAAAGTCAATAAATGACAGATAAAATCTAGAATAGATGAAATGAGGGCGGGAAACGAGGGCGGGAAGTGAGGGCGAGAAGTAGAGGTGTGTAATGTGACACTTCCCAACCTTCAATGACGTTAGTAATGACAGCATTACATATATATAGTTGTAAATAAAACACTATTTCCGTGTTAGGTACGACATTTCATCTTCGAGTGTTTACATTGTTCTAAAAATGTTCACATCTTATTCAATAGTGCCTGAATTTTCAAGAAAGCTTCGAGTACGCGTGGTATTCGTGAGAAAATTTTCACATCCTACCCACCTAACGCTGTTTCAAGTTGCGTATGGTGGTAACAATGCAAAGCTACCACCACCTGTCTCCTGGTACTCTTTTCGAACATTTATAAACATGGAGTACAAGAAAGAGACGCACATTGAAACAAACTATCCAATTATCAAATCTAATCACGTGTCGACTTTGAGTATCTTAGTTCAGCAATGAGCACTCAAACTAATATCAGTAGTGATCCCGTTTCCACTTATAATAAATACAACCCCAAATTCCTATTAATTTCAGGTTCACTTGATTCGAAAAATAACAAGTTCTCTGCAAACTTTATGTAAAATAATTGCCACGGTAATATATCAACGCCCTAAAAGGCCAGTAATGCAATAAAACAACAAGATCCATACTCGGAGCAACCAAGAATACATATAATTTTTTTTATAATAATTGTGATGGAGAAGTATCGAGTGGCTCGTTTATAAAGATGTGGCTTAATATTGTATTTTCATTAGTATGCTAAATTGCTCTAGTGCCGAATTTTATCGTTACATTTTCTTTACTTCTATTCAAAGTGGGGTGACGTTTTATGTCAAACGACATATCATTTTCTGGTCACGTCAAAAAATTCCCACTATAATTAGCTCTACGTTGCCCATATGGAAAAAAATCCATTAGATTGTTCTGAAAAAAATTGTTCCAAAATTGTTTGTTTCTAGAAGTCGAAACTTGTGCGAGCAATGGATGAACAGGGCCTTACCTTTCAACGTGCGATTACCCAGAACGTTGGTCTGACGAGGAATAAAACCCCGGTCTTCCGCTTGAAAGGCGGATGTGCTAACCTCTACACTACCAAGAATAACTGAATTGTCATGGAAATGCGAGATGAAATACGCGTTTCATTGGTCGAAAACTGTTGGTGTGGAATTTTCATAGGAATAGTCAATACAGCAGTTGAAAATTCCAGGAACACAACACAAGAGAACGATGACCAGTTATCACTGGAAAAAATCCTATTGAAATGTGACGAATACTTCAAAACTGTTTCAATATTTGTCGATATATCTCAATTTTACTATTTGTTTTTGTATATTCGTTTTAGTATTTGAATTTTTTATAATTTCATCATTATATTACCATTTTCTTCACTGATTCCAATTGAATTTTTTGAATTCCCACTAATTTTTTCCCATTCATTCATTTTAATTTCCTTTTTCGTTTCCATTACATGTATCTACATCTTCGATTCTGTTTTTATTTAAAACTATCATCTATTATTTGTTATTCCATTTTTAACTTTTTTTGATGCAATGATAAAGAAAATGTCGGATAATATGCCATTCATGGGGAACAGTCAATGAAGAAATTAACTTATGCAATCAATATCGAGAAGAAATGAATATAATGTTTATGGGGAGAACAGAGGCGAAAATTGTTTTGTAAATAAGTTTTAGAAACGGTTTGGTTGCCGAAACGTAAGCAGAGATTTGCATTATTGTATGTATGAGTTTGCATTGTTTGAAGAGGTAGAAGAGTTATGAAATTTTCAGGGGAAAGAAAACCAAAAAGAATCATTCCATATTAATGTTTTTTTAATGATGAATTTCTGTTTCACGAGAAATTGATGACTAGTAGGACGTATTTCATTCAGGAGGAGCTGAAGTATCGATTATTTCATCAAAGCTCATATAACAGGTGAGTCACTCGACTTTTCATCAAAATGTACCCAGAAAAAGATTCAATGATGTTCATGTATCTGAAAATTAAAAAATTGTGATACATGATATTAATTAAAATCTCACACCCCATTATACCCAGTAGACCAGTTTCGCTTTAAGTTGTACACGTCATGCATTATCTTCAGATAATTAACCAATCTTTGCCTAGAACGATGTACGTATATTCGAAATCCCACACCACAAACTCAAGTCTCCGAGTTTCGAACTCCATATCATCAAGTGGCCCACATACTTTTTCTTACAGCTCTCTCTGAAGACCCAGTATAATGAAGACGTCTGAACTCCTCTAGTAATGCAATATGCCTTTGTCGCTCTATTACCCCTTTGTCTCGAACAGAAACCTTTGATAATTAATACATGTCGAGATTCCAGCATTGTGAACAGAAAGTGAGCATTCCGTTTACACTACTGCCGAGTTATTTATAGGTAACTACTGCGATGTGTTTGTGCACCTACATGCCGTTATTTAACAGGAAACGGTTAATCAGGCGTGAGTCTGAAGTCAATAATTTCGGCGTATTCGATATATCACTGAGAAGGTTTATTTATCGAAAAATACTATATGATTTTGGCGAATAATCGTAATAACAGGATCAACATTCCATTCAAGAGAGCTGCTATTATTTTCGACGTATTTGTTTTTTTGGATAGAAAACACGTGCAAACATTTTTCGAAGAGTCGTCTACGCCAAAACATCAGAATTGAACTCAGAATCATGATATGATCAGAAAGCATTGTGGTTGGTGGTGAGAAATCGGAAATGACAAAACAAGCATAATGTGGGTGTACTTCTTATTTTACGTCCCTCGTGAATTGCAAATTCCCATTGTCGAAAATGAAATAATTAATTATATTCAAGCAGAATCAAAAATCGTCATTGCTTCTTGAATCTTTCGAAGTGAGCACCTGAGAAAAAAGGTCAGACGTGGAATGGCAGGATAATTATCCAAAAGAAGAAAAAAGATATATGAGAGCTTATCTCTGAGAGATTTTATAAAGTCGTTGAATTCAGTTCTTTTTAATCCAATGCTACTCTTGATTGTTTCTCAGGAGGGTGACCTGAAATATCAATTCCATCACTTGATTCGAAAGTTATGCCTCAAATATAATGCTGGGTACTTAGAATAAACCCATATAATTTTCTCATGCTGTATGCCGGTCTCAATACGAGAGATATAAGAATTTCAGTTGGAAGTTTTGCCTCAAGAATTATCCAAAAACGGATATGTAGCTGTCTCGACATGATGTCAGCAGTACTGGCTTCAGAATGAGCAAATATTCTTGGAGACCGACCAGCTGCAGTTGATAGTTGAGGCATTCTCTCGACGAAAGGAGGCAGTTGGAAGTCATTCTCGGGAACAGCAAGTGGAAAGTTCGCAAGATTCGTGGGAGGGTTAGCCCTCGTCTAATCATGGGGTTCGCGTCGCGATCATTATGTCAAAATTCGGTTGAAATAAGTGTCTCGTGCGTATCGGTGTTGGATCATAGGAATGCTAAGGAAATATACACATAATTTGCAACTATCATTAACATATTTCATTTCGAGGTATAATTAGGTAGCTAATGACACTAGCGCCCTCTAAAAGGGCATACACACGAGCTCATCATGATGAGCGGACAAATCCGCGGGAAAACTTTTCCACCCGTGTGTAGCGTTTTCGGTGGGCCGACCGGCACTCTGTGGAGAGATCCGCGATCTTTCAGCTAGTTTGATATTTCGGACCGACCAGCGCACTTTGGAGGAAAGTTCATTGCCTTTTCACGCCATCGCTGCATGATATTTTCACGGGAATTAATTTCTCTGTTGCCAAAAGTCGTAACTTTAACGCTAGTCGATCATCCACTGATATTGCTTCCTCATAAAAGAGTCTCTTCCTTAAATCAAATGTCTAACTTTATTCAACACTACAACGAACAGATTTTCGTCCATCCTCGGAAAGTTTCTGTAATAGTCAGTACTTGACAGTCTCAAATTATTGTGGAAATCTATCTTGTATGAAGGCGTCACCTGTTACAACTTGCCGAAAACAATGAAAAATACAAAAAATACTAATTCATTCAAAAAAAAAATTCTTATCTTGAACTTCATGCACTTTTTTTCTTTACCATTTTATTATTTCTTATTCATGACTATATCGTGTATAAGTGATTTCCTTTTTGGTTTTGTTAATCAATCACTGAATTTAACTGCTCGAAATCAAGATGTTTCTTATTATAAATACATGTTATTTCTTGAGGGCAATAAACGTTGAGTATTAGGGAGATTCATATGAGACCACACAATTCGTTTCAGTAATAACTTTTTAGTCCATACTGCCAATTTTTTGCGTTTTGAAATTTTAGAAATGACAATGATTGATGGAGCAATTTGGCGTTTTCTTTGGGATTCCATTGCCATGGACCGCCATCATTGATGTGTGTAGGTGTGTGTGTGTAGGCGAATTTTATGGCGGGCAAGTTTGTGGATTATATCTGCGGATAGGCCCGCTCATCACGATGAGCTAGTGTGTAGGTGGTTTAACATGTTCCGTATGGGGCATTGATAAAGTCCATTTTCGGCGCACTAAATTAGCATGTAAATATAGTGTTTTCCAATATGAATAATGGAAAAAAAAACTATTGTTGAATTTAATGAACACAAATTCTGGATTTTACATTGAGTAACCTCACAACGCGTTCATATTTTGAAGACTACTATTCCTTTTCAAATATTCCATTCTTCGAGGGCAGACCTTTGAAAATGTTTTCCAAAAATTCTGTTACTACCGCCCAGTCTACAGTAGATCAAGAACACTGATATTCCAGAAATGATTACATTTTTCGAAAATACGTTGCTTGGTAGCAACGTGCTGCTTGGAGTTATTGTAATGAAATTCTTTCAAAATTTATCAGTCGTCGAGGGTTAATCGGTTTGAAATTGTTCTCTTCACATTTTCGAATCATAAAATATCCAAAACGGTCAATGTTTGAATTAATCTGAATGTATCGATGGCAGCGTTCGAGAGAGTAATGACCCACTTCCCAAGGATGGCCCAATCGGAAATATCTATAATCTAGTGTGACGTCACGCGATGCCTTAACGTCAGGTCTATTCGTCTTTTCATGGAACCTGGTTTAGGATAAATTCAAAACGGTTGAACAGTTTCACTCTGAAAAGTTTCACGAGATTCCATTTTCAGTAGTTGAAAGGGCGACTACTTTCGATAGGTCTGAAACCATCCTCGGTAAAATTCTATTTATCGGGCGCCACCTGTTTTTTGAAAAATTTCTTTTTCAACTTACGTATTTCGGTCTCCTGAACAAAAAATTTTTATGAAAATTTTGGCGGTCTCAACTAGTTTCGGAGATACGGCCCCCCAAAGACAGGAAAGCGGGGTCGACGCTTATGTTTGTTTTTCAGCCAATTACGCTCGAAATTCCTCCTTCTTTATATCAGCACAATATACACATTCTGTCCCACCTTCTTCATCACTTTTCAACCAAATTTAAAGCATTTTTCGCTACAAGATTGAAAAATATATCCTGATAGGAAATTGAGGTTAACAAAACAGTCGAAAGCGCAAGGCATCGCTGTTAACCTCAATTTCCTATCAGGATATATTTTCCAATCTTGTAGCGAAAAATGCTTTTAATTCGGTTGTAAAGTGATGAAGAAGGTGGAACAGAACGTGTATATTGTGCTGATATAAAGAAGGAGGAATTTCGAGCGTAATTGGCTGAAAAACAAACAAGCGTCGACCCCGCTTTCCTGTCTTTGGGGGGCCGTATCTCCGAAACTAGTTGAGACCGCCAAAATTTTCATAAGAATTTTTTGTTCAGGAGACCGAAATACGTAAGTTGAAAAAGAAATTTTTCAAAGAACAGGTGGTGCCCGATAAATAGAATTTTACCCCATCCTCCATTGAGGACACGAATAGGCCTATTGTGTATGGTACCTACTGGATACGCGGTATTGTATTGGAGTCTGGTATCAGTGTAAAGATACCTGGCATCGCGTTATATCATTTCCCAACCTGTATTATATTGCAACGTAAGGACAACACTATATCTTGAAATTTGAAAAACATCTACTGTTTGTAAATATATAGGGGAGTGTGAAAGGGGGGGGGGGAAGTTTGTAGGAATTCCTTGAGGACTTTTAGAGTGACCTAAATTCCGTTGGCGTTTTCAAATAAAAATCGTTATTCATTACTGAGACAAGGGATGTTTGATAAATTATCACTATTGATAACTGCAAATCAACTGAAATTTTTGTCACGTCAGGGGTTCCTCAGGGCTCTCATCTAGGACCTCTGCTGTTCAACAAATACATCAACGATATTCAAAAATTTCAGTCTGCTCGATTTCTCATGTATGCAGATGATCTAAAAAATTTCTTCCCATTACTTTCAGTCAGGATAAGAGTTTAATCCAAGGAGATCTGGACAGGTTATACGAATACTGCAACCAGAATAGTTTATTTCTGAACCCAACCAAATGTTATTGATTCCAAATTATTGTTTGATCAACTTATATTCGCAGTTTCTAAAAAAGCAAACAGAATGCTGGGCTTTTTGTTCCGATCCTGTAGTGATTCAAGGAATCCACGAACTCTGAGGACTTTGTACATGTCTTACGTGAATAGTGTTTTGAATTATGGCTCGGTGATCTGGAATCCACACTACAACATATATATATATTCATAAACTTGAAAGTATTCAAAACAATTTTACCAAATATATCAATTGGAAATATTTTCCACGAATTACCGAAAGAAGTCTTATTCGTAAAGAATTGAACTTTATATATTTGGAAACACGAAGAATGATTTCGGATGTTAAATTTCTGTACAAAGTTATCAACCAAGAAATTGACTCGATAGAAATTTTTCAACGGATACAAATTTCAGTTCCTGTTTATATTTCCAGACATTTCTCTTTGTTTTATACCAATCAAGCAAACACGAATCATTATTTGAATTCCCCTCTTCATAGAATACTCAAATTCTACAATAAAGTAGCAGAATCTACAAATAAAGATATTTTCGCAAATAGTTATTTTAAATTTCAACGTTCACTAAAAATATATTTCAATGAACTGGAATCCCGTTGAATATCTGGCGAGTTACTTCTTCACCGCGATATACAACGTGTTCTTATGTTTGAATAATTTTCATGTTTTAGAACATCCAAAAACAACTCAATGTAATTCTATGCTTTTTCATTTGGTGATATGTTGTTGTGAATATGTACTTTTTTGAATACTTTTAAACTTTTTTAGTGGATACATGTTCTGGGTTTGTCCTGTTTGTGTCCCGAATGAATAAATAAATAAATGTGGAGTTACCGTATATACTTACACATTCATAACAATTTTTCCACTGATGTGATGGAAAAAAAATCACATCAAATAATCATATGAACTATAAAGCAGATCTTGAATCTTCTGTGCGCACCTATCAACTAACAGAGCCGAATTAAACATTGGAGACAAAGTGTAAAGTGTACCTTTATCCTTCTTATAATTGCAACCTCCATAGTTCACGTCACGGTACTACGGATATGAACCAATTTCAAAGTTTCCAGACTTTTATGGGCTCAATTCTTGCCGTTCGGCGAGTGCATAAAATTTAATGTCTGAATTTGAACGGACCCCTGCGAAAGCCAACCCTTATAACTTACCCTAAGTCGAGCCGAGCCCGAGCTGTATTGGTAATTTCCTCATGGCGAATTATTAAAAATTTTATAATTCTGAAGCAGGAAGTTCAAAGAGGTTTTATGGAAAGTCGGTAATGGGTTCGCTAAAATTGCGTCTAATGGGAAGAAGTCATCCGGTGATGTGGAATTCAGAGAAAATATTCCATGCAATATTGACGGGTTGATCACGAAGAATAAAACAATACACGGTAACAGCAACTTAGCATTATATACAGGGTATTTGAATTCGAGTGTATGCATGGAGATCCAGGAAATGGTAAGAAAGAGGTTTCCTATTTTGGTGTCCTGTTGAATGATGGAATAAAAATACAATCTGTCTGTTTCAGTTCCGCAGATATACGATTTTTCTTCGATATACGTACTGTTATAGTGAACATATTGCTAATACGTCTCCAGAAAGTCTGTAAATTTTCGAAGATGGCTCAGTTAGAGTTCAATTCAAATATACAAAAGGCGAATCATGTTCTGTCTGAATTGGTAGACGAAAGTTCCAACAAAACTGAGAGTCGATTGTTGATAGCTCCGAAATAGCAGATAACGATCGAGATGGGGTTCATTTTCACACATTTTTTTAACAGAAAATATACAAACAAAAATGAAATTCCAATTAGAATCATCAGTTGAACCTTCCACTGATATTGGGATGAACCTTAAATGAAAAGTAAAAATAAAGGTAACATCAAATCTCCTCAAATTTCATAATTTGATAAAATGAAACTCACCGTATTGACAGCTGTCATGTCCTTGGAAGCGGGTTCTGAATCGGCTATGCTGTCACTCTGAAATATAAAGAAATGAAAAGGTTATGAGAAAGTCATTATTATGGGTTGTGGGTATGCATTAACGTGAACAACTGCTTCTCCTGGACATCTCTTGAAATATACATATGTTTTGTAGCGCTGAGAAAAAGAGAAAGGAATGAAGGAAAAGAAAGATGAAACGAAAGTTGAAACATTTTTCCACGTTTATGCATACCGTAGTAACTCCTACTAGTATAAGGAGTACAACATTGTTTTGCATATAAATATAGGAATCCAGCAGAGTGCGATAATCTTCTTTGCGAACGGGGCACATGTACATAGTGCACAATGACCAAGGTAACAATAGTTTAGGCACTAATCCCATGGATCACTGCGGAAAACCCAAAAATTTAAAGTAATTGATAGATGAAACCCTATCTTCAATTGCATAAGAATAATAATAGTAAGAAGAATGAGTATCGATTCTTTAACTACTAGTCAAAGAAGACTTGCATCTATTACACATAAAAAAAATCGATGAATTCTCTATAGTCATAAGGGCATACTGTTTCAAATGATACAATATTAATGACAATATTGATATTTATTTGTCATTCAATTTGAAATAAAATAATCTTAATTACCGACAAATTCCCAAAGAAAGCTAAACCTATCGTGGATAATGCCATATTAATACACTATAGATTATAATAAATAAAATTGTGAAAATTTCTTTCCGTATGAACAAAAAAAGCACGGGAGAAACTTGTATATAGATATCACATTGAAGTCACTTATACTTGATACGAAAAAAGAACATTCTAGCTATAAAATGAAACAATCGCAATGGGTATATTGCATCATTCACACATCAGTCCAACATCCTTTTTTCAAAAATGAATCGAACAAAAAATGTATTCCTTTTTCAAATCAACAACATTGGTTTGTCTGTTCCTGGTCAAACCTTAGATTGAAGCTATATAATATAATATTTATTCATACTGGTACAGTAATAATTATAATAATTTAATGATATTTGTGCTGAATAAGTGTCGATTCCTCAGGAGCATTTTCTTGTCGTGGTATTTCAGCTTATTTTTGAACTCATTATTGCTAACTACACAGTTCTGATATCTGCTAGAATAAAATTTCACCTAGCGGAGCAGTTGGGTAATTAAAACACTTCTATAAAATATTTTTTCGTGCAATCGGATGCGAAACAAGCAGTTCGCAGCTGCAACAGAGGCCGCAAAATAATATTTTTCCTGCCGTTACCCGAGGTGACGGCCAGCAATTTTTTTTACGGCGTTGTCTAGAGGTAAAGATGATTTAAAATGTTTTAAATATTCTAAAGATGAACAATTTGTTCAGGCCAGCCTCAACTCACCTACACTGTAGGTTGACGGATTAACACCTATTAGGGAACAACTACTCCCCTGACTAATACCACGAAGGGCATTGGATTACATCTAACGGGTGTTAGTGCGGTATTCTTCACAGAAGAAATTCCACATATGCTCTTGGCGATAGAACTACCAGAATTGATTTCCAATTATTGGGACGGGACACACTTGCAGACCGGTTTCGGGCTATTTGGCCTCTTGTCAGTGCAAGGCAGTGCCATCATCAACATAAGTCGATGACTTCCTACAATTGAAAATCAAATTCGAGTAGAGTATCTTCCCTAAACCTAGGCTGATACAAACAACTAGCAAAATAGCCGTTGCTGCGCCATCTGCCCGTATACCAGGTTTTAACCAAGAGCATATCCGCATGGCCCCAATTCCTAGTACAAGGAAAATATGAATAACGAAAATATTCATGGGTATGCTTGAAGACTGGCTTTAAATCAAATATTCTGAAAAATGAACAATTTGTTCAGGCCAGCCTCAACTCACCTACACTGTAGGTTGACGGACTAACACCTATTAGAAAACAACTACTCCCCTGGCTCATACCACGAAGGGCATTGGATTACATCCAACGGGTGTTAGTCTACGGGCAGATGGCGCAGCAACGGCTATTTTGCTAGTTTGTATCAGATTGGGTTTAGGGAAGATACTCTACTCGAATATGATTTTCAATTGTAGGAAGTCATCGACTTATGTTGATGATGGCACTGCCTTGCACTGACGAGAGGCCAAATAGCCCGAAACCGGTCTGCAAGTGTGTTCCGTCCCAATAATTAGAAATCAATTCTGGTAGTTCTATCGCCAAAAGCATATGTGGAATTCCTTCTGTGAAGAATCCCGCACTAACACCTGTTGGATGTAATCCAATGCCCTTCGTGGTATTAGCCAGAGGAGTAGTTGTTTTCTAATAGGTGTCAGTCCGTCAACCTACACCTACAGTGTGGGTGAGTTGAGGCTGGCCTGAACAAACCGTTCATTTTTAGAATATTTGATTTGAAGCCAGTCTTCAAGCATACCCATGAATATTCTTGTTATCAAAATGTTTTGCCTATATTTTTATACCCACTTTCGAACCATTGCATTGCAATTTTTTTTGGATTTTTTTCCGGGTACATCAATTTTTCCGATTTGTAAATAATTAGGTACTGTGTCATTTGCGATAATATTGTAGTAAATGTTACATTTAGGTTAGTTATATCACAATGTTCAGCCCTGTGCTAGTTCCAGAATACATTCCAAAAAACCAAACACCTTTTCCATCCACGCGCTCTTTAATTGATAATGTATAACATTCGACCCTAATCTTCCCCGATAGTTCACAAAACAAAACCGATTCCACCTAAACCAGACCGGTAAATAACAGAAACTAATTAATTTTAGATTGAAACTCGAAAAACCCTCCCCATCTCCCGGCAGACATTAAATCAAATCTTCCAGTCGTAGAGGTTCTCACCTCTATCCGCAGCCCGCAGCCTTCGTCGCCTGGAAAATGAATCGTCCATTCGTAACTCGTTCGATAGGCATGCCCCGTGCTCAACACCAGACCCGAATGCCAAATATTGTTCTGCGAACAATGGGCGAGGAAAAGGGTCGAGGCCAGCTCAGAATATTCCCTTTTCTTTACACAGCTAGTGTGTGTGTGTGCTCGATTGTGGGGTTTTAATAGCGTGGAAATGATGATTTCGAACGGTTTGTTCCAGATTTCAATCGGGGAATTTCGTGGGGTGTTGGATTTCTAGGGAATTAATGCAATCATGGAACTTGAAACGAAAGTTGTAGGAATGATGATGACCTAAAAACGGTCACGAAACGTGGTAACTATTTGTGACCATTTGATTTGAGATCATAGACGTCACTTTGTTCGAAAACCCGCAATTTGTCAAGGGGATTGAAGTGAATAGCGAACTCAAAGGGTCAAAATAAATCGCCTTATTGTGACGTGTTAGTTGGAGCTGGAAAAAGGAATAAACTTGAGCTGAGTCGTATTTTTTCCAACATTCAGATGAGTTGATTTATGGAAATTCATATTCTAATTGAATTGATGATATGTACTCACAGAAATTTCCAGTATTAAACTCTGCTCCTCTTTCGAGATAGAAGCAGCCAAGGTCTTTTCAATTGCTTGAGTGATCTATGGCAACACAAAAGACGGCTGCTGATATATTGGTTTTTGGGTTCACTTCAATTAGGTTCAGTTGCTGAGCATTAGCCAATCGATTCTTCTGACTCTTGACAAGTGATCTCGGCTCACTTCTACCACAGTTTCCTACAGTTTGTTGAACCGGCACTAGATGTGCAAAAGCTTTCTTCTAATTATGAATATTTTCGGATCGAGCGGGAATATATAAGGAAATTTTATGTCTCGTAACTGAAAATTTAGGGAGAAATACATTCCTGAAATTATACGATATCTTCCATATTCGCTACAAGGAATTACTGCCAAGGAGTACAATAATGCATTCAAGGCCAACTAACTATATGATTTGATTCGATACCTCGAGGAAGATAAACATAACTGTTTCAAAATAAGATCAAAGAATCCACGGCAACTTCTAAGGTATTCCAACTGATGCAAAACTGAACTCAGCTCAAAAATATCAACAACTCTCCAACAATGCAACAGACCAATATCTAATAAAAATTGAGAGTTTCCTCTGAAATTTGATGTGAACCTCTTTGGGTACATGAGTAATAACAATTTGTTTTGACGTTTTCTGCTAATTTTTCTTCGAAAACTGTGGAAAGATTTTTGATTGATGATCCAGCCTATGAAATAGTTCAGAGCTCACTTTAAAACAATGATACACTCGTAACTTCTCTAACACCAGACCCAATTGTGAAGTATCGATAACCTGAAACAGACGATTTTGAATGGTTTGCTTGAGATATGAATGGGAAATTGTTTTTCTGGAAAGTTGTTGGAATCATGAAATGATGATCAACACACTGACGTTTGAATTGTTGAAATAATATTGATGGAACACTTGAGATCATCACATAATAATTCGTTAGAAAACCCGTAATTACTCAAAAAGTTGATTGGGAGTGAGGTAGGTCTAGTTGTACAAACTAAGTTCATATTCAGTGGATAGCAAAACATTTTATACATATATAATACACCAAACTGATTTCATTCGCACAGTGATGAGAAGGAATAAATAACTATATTGACACTACCTTTTTTGATTGATACAACAATCAATTCTTCTGAAAATGCTAACTTTGTTGCCGAAACACCTGTCGAGTTCGAACAATATTAGTTGTTGAAGTATCATCTATAAAAGCTTCTAATCATGATTATTTGGAAAAGCATACGATATCTTTCAGTTTTGATACATTGAATTTATATCAAGAAATACAATCATGCATTCAAAGACACCTGCATAATAATATTCGAAACTTTGAAGGACGTTACTCTGTATTGCAGAATATCAACAAGGTCAGGGAATCCAGGGCCACTATTTTGAAATAGGTCTTCGAACTGATACGAAACCTATTTTGAGTGAACAACTGACTAGATTTTGTATTGACATTTTTCCAAATAGTCCTTCGTGGAAAGAAGGATTGATAAGACAGCTTACTTTGGATTCTCACTCTGAAAATTTCATCTGTTCTCGATATCTGTAATGGGCAATTGGGAATGCTCAGTAGTCATTACCAGAAATCAATGTCAAATTTCGTTCTACGGAAAATGGGTGTTGTCGATGCAGAATCGGAATTTTCCATATTCTTTACAGTTGTATAATATGTGTAGTCGATTCTGAAAATTCAATAGCATAAAACTGATGATTTATTACGATTTGCTTCGGATTTGAGATGAGGAATTCGGTGTTAAATTGTTTGTATAGCGAAAGAAATTTGTAAGAATGCGAGCGATTGTTATTCTGGAACTCTGAAGAGACAGTTGTAAAAATGCGAATAAATGAGAAGAGAAAAATTTATCTGAAAAATTCTCAGTAACCAGTCGATTCGAATGCATATTCTGCCAGATTTTACATGAGGTATTCCAAATAAACAAGAATATTCAGAGAATCCGTTACCGGAAATAAAATGTTGGTTTCCTCACCGGCTTCCATTGGTTGGGAAATTTGTCTTTGATTATGTCCTTGTTTCGTTTTTATAGCCAGTCGTTATAATAATGTCAACTATCAGATGGAATATTTTGACACATCAAATGAAGATAATGTAAACCATGCATGTCAAACTTACAGTCACTTGTGGACCAAAAGTTTGAAAACCGTAGACTAGGTGGACCGCAAAACATTATTTCAAAGAAGGCAAACTGATGTTAATCTAAATGAAAAAATATCACAGGACAACTATATTTATTAAGTTTTCAATCGAATTGAATTACAAATTGTTTAAAAAAAATGTTTCTTTGAAGTTGTTCGTTTCCGTTAACCAGGTGACGAACGTCAACCCTCAGAAGTAGAAACTTGTGCGAGCAATGGATCAACGAGGCCTCACCTTTTAACGTGCGATTACTCAATAAACAAAAACATTTTTTTTGTCAGATTTGGACTTCTTCGTCTTTCATTACGTTGTCTATTGTGACGTGAATATATCGGCAAAAATAGTTCCAAGAACTGAGTCCAAGGGCGCGTCCGTTAATCGCAATCTTATGGAAGATTCGTTTCCTTTCATCAAGGATAATGATTGTTCACACTTATGGGTACTTCCATTTCACAGGTCAATTTTTTAATCTCTTGGTATTGAACAGGCAAGTACTTATAAGACTCGATTGAACTAACACTATCAAAGCATGTGTGTATTTTCAAATCCCTTTTTTTTTGGTTCGCGGGTCGCATTATTTGACTATTTTCCAAATTGATCCGGGCGGCAGGGAATTTTGAAATGAAAGGTCGAACTTCTGAAGCTATCAATGTGTAAGAGATGGATTATTTGAGGCACCAGTATCTTTGGAGGCGTAGGATTGAATCCTGTATTCAAAAATATTGTAATAATTATTTTCTGAGAGGTGATTATACTTTCACTAGAGAAATATCTTTTCCCATTATGAACTGACTATTCCTGTGTGGCCAAAAGCACATCAAAATTTTAGATGTCCTGATATATATATATATTGAAATAAATTGTTTCGAATGGAGCAAAACATAAATGCATCGGACTTCCATCGATGACTTCGAAAACTGCAAAAAAACATTCATTATTTCCTCTGTAGGAATATCTGGCAAGCGTCAAATAATCCGCACGTGTTGCTAAATTATACTTCCTCTATTTCTGATTTGGCTTATATCTGAATTATAATTATGTGCCTATTGTCCTATGGCACGTTTTGACATTCATTTGTTACTTGGCAATAATTAGGTAATTAATTCATGTTAGCGATTATCAGTTGTTTACTGCGGATGACTTCCAAGAATATTTGACCCCATGAAATGGGTGAAATGATGTTCACGCATATTGTTTGGAAACAGCGCAACATAAATCATCTCATTGATTCTTTCAAGCAATTCAGCGAATTTGGATTTGTACATTAGTAGATGCTAAATCGGGATTTACTCGAGCGTCATAGAGACCTATTGGGTTGCGAAGCTTAGATGATAAAAAGAAAAAAATGTTATATAATGTTTACCTTTTCATCGGTAGGGGAGTGGCTATAGACTTTCAAAAATGTAAAAAACAACTGTTGCATGGACATACTCGAGCGCGTCAGATATTGATATCATCTATGTCCTACATATTTTTAAAAATGTACGTATGTTATTCTGATTGTTTCCATGATGGGTGTCAGATTTTCTGAGGGGATCTTAAGTGAACCTTTAAAAAAGCTCTTATATAATAATCTGACGGTTTGGATGTGACGCAGACTCGCGGCCGTTGGTAGAATGTGAAAAAAAAACGTCAGTTTGAAATACACAAGCGCGTCAGATAAAGATATATATGGTTCATCTTTACGCCCTAGACGTTGCAGTCTCATAATCCGACGATTATCTGGAGGGATTCGCCTATGTTGCCAATTTGATTTTTTTTTCAATTTTTTAAAATCATTGAACTTAATTTATTGAAAATCTCAGGAAAAAGCATGCAAATAAGAAAACTGTATGTTTTTTCTTAGTAGAATACTTGTATTTATAAAAAAATAATTATAAGCAATTAAATTTTTGAAATTTCAAAACGTGTTGGATATTCATGGCATCATGGCGACAGAAACCAGAGTGGGGACGGAGTGAGAGAGCAATAGATAGAGAAAGAGTGAGAGAGAAATAGAAACGTGGAGAGGGGAATATAGGCATTACGTAGCTGCACGCATAAAACTTAATAAATGAATTTTTATCATTTCGGTTTGTGGAAATCGTTAGATTATATATTTTTTGCAAATCTTGAATTATTCCCTTCAAAATAAAAAAAAAATTAGCTACGCTCGAGAATGTCGAGATGATGTTTTTTTTCACAACTTTGTAGCCCTCCTCATTCTTTAGGTTACTCTCGAATTTCCAGATTAGTGGAATATACACGTTTCAGGATGTAACTAACTCACCCTACCATAATCTGACGCGCTCGAGAATTTGAGATAATAATTTTTTTTACCAATCTGATCCTTTATCCTTGAAGCGCGGCCATATATATAATCTGGCGCGCTTTAATAAATCACGAAATTCCCGCTTGGGCTCCCCTATTACATGGAGAATTTTTGAGATGCACTCTCAGGAATCGTTCATGGCAAGGGAAATACTCGGCAACAATAATCAATTCCGATGGAGAAAGCATTAAATCAAATTTCCATGATTGCAGTCCAATGAGGTAGTAGTTCATATTCTTGTATAATCCCATCTCTTTCTGGGTATCGAAATAATTTCAATTAACTGGACAGCCCTACTTTATTTCTGAAGGGATTATCTTCCTCTCATCAGTCGATGTGGATTTTGTTGCGAGCTACATTCAACTCATCAAGTCAAGCTATGTTCTAATTGAAAATATGTTTGGGGGGATGGAAATTAATCGTAGAGCAGCTAACATGTAATCCGCCATTCATCCCTTTGTTCCCCCCTTTTTCTTTTCATCCATACAACTCCCGTTCGATCGCTTCCCACCTGACCCAAATCAAAACAGACACACGCGTTATGACATAAAACGCTTTATATCGTGTGCCAGGTGCGAGGCCATCTATTATCGACGAACACCTCGCACCTCTGCGATGCCACACAGCATAATATTTCTCTTTTCCCGCTGCACAGCTACACCACAACTTAATCGGCTTATCGGGGTTTCACATGCTACGAAAATTCAATCTTAGCGGCGTTCTTGATCCGTTAACCAGTGGCGTTTTAATCCGGGGCAAAGCTGGGGTCGGTCCTTCGTGAAATTATCCGGATTAGGAATTCTGAGGGACAATGTGCACAACGGAATGCAAATTCATTGACGATATTCGTGGTCTCCGAAGGATTCGGTAGTAAACTATCGAAATGTATTGGTGTTTCGAGAGAAGTGCCCTCTGGTGGTCAAATTGATTATGGTCGATGGTGTCTTGCTCGGTCACTCCCCCAGGTTTGTCTGATCATGAGGCAGTCAGCTAAAGCATACCATTTGAGTATACAAAAAAGACGAAAGTTTATAAGTTTGGAAGACTTTTCAGCATGGCGAACAAAAGTGAGTTTTTTCAGAATTGTGTCAATGTCAATTGGAAAAATATCCTGTCTCGTGAAGAACCATTTCGCATATTATGTTATGTGATATCCATAATAAATATTTTCCCAACCAAAAAAAATAAAACAAAGAAACAAAACACTCTGGCTGACAAAAGGGCTAAAACTAGCGTCCCTAAACTATCATATGATTTATAGATCTCCTAACAAGATTGCGAAAGAAAGATGCTAATATAATAGACTCAAAGGTCGAATAATCCTGGTCAAGTATCGGTTATGATTGCACGAGTGCATAAAAATTACCGATAATTTTGCAAGAAAGCGTGATATCTACAAATTGCGATTTCATATTTTGGCGAAAGTGCCCGAGTCCAAATAAAGAAATTCTCAAGGGAATGTTATTCTTTATTCATTTATACTTTCCTCTATAGATTGTATGGAGCACTCACCAAAACGCGAAATGTTTTTCTATTTTTGAAGTATATCTTAAATTTATTTGTGTTGTTTACTGACGTCTAGCGATACGCTTTCAAATGTGTTGTTATGGTGACTTCATACAATGCAATTACCGCTGTATGTTTTCGATACAATGCAATTACCGTTGTGAGTTTTTGATAATTGCATTGCTCTTATGGGACATTTTATATATGAGGGAAATATTCAATGATATTAGGGAAGAAGAAGAAAAAAATTGGATATATCTCCAAACCCTATTACAATAAAGGATTTCTACTGTTCTATTGTGCAAAACTCCAGTAGCAAAATAACACGCAATGATATCTCAAAAAACTTGGAACAATATATGATTGATGAAAGCGTTAAATTGTATGGTATAAATATTATTGGACCAATGGAAATCTTGAAGGATATCGAAAACAAGAACACTGTGGGCTATGATAAAATTTCAATCAAAATAATACAAATTCGTCACCGATCTCAATGAAAGTCCGTTTTTGTGCTGTTTGTTAACATGTCCATGTACTTCTGTTTTGATATAATGGATATTGAAATACTAGAAGGTAAGAATGGCTCACTGCGCTTCGCTGAAACAGGACTAGGTTATCACCCTGTACATCAGAACTATTCCCAGCCTTCCACGATGATTTCGAACATTCAACATTATTTTATGTGATATCTATAATAAATATTTTCGCAACCAAAAAATAGAACAATGAAACAAAACAGTCTGGCTGACAAAAGGGCTAAAACTAGTGTCCATAAACTATCAAATAGTTTATAGATCTTCTATCAAGATTGCGAAAGATACTACAATAATAGACTTAACGGTCGAATAATCCTGGTCTATAATCAATGATATTAGGAAATAAGCAGAAAAAAAAATAGGATACCTATATCACTGAATATAACACTAAACCTCAACACAATGAATGATTTCTACCGTTCCAGTGTGCACAACTCAAGTAACAAAATAACACCCAATTATCCCTCAAAGAACTTGGAACAATACATGATTAAAAAAAGATTTAAAATGTATGGTACAAACATTAATGAACTGATGGAAATCTTGAAGGATATCAAAAACAAGAACACTGTGGGCTATGATGAAATTTCAATCAGAACAATACAAATTTGGGACCGATCTCAATGACACTGCGTTTTTGGTCTGCTCGTTAACATGTCCATGTACTTCTGTTTCGATATAAAGGACCTGGAAATTCTAGAAGGATGGCTTACTGAACTTTGCTGAAACAGGACAAGGTTATCACCCTGTATATTAGAACTATCCTTTACCTTCCCGATGATTCCTACGGAATTATTCCTACAAGCTAGATGATGCTGGAAGATTTTGATATGTTAGGCAGATTGTCTTTTCAAATTTTGGATCCATCTGGCAGATGATGAAAACAGAGAACTGGTGTATTTTTGAGGTATTAAATCTACTCTGTAGGTAGCATAATGACCAAATGAAGATGGACACGCTGAGTTTGGGAAGTGAAAAGCTATCGCCTTGTTCGGAACGTCCGTTCATCGTATATTCATCAGATTTGATTATATGCTCATATATTCATCTATCGATATCGACTGTGAGTTCCATTTCATCTTCTGATGGAATACCCACTATTTCATTATATCAGAGTGAAGCCATGGGTCAGACAATTTGGTACCTATGTTATACAAGCGATAGCACGCTATCGTGACATTCTAGTAATAATGTCTATCTATCTGATTAAATGAATTGTGCTTGGCTAGAGCAACCGATTTGTGAACTTCTTTACCCTATCGTTCTGAAGAGGTTAAAAAATTTGCCAGGAAATATCCTTCTGATGTCACTAAGGCACAGTACACTCACATATCACAGGTGCATTCGGTAAACATCAGAAACACAGACAATTTACTAAATTGTTCTAAAATTGTTCGTTTTCGTTAACCAGCTGACGAACCTCAACCCTCAGAAGTCGAAACTTGTGCGAGCAATGGATCAACGAGGCCTTACCTTTCAACGTGCGATTACCCAGCACGGTGGCCCGGCGAGGATACTATACCTCAACATTCCACAACTCTATTTTAAAAAAGATTTTCTCATAATTTCATCAAACTCGCCAATAATTTACCATACAATATCAGAGAAAAAAGTAAAGCCACCTTCAAATTTTGGTTTAAAGACAACCTCCTGGCTAATTCATAAAAACGTCCTATTTTCACTAATTTCTGTTATGCTTGGTATAGTCTAGTTTTCAAGATGTGTTAAATATATTTCATTTCAAATGTTTCCTACACTACTATTGACTATGGGGATTGTTATGGGGTTGGATGTAAGAGTAGCTTTAGCTAAATCCCGCCTCATCAGCGATCATCCTCCATTTACCAGTCCCATCTTTGAATTTTATTTTCCGAAATAAAGACGATTATTTTTATTATATAACATGCTTTGAGCTCTCAACTTCCTATTCACAGACCGTGCAAAGGTCTGATACAGTGTTTTGTAAAAACATCCGCAATCATCCGAAAATTATCCTCAGTTATTGGCAGTTATTTCTCCTTTTCTGTTCCTGCATTCAAGTATCCCAGTTGCTTCCTTTATTAATTCAGATGGGTGCTTTCATTCCGGCGCCCTTCGACGTTAGGATTGAAGTGTCCCTTAATAAGTATGGCTGTTACTGACTTCATGTTGTCATTGAGAGGTTCAGGCTGTAGGAGTTCGAGAAAAGCAGCATATCTGACCAGAGAAATAGTAATATTATTATTTTCGTAATATGACATACTCTCTTGTCAATCCAGAGTGACATTGTGAGATGGTCTACTAGGAAATGGTGGCGTTCTAATGCAAGTCTACATGTGACTTTCGTGCCGTATATGCATGGTTTTCGCAAGAATCCATTCTAACACGCACAATATTCTAATATCAATAATTCACTGAGAGCGACTACCTGAGCATTATAGTGTGAGGTTTGGTTGACAATCGTTCACAAACCGGTTTCTCTTTCATAGCTTCCACGTCTCATCGTGAAACGAAAATTCAACTAACAGGAGTGGAGATAATGTCAGTGAAGAATTGACAAGATTGAGTGTAACTAACTTGGAGTCAATGCCGGCAGAAGTCAGGCCTGACCTCCTAGAAGAATGCCAGTACTCAGTTATTTGATGTCGGTACCATCTGTTCACACTTTTTCGTTCATTATCGAAAGAGGTGTTCTCAGAAGCTCATGAACATCAAATGATGAATCATCTCCACCTTCATTAACGGAACATTTCCAGAGTTTTTTCTACCTAGTTTATTTTTTGACTTCTCAACCTACCACAATCTGGGAAATAAGAACTATTATTGAAATCTTTACAATTGTAGAAGGGCAGATTATCAATCTACTCCGATGAGTTGCTGCTTTGATTGAAAAACTGTTCTTTCTGAATGGAACACGTTCTAGCAGTCAGCAACTCCACGTATTTCTCAAATTTGTTTATCAATAAAATAAAACACCTAATATTGATCGAATTAGTCATCTTTGACGTTTTAAATGTCAAAAATTTGATATTTGACATATGTCTTTCAAGAGTGGGAGCCAAGTGCGATCCATATCAAGCAAAATATTTGAGATGCAAGCATCAGCAGACAGCGTGATAAAAGTAGACTCCTTCAACTTTCGTCTTCTGCTATTTGGTCTCTCTTGTTATCATTTGCCATTCTGCACTTGTATATACATATATATATATATATATATATATATATATATATATATATATATATATATATATATATATATATATGTATATATATGTATATATATATATATATATATATATATCAATTCACACTTTTCCAGACTTTTGGAATATTCTGATCCCATTATATGTCAATCAGATCCGTATTTCAGTCGATCTCATAACTGGATACAGTAGACTAGTCTAACTATTGTTGAATAACATTGTTACAATGGCGGTTATATTCCCAATACTACAATAATTCCATTACCGATTCAGCTCCAGAATGAGACCAACATTGATCATCAATTCTATAACGTCCATGCTGCAGGGAAGCATAATAATCGATTGCATATCACATCCGGAAGCTGTTCAAAGCAGTTATAAACACAAAACAATGATTGCGAGCTAAATTCTGGGAAATTAAATGCAGATGCCGGCTCTGGCGGACACTAGCTCGATCGCTCTGCAGTAATAATGGATGAAAAAGAGTAAGTTCTAGTTGGTTTAGTCGGAATTGACCAACAGAATGGAACAACGCGACGAAAATTGCCTGAAAACGGGAATAATACCGCAGGGGATGCTAGATTAACACAATTCTGCCTTGTCGTAAACCGACGGTGATAAAAATATACCAGTATGGGTAGTTGGATGCTGAATATCACTCTCAGATTAAATCGTTTCAACGAATTTTATCAGTAAGAAATTGAATTGGTAAAAATTTCGGAATATTACTTTCACAAGTGAAAAAGTTGAAGAGTGGAAATAGCTTATACGTATAGACCTCATGTGGGCCATTCAACTTCATTTGGAAAAGAAGGTCTTTGTATTTCCTGCAGGAAATTATTTATTAAATTCGTAGCAGAGCGCTTTCGACTAAAAATTCATCATCAGTGCTTACCTGAAAGCAAGTAACGCTTGAAATTTGTGATATATAAATAGAAAATTGTTTATAATTAACTAGCAAAATGGTTGAAATGAAAATTTGAGGTCACTTACTAGTCAGGTGTACAAGAGCTGTAGCCATAGAAATAAATGTGTTTCCAAGGAACATAGATCTGTTCAGTACAACTTGGACGTATTAAAACATTAAAATATCAAATCCTGAACAGGATTGTTCTTGAAAATGGTATGAATGGAGTCCATTGAAACGTTGTGGCGTGAAATAAAATTTGAAGACTTGAAGTTCATGACAGATTGACATTGACAGCTGAGCACAGTGACATGGAGCATGAAGCTTGAAATGCAGAAGGAAATTTGTACTATGATATATAATGTGAAACGACAGAACAAGAAATTACATCTTATGTACTCGTAAAGGGGCTTGAAGATGTTTTCAGTCTACTGGGAACCTATCATCTTCTTACTTGTCGATATAAACCATAAAACCTGATCAGACATTGTCATAAAACTAATAAAATGTTCTAAATTGAGGATTGTTTCCTAACTCTTGTCGAAAGACTTGAAGGTCCAGGTCAGGGGATAGTTCTAATGAGAACCCTCCCATTGACTGTGATAAGTGAGGCATGATTCGAACGAAAATTAAACATCGAAAAGTCCTAAGAATGTTCAAAAATGCCTCTGAAGATATGTCCGTCGCAGGTCGAGAGATTAGGAGACCGAGAGAAAGTCTGATGAGAACTTTATTCAGTGTCCATGAAATCCCAGCGACTAAAACAGGCAGTACCTTATTGTCGAATTAAATTATTTGGATAAGTCATAATAATTGTTAGAATTTAAAACCTGTTCCCAGAATAGGAGAAGAGCTGAGAAGGGAAATGTTCAAAATGCAGATTGGTTTCAAGTGGTGTCATCATAGAGAATAGGTGTAGATATGTATATATCTGACTAATTAGTATGGAATGAAAATTATTATTATGTACTTTCTGTTTATTATTTCAAACGTCTGTGAAGCGGAATGAAGGATCTATTCAGGTTGACTTGAGTAATTAGACAAATGGCATTGTTCAGCAATTCATTGTTTATATGTAGACTTTCAAGAAAATCTAGTCTATTGTAGTTTTTGGAATTTGCTTCATGTACAATTTTTTGAGCTTCTATTGGGGCTAAAGTTATGATTGTGAAGCCTAAGGTGTTTACCAGAAGCTGATATTTTATAGGGAATCAAATGTTCGATTATACGAACTCTCAAAGGTCTGCAAGTCCTACCAATGTAAGTTGAATCACAATTTTTACAGTTTAATCTATAAACACCACTTTAAAGCTTGCCACGATGTATTATTCCATGTCGACGGTGGCAAGCTAGAACCCGCTACATAGGTTTTCTCATTAATGAGAATGCAGGGCACTCATTAATTCTTATACCCCTTCATATTTCCACAGCTCCAGGGTAATAGGGTCCTTTCAGAATATCTGTAGTCAATCATAGGGTCTTCCTGCATTGGACTAGCTCAATAGCTACTCTAACATCTATGGATTTGCGATGAACGTATTCTTCAATAATCCTTGCAATTGTCGATATAACGGTCGTAGCATAGGACTTTTAGACGGGCAGTATTCTTGACTAGAGAGTCCGGATTCTCTATATTGCACTTGAAACTAGTCACAGAGGTCCAATTCTATTATTTTTTATCTAACGTTGGCCTATTTCCGCTACCAAGGCCAATCACCGACGCCGGTGAGCACACTTCCCCCAACCGGAAATTTTGCCGAACCCTCTGGTATTCCAACCAGAGGTAGGGATCTTTAACGAGCCCAACATCCATGGACTCGGGACCGACGGCTTAACGTCCCCTCCGAAGAACGGCATATGACAACTTTATATGGCAACTTTATTCATTATAGTATACATATAAATAATAATAGAAAAAATGGTAATAGAATTACAATGAACAAGTAGTAATCGATAAGTGATCTTTCACTTGTTTCGATATTTACGAACAAATAACAGAAGTATAATGAAATTATATATGCACTAATAATACTAGTTAAAATTAGACTATGATCTAGGTAAAACATTAAAATGGTAGGTTATATGGTCATCAAGTGATATGAAGAATTATCAAAAGTTTAGAGGTTTATGTTGAAATTGCAAGTTGGTCTGGTGCGTTGTGAGTTAGTAGGATAAAATAGTAGCGATTAGTATGTATACACATACATATATTCACATATACATACATACACATATATTCACAAATCATATCACATAAGTAATACTAGGATCTGGGAAAACACGTTAAAATGGTATAAGTTTATGAAATGAGATGAGGTTAAAATTCTGAAGGGTATCAGTGTATATAAATATGGTATAGAGTCAAAACATATGAGGCCAACAAAACGAGTAATTTAATTGAGCGATAATGTTGATGTGAGCTAAGAGTATGCGTCTGTTTTATTTAGCTACTTCATGATTTGATTTCTATAAGGTCGGTTATTGTTTTTCTGTTGCTTCCCAGAATGTATTTTTTCAATTCTCTTTTGAATTTGAATTTGTTTTTTTCACTTTTTATTGTATCAGGAATACTATTATATAGTTTTTTTGCAATATATGCGTATGACCTTTGGGATAGAGATTTTTTTACTTGTGGTAGTGTTGCTAAGTTATTGTGGCGTGTGTTGTAATTGTGTGTGGGTCGTATATCAACTCCGGTTGAGTGCAATTTCACATTCACACAGTAATAAAATAATTGCCTCACATCCATGATTTCGCATTGTTTATATAACAAGTCGGAGGGATATCTTGCGTTTTTCATACTAATTAATTTGAGAAACCTTTTTTGTAGTATTTCGAGTGGGTTTATATGTGTCCGAAGAGCATTGCCCCACAGTATAATCCCATATCGTAGATGACTTTCCACTAGTGAGTTGTATAGAATTTTCATTGTATTTATTGGCAGGAAATTGTTGAGGAATTTGAATTTATATAGAATCGTACGAAGTTTTTTTGTGGTGTAGTTAATATGAATGTCCCACTTCATGTGTGAGTCTAAATATACTCCTAGATATTTAATAGTTTTTACAGCATTAATTTTAAAAGTTCCATGCTGGATATTCATATCGAGTTGTTGAAACGGGGAGTTTCCAGCTTTATTGCAACTGAAAGGCAGAAAGTTCCATGCTGGATATTCATATCGAGTTGTTGAAACGGGGAGTTTCCAGCTTTATTGCAACTGAAAGGCAGAAAGTTAGTTTTCTCTATGTTGATTGTTAATAATTTGCTGTCAAACCAGTTTTTTAAAATCCTGAAATCATCTTCAACCTTATGTTTCAACCCACACCATGTTTCTGCTTCGTAGAAAATGGCAGTGTCATCAGCATATCCTATTGCGGTTCCTTGGGAATCGAGTGAAAATAATTCATTTACATAGAGATTAAATAAAATTGGGCCCAGTACAGTTCCCTGAGGTATGCCATATTCAATCTCTCTCAGATCACTCACTGTGTCAGACACTTTCACCTCTTGGGTCCTATTTTGTAGGTAATTTGTGAGTAGATTTGTGCATTTTCCTCTCAAACCTACTCGCTCCAATGTCTCAATGAGCAATCGGTGGCTGACAGTATCGAAGGCCTTCGAAAGATCAATGAATACACATAGACAAGGACGTCCTTTTTCCAGTGATGTGTGTATTTTTTCAGATAGTGCAAGAACAGCATCTTCCGTTGACGTATTTTCTTTAAAGCCATATTGGTTGTTGGAGATGAGACCATACTTTGTTATGAATGACGTTAATCTGTTTTTCAAAAACCTTTCGAAGATCTTCGACATATGAGTGATAAGAGAGATTGGTCTATAATTGGTTACCACTGTCTTGTCCCCCCTTTTGAATATGGGTATGACAATTGTCTGTTTGAATGCATCAGGCCAGATTTCTGAGTCTATACATTTATTCAGTAAGTATTGAAGAGGGAGCAGAATATATTCGGAGACAGCTTTGATAGTTTCTACTTTTATACCATCTTTTCCAACACTTTTTCCATCTTTCAGGTCCAATATTATAGTCAACAGTTCATGAGTCTCAATTGGAGTTAAAATCATTGAGTTCGATGGAGTGTTTCGAAATATCCTTTGGTTTGAACCTCTGACAATTTTTTCTGCGAGAATTTTCCCCATTTCAACAAATCTAAGGTTGAACTCATTCGCGATATCTTTGTTTCTATGAAGGAGATCTCCATTTTGGTTTAGGACTGCCGAGATTACATTATTGTTGGGTTTTGTGTTAGTCAGTTCTTTCACTTTTTCCCATAGAAATTTTGTGTTATTGAGGTTCTCTTCTATTTGTTTTTTATAGAAATCGCACTTTATCTTTTTTATTGAATTAGTTAGTTTATTTTTGTAAACTTTATACTGATTTATTAAAATATTATTATTTGGGTCCTTTCTGAGATCCTTGAACATATTATTTTTTTTATTTATTGATCTTAATAGTGCATTTGTCATCCAAGGGGCAAGTTTTGAATGTTTTCTTCGTTGTTTTTTTCTTTCAGTGCATTCATTAATTTTTGTTGATAGTATTTTAATAAATTCATTCATTGCTGCATTTGGATTTGGATTCTCATACACAGTTTCCCAGTTCACCTGTTGAAGTTTTTGTTTTAGTTTTTGATGGTTTAAGTATTCTGTGTAACGGTGTTTCGTGTGCTTCACTTCTATAGTATCATTTGTTATGATTTGTAATACTGTTGTGTTGTGATCAGTTATATTGCTTTCAATTATTAATGGAATGGTCATGTCTGATATGTATGATTTGGATTTAATGAATATGTGATCGAGGCAGTATTGCTCTGTCTCTCGATCATTTGTCCTTTTACACTTGTATAGCTTTCAATGTCAATTCCTATTTTCCCAGAAAGCGATAGGTTAAGAACCCAAAAAAACATCCATCACAAAATAATGACATTCGCATAGTATTTTCTGTATATTCCAGAGATTTTTCTCCTTGTGAACCTGGAAAAATCTTATTCTGAGAGATTCCATCCATTCATGACAAGATGTTCAGAAACAGCTTCTTCAAAAATATCCATTACAAACAGTATTATCTAACTATTCGAGGAAGATTTTTGAAATCTTCTGATCCTATTATATCTCAACCCGATTCGTATTTCAGTCGATCTCATAATTGAACATAGTAGACTAGTCTAACTATTGTTGAATAACACTGTTACAATGGCGGTTATATTCCCAATACTACAATAATTCCATTACCGATTCAGCTCCAGAATGAGACCAACATTGATCATCAATTCTATAACGTCCATGCTGCAGGGAAGCATAATAATCGATTGCATATCACATCCGGAAGCTGTTCAAAGCAGTTATAAACACAAAACAATGATTGCGAGCTAAATTCTGGGAAATTAAATGCAGATGCCGGCTCTGGCGGACACTAGCTCGATCGCTCTGCAGTAATAATGGATGAAAAAGAGTAAGTTCTAGTTGGTTTAGTCGGAATTGACCAACAGAATGGAACAACGCGACGAAAATTGCCTGAAAAACGGGAATAATACCGCAGGGGATGCTAGATTAACACAATTCTGTCTTGTCGTAAACCGACGGTGATAAAAATATTGAATATGGGTATGAATATGGGTATGACAATTGTCTGTTTGAATGCATCAGGCCAGATTTCTGAGTCTATACATTTATTCAGTAAGTATTGAAGAGGAAGCAGAATATATTCGGAGACAGCTTTGATAGTTTCTGCTTTTATACCATCTTTTCCAACACTTTTTCCATCTTTCAGGTCCAATATTATAGTCAACAGTTCATGAGTCTCAATTGGAGTTAAAATCATTGAGTTCGATGGAGTGTTTCGAAATATCCTTTGGTTTGAACCTCTGACAATTTTTTCTGCGAGGATTTTCCCCATTTCAACAAATCTAAGGTTGAACTCATTCGCGATATCTTTGTTTCCATGAAGGAGATCTCCATTTTGGTTTAGGACTGCCGAGATTACATTATTGTTGGGTTTTGTGTTAGTCAGTTCTTTCACTTTTTCCCATAGAAATTTTGTGTTATTGAGGTTCTCTTCTATTTGTTTTTTATAGAAATCGCACTTTATCTTTTTTATTGAATTAGTTAGTTTATTTTTGTAAACTTTATACTGATTTATTAAAATATTATTATTTGGGTCCTTTCTGAGATCCTTGAACATATTATTTTTTTTATTTATTGATCTTAATAGTGCATTTGTCATCCAAGGGGCAAGTTTTGAATGTTTTCTTCGTTGTTTTTTCCTTTCAGTGCATTCATTAATTTTTGTTGATAGTATTTTAATAAATTCATTCATTGCTGCATTTGGATTTGGATTCTCATACACAGTTTCCCAGTTCACCTGTTGAAGTTTTTGTTTTAGTTTTTGATGGTTTAAGTATTCTGTGTAACGGTGTTTCGTGTGCTTCACTTCTATAGTATCATTTGTTATGATTTGTAATACTGTTGTGTTGTGATCAGTTATATTGCTTTCAATTATTAATGGAATGGTCATGTCTGATATGTATGATTTGGATTTAATGAATATGTGATCGAGGCAGCTTTTTATTCTTGTGGGTTCGTTAATAGTTGAAATATAACCATGTTCGTAAAGTGTGTTCAGGTATTCTGTACTGTGTTCGTTTCGTTCTAGTATGTCTATGTTCATGTCCCCTACAATGATACAGAAGTCGTCAGAATTGTTGTGGTGATCTTCTAAATAGTTCTGAAGTTTTCTATTGAAGTCTGGAATATTAGATGCCGGTGATCGGTAAATAGCGCTAATGATGAATTTTTTGTTGTGGATTGTGATACTTGCTCTCAAAATGTTCAGTTGGTCTAGTTCTATAATTTTATATTCAGAGTCGTATTCTTCCTTTATAAACATAACTACTCCATCGTTTTGATTGAAATTACCCTGATTGTATACGATTTTGTATCCAGGAATGACATATATGTTGTAATCTAATAACTTCCAGGTTTCGGTCAAAACCACACAATCGAAACTTTCGTTGATGTTAGTTAAGAGTATTTGGAATTCATCGAAATTTTTATTAATGCTTCGAATGTTATTGTGAATGATTTTGAAGTTTTCGTGACAATTGTTAACTTCTAAAATTTCCTTGCATTCCTTTCCATTTTCGATGGTGAAAGTTTTGATCGAATCCGTTTGAAAATCTAATATGTAGGGATCCATAGTTAACAATAATTTGAGTCTAAGAAAATAAAAACAAAAAAGTCAATTTGTAGCAATAACTAATAGTAAATAAACAAGAAATATTCATGAGTGTCCTCACTTGTTTGATCGGGTTTTCACTTTATCTTTCGATGTGAGGGTACTGATGGTATTTTTCGAAGTTTTGTTATTTATTGAGAGTTTGGATGTGTTGGCTTTTTCTGATTGTTTCGAGATTTCTTGATCGTGGTTTGGATTTTTGTCTATCTTTACATATCCTTAATATATCTTGTGCTCATTGATATATTGTCTGCGAGCTATGATATGCTACTTCGCTGCAGCTGTACGGGCTTTCGACACGGTATTTCCCTGCATGGTCACCCATCCAAGTACTAACCGCGCTCGGCGTTGCTCAACTTCAGACATCGAATGACTGTCAGTAAACCTGAAGAGCTGGGCCATGCCCTTCTACTAGGACTGGTTAGAATTCTAATACTAGCCCCAATTTGGATCCGTGTTCTCTTCAAGGCTAGTGGTGTTTGTCTACTACTGAATTAGATCTTGAACTATTTCAAAAGTTAAAAAGTTTTAGTGTGAAAAGTATCAAGAGCGATGATTTTCCCTAACAAATAATTAAAAAAGGTTGATTCTATTGAGTGCCTTCAGTGGCAATTCTCTGACTTACAATTGGATAGAAAACGAAACATGGCATGGAATCTATTGTGAATTGCGATGGGTGAACCTTGGAAACTGCTACTTGAATAAAAATATGCAATATTCAATGAACGAAGTTGAACAACATAATATAAAGTCACAATCGGAAGGAAATACGAATATGTTCACGGATCGTCACCTCTTACTCGTTAAGAACTTATTTTCTGACACGCCACATGAATCACGATTAGAAATCATCCAGGAGAAAAATATACAACTATACTCAGGAGTAACTTTCACGAAAACGTCATCAAGAATAAAGAATCGAGAAATTGACAGGAATATGCTCCAAACCTGTACAGAGCTACTGGCTGGACATTATCCAAAAATCTACTAAGAAAGATTGAGCTGTTTAAAAGAGACTCCAGCTGTTTTCGACACAAAGAGGAATGAAAACGTTATATATATATATATATATATATATATTTCGCGAATGTGTGGATCTGGATAACACGGGCAACAATTATACTGAAAATAATGTAAACATCTGAAAGACATTCCGGATCAACCTGTATAATCGGATTATATATCATAGAAGACAGAAAAGGTATTTGTGAGGCTCCGGAGACTAGGGAGGAAATAAAAGACAGGCATTTCGACGACAATAAATCCTGTTTCAACCCATACGTTTGAAATTCATGATATTGATCATATTTCCGAAGTTTAATGGTGAGGAATTGCCGTGGAACCCTTTAGAAAAGACCGTTTCTGCAAAGAGTCAATAAAAGGGTGAATATTCCGTTACTGTCTGTGACATTTCCGAAGATCGAAACCCTCTCAATCCCCACTGTCCCAGATATTCCTATTGCCCATATGTGTTTGAAATGCTGACAATTAATATGATTGAGCTCAAAGATCGGAACCCTTCCACCTAAACAACTACCTAAGTGTCTATGAATATGATTATCGTCGAAATATTTTCTTCTTTTCAGATTTTTATGCCGATGAAAATCCTTAGAATTGAACTTTTTTTAAAGAATTTCTTCAGGCCAGGCTCTACTACTCACACAGTAGCTTGATGAACCCATACCTGTCAGTAAAAAAACTACCCCTCTGGCAAATATTATGATGGGCGTTGAATTTCATCTGACAGGTGTCAGTGCAGGGTTCTTCACAAGATAAATTTCCGCATATGCTTCTGGTGATGCAACTGCAGGTATAAATTTGCAATTATTTGGATGGGCACTCTTGCAGACCAGAAGCATATGCGGGAATCCCTTATGTAAAGATATCTGTTATGAAACTGTTATACTGTGTGTAAACAGGTGAACACATCATTCAAATGATAATTTGAATTATCACCAGACCTCAAGAATGCTCAACAAATATGTAAAAGTGTTTCATTCCTTAGAATGAGCTTCCTTTTAAAGAAACCCATAAAAATCCTCTGTGATACTCCATTTTTAAAGTGAATGAATATACAATATACTACTGGTCAATATTTGTAACGAATCAATTAGACATTGTACAAATAACCCATTTACCGTCAAGACTTTACGATATTTTTATTGAGCAAATGATTCACGATCATTGGATGTGGTTCCATTGATTAATCAATTATTACAAGAATGGATATATAATTCTTCAGACGGTTAATGACACAGACGGACCATCAGACATTCACGATCGAACTGGGGAATTTACCGACCTCTTAACATTCTTAAATTACCACTACTGTCTACATAAAACATTCAGCCCGAATAAAACAACCGAAGACGTTCGATGTTGAAGTAGATTCTCAGTTGAGTGCTCGTAAAAGATCTAAGAGGACAGGAAAGTTCAAAAACTAATCGCAGTAGCCTTGTAAATGCAGCGGAAGAACTCTGCCCGGTTATAAGCTATAACAATATAAAAGTTCAGTAGTTCAGAACTCCTGAAGTTGCTTGGGGACAATCATGAGTTTCTGACTGCTCCCTGTAGGATTCGTTTCCCTTATCTCTTATGCAGTAAATGATAAAAACCGGAAGAAAATAATGTACATCATCAGAGTTTTTGATATATACTTCGGTGAATAGACAAAACAACAATAGGCCAGAATGAACATACTGAAGTTTCCATAAGTGAAGATTTTATGTTGAGAGTTTCTATGAATGTTTTTCAAGTTCATGCATTTGCTTATCACTGAATGCTTTACTGAATAGACTTCAAGCATATCTTTTGATCTCTTGTTTATCAGAATCTCGCCGTATGGCATACACTATTATATTCATACACATTTCTGATGCATTAATGTACCTATCATTCAATAGTTACCCAGCTCATACGCCATTGATTTATTTTCAAAAGTATTCACTGCCATAGACAGTCTTTGACTTTTGGGCTGTTCCGGTGAGTTCTTGATCGTGTAAATTACCTCATACTCTCTAATAACACATGAATTATTGTGCATATTATCGATCACATACCATTTCAACTACTTATCATGTACAATAATTATTTTTACTACCAATGAACTTATTATTATCATCATCATCAATATTATCACAAATTATAACATTTTTCATCAACATTGTATTGCTGCATGCACGTTTTCCAGATATCCGAGGTATTTCGGTATTCAAAATTATTGAATTCACAAATTCATTGTCAGACTGCTGTTTTGGCCCGCCATAGCTGAAAGATGTACCTGCAGCACTACCTGATTTGCTAAGAATTCTGAGTATTTAGTCATCCAGATTAATATTTTTGTTCCTTGACAGTTGAAATGGTAATAATGTGTTAGCAAGTCTTGCCAATGTCGCTGGTGAGATGATCAAATTGCTGGCATTTTATTCGTCAATCAAATCGTTCAGAAACTAAAAATTCTGGAACCTGATGGAGTTGCAGCCTTCTCCGAAGACGATCCTCGATCATAAACAGTGTATTGTTGCAGCTCTGTTGTTCGAGATATTATTGACTAGGAACAGGTTCTTCTGTGAGCTCTTTGTTCTCACCAGTGTTCATTCGGTAATTGAAACTAAAATAATCGTCAATACCCCACAATTGTTCTTGGTTTCCTTACTCAATTCATTTTTAACTACACTTCATAGGTCCCAGGATCAAAAAACTTGGATTTGAATGCACAAAAAAAGTTTGAACCACTATCAATTGACCCACATGCAAAAACCTTCAACTTATTATTTCATTAGTATTTGATAATATGTTCACTCAAAAAAATGGGCCGATGTTTCCCTGGCAACTCACCATTCACAAAACAAACCGTGCGCCACTGGCTCGAAAATAAATGAAGAACATCCAGCTACTATTTCCACAACAGACAAAACATGGCTTTCTGGTTTGTCCCAGAAAATGCATTTATCATGCTTACGTCGTGGATAATCCTTACTGATGCTGTTCACAACAAAATACGGATAATAGGTAAAGTTGAAGCTAGCCTCCGCATTGTTGGCGAAATGAATTATTTGCATTCTCATATTTCCTGGAAAGTTATTACCGTTCATTCCAGGCTCCAATAAGACATAAAAGAAACCATAGGGGGACTTTTCACAACGAAGATGATATCAGCACATGTAGGACACTGTGATAACTTGCAATAAATATTCAATTTACACGCAAAGTGAAACAAAGGTGATCAGATATCGAATGCTTTATTTCCGAATTCCTAAGCTGGATGTTCGTACATGCGTTTTTTACATATTATAAGAAAAGGTCAGAAATGAACATCGAGAATATTGGTTTGTTACAGATTGGCACTACTACAGGTTATTACACTATCCCACCTTCATTTTACAGAACGAAAACCTCCGTAAAATGTGGGTGATATCATGAGAATTGAAAAACATAACATATGTTACCTAAGAGAAGCTATGACGATATAATACTGTTGGTGGAGCATTGTAAAAATCAAATTTTTTCAAAACCAAATATTGAGGCTAGTTAATCAACTAAACGATACGTATTACATAATATAATGATATAGGAATTTCAACCAACTAACAGATTTTATTTCACATATGATATATATTTTATATTATCATACTTGGAATTTTGAGTTTTCTCACGAATAAGCCCATCAGAACACCATTATGGTAAATAATTGCTTCATTTATTTATTATAATTATTTTTTTTTTTTTATTTTCTCGGCCTAAGAAAATAACGCGGATCACTGGTTTCGGGATTCTCATTTGGTTCATTATTTTTTTTAGAATTTTCTTTACATTTTTCATTTTCCTCAGTAAGAAATTCATTTTCTGGTGCTCTCTCTTCTCCTTCCTCTAGGTCTACTGCCGCCCCCATGGAATGTTTGCTAGTACTCGGTGTTAACGGTTTCAACTGATTTGAGTGTCTTCGGTATTCCATCCCATTCCCAGTTTTTATATCAAAAATAACGTTACCCTCCTTATTCAAAATTTTTCCTTCTGTCCAAAATGGCCGTGATATATTTCTAAAATCTCTCACTAAAACATTATCTCCTACCTCTAAACCTTTATTGTTTTTTCCGTCGAAATTGTCCGCCTGTTTTTCCACTCTACCTTTTATGATGTTTTTATTATTTGGAATCAATAAATCAAATTTATTTCTCGAATTCCTGTTGAACATAACTTCAGCCGGGCTTTCACCTGTTGTACAATGGGGTGTATTGCGATAATCAAATAAAAATTTTGCTAAACATTCCTCACTACTTTTATTTTCAAAAACTGCTTTTTTAATTGCTGATTTGAAAATTTTTACGGAATTTTCTGCTTGGCCATTGCTTTGTGGATGCCTTGGAGTAGAAAACAATTGACGTATGCCATTGCATTTCAAAAATGAACAAAAATCATTTGATGCAAATGGAGGACCATTATCTGAAACTATTTTCGTAGGAAGGCCAAACCGAGCAAATAAATCTTTCAATATCGCTATAATATTTTTGGCATCTGTTCTATTTGTTTGAATTACTTCTGGCCATTTACTGAAGGAGTCTACAATTATCAGATATTTTTTTCCAAAAATTGGCCCCAAAAAGTCTAAATGAATTCTACTCCAAGGTGAGTTTTTATATGGCCAGGGACATAAAACAGTTTTCTCTGGATTGTTCCCGAGAGAATTGCATACTTTACAGTTCTTGCACAAGTTTTCTATGGCTGTATCCATTTTTGGCCACCAAAAATAAGAACGAGTCATAGCTTTACATTTACTTATACCCATATGACTTAAATGCAATTCTGCTAATAATTTTGTTTGTAATTTAGACGGAATGATAACCCTGTATCCCCACATAATACACCCATACTCAAGGTGAAGTTCATCACGCTTACTAAAAAATGCTTTTTCATAATCTGAAATTTTTTTGGGCCACCCTGTTGAGCAGTATCTATAGATTTTACTCAAAATAACATTTCTTTTCGTAAATAAGGCTACCTGTCGATAATCTATCGGTAAATTTTCTCCCATGTACAGTATGTAACAACAATCATATTTTTCTTCGGAGGTAATATTCAGTGGCAGGCGAGACATGGCATCAGCGTAATTCTTTTCTGATTTGATGAATTTTATGTCATACTGATAACAACTCAATATTATGCTCCACCTTTGTAATCGGCTTGCGGCATAGATAGGTATTCCTTTTTTGTCTCCAAAAATTGTAATTAGTGCTTTGTGATCGCAAAGAAGAGTAAAAAATCTTCCATATAAATAGTCATTGAATTTTTTTACACCATATATTATAGCAAGTGCCTCTTTATCTAGCTGACTATATGATTTCTCTGCTGAATTTAATGTGCGTGATGCATAGGCAATAGGCCGAGAATCTCCATTTGGATAAACATGAGATATAACTCCACCTACCGCATAAGAACTTGAATCACATGCTAACGTTACTGGCAATTCAGCATCATAATGCACTAATAATTTTGGAGAAGCCAATCCTAATTTAATTGCTTTAAAACTGTCATTTTGTTCTTTACCCCAGTGCCATTTCTCGCCCTTCTTCAAAAGTGTATATAATGCTTGTAGTTTATCACTAAGATTCCCCAAAAATTTTCCATAAAAATTGACCAATCCCAGAAATGATTTCAATTCCGTTATATTGGAAGGCTTGGGAGCATTTGTTATTGCTTGAATCTTCTCGTTGCACGTAGATAAACCTCTTTTATCAATGGTAAAACCTAAAAAATTTATATTTTCCTGGAAAAATGAACATTTTGATAGTTTTATTCTCAAACCACAATCTTGCAATTTACCAAATACTACAAACAAATTTTCCAGGTGATTTTCCACCGTTCTACCAGATATCAGTATATCATCCAGAAATATTGCTATGTTGTCAACGCCTCCAAAAACAGTGTCTACAATCCTCTGAAATATTCCTGGACTTGAGGCCACTCCATAGGGAAGTCTATTCATTTGAAATAAACCTCTATGAGTGTTCAAAGTAACCAATTTTTTTGACTCATCTTCCAACTCTATTTGAGCATATGCTTGGGACAGATCTATTTTACTAAAATATCTACCATGATTTAACGATGCAAATATATGTTCTATCTTTGGAATAGGATATTTATCTACGTGCAAATGAGGATTAAGACTAACTTTGAAGTCCCCACAAATTCTTACTTCTGATTCATTTTTTTTAAGAACAGGAACTATGGGACTTGCCCATTCGCTATATTCTACTGGCTCCAAGATTCCAACTTCTACTAATCTAATTAATTCTTTGTCAACCTTCCCCCTCAAATCTAATGCGACATTGCGAGCTCTACAAAAAACCGGGCGAGTATTCTCTTTCAAGTGAAACTTAGCTTTCCCATTTTTGAATGTACCAAGTCCTTCTTTGAATACCTCGGGAAATTTAGATTTCAGTAATTTTGGAACATCTGTGATATTGATTTCATCAATTTTATTACAATGTAACAGCTCGTCTATAGAAACACCTAATTTATTGATCCATTCTCTACCCATGAGAGGAGGACCTCCATTTTTTATGACATATAATTTCAATTTGGATTTATTTCCCTTATGAGAAACCTCAACATTTATGAATCCAATGATATCCAATAAATTTCCGTTATAGGATTTCAGGTTCAATTTGGATTGATTGCAACTCTCAGACTGAAAATATTTTTCGTAAAATTTATCTGAAATGGCGGCAATGGGCGAACCAGTATCGCATTCCATGTTGATTCTTACTTTATTTACCAATAATTCTATTTTGATGGGCTTATTATTTACAGAAGTGATGTTAAAAAAATCAAGACATTCTTCCGATTCATAATCAAAACTTACATCGTTTTCATTTTCCATACTCAATTTATTGAATTTAAAATTTGTTCTGGAGTCTTCTGATCTTCTATTTTCTCTGCAAATTGTACTCAAATGCCCTCTTCCTCCGCAAGTATGGCATTTCGCATCTTTAAAGAAACATGAACTGCTACCGTGATTTGTTTTGCCACAGTGACTGCAAGGTCTCCCTACTCTCGATGGTGCTTGATCCCTGAGCGATTGCCTCTGAAACTTTTTGGTTGCTTTAGTTGATATACTGAATTTGTTCATAACAGAAGGCTCTATCATATTAGAATTTTTTTCTGCTGCCTCCAAATTCATCGCCAGATCTAAAGCTTTTGTATAGGTCAACGCTTTATCAGCAAACAGTCGTTGTCTTATTGATTCATTAGTGAGACCAAAAACTAACTGATCTCTGAGTTGCTCTTCTAGTTTTTCCGCAAAATTACAATCTTTGGCTAATTTTCTCAAAGCAACGGTGTAAGTTGAAATTGACTCACCGGATTCCTGCTTACGTTGTCTGAATTTGTATCTCTCGGCAATTTCTGATGGTTTAGGTTGCAAATGCTCCTGTACAATTTTCACCAGGTCCTCGTATGTCTTATCTTCAGGTTTTTGTGGACTGCACAAGTCGATCATCAACTCCAACGTCTCGATACCCACAGCCGTAATGAGAGTGGCTGTCTGCAACTCCTCAGGAACCTTATTTGCTTTGAAGTATTGTTCTACTCTCAATATGTACGTGTTCCAATTTTTGCCCTCGCAATTGAACTCTTCTAATTTACCCACAGACAAAATGAAATTTACGATTCGCTTTTTCCTGACTGCGCCAGTGTGATAACTTGCAATAAATATTCAATTTACACGCAAAGTGAAACAAAGGTGATCAGATATCGAATGTTTTATTTCCGAATTCCTAAGCTGGATGTTCGTACATGCGTTTTTTACATATTATAAGAAAAGGTCAGAAATAAACATCGAGAATATTCGTTTGTTACAGAGTGGCACTACTACAGGTTATTACAGACACGAGGAAAAACTGTTACAGTTTGGCAGAAATTCAAATGAATTTATTGTCATTATGAAATATAGAATTATCAGACGTATGATCAGTATCTTCCAGAACTTTTGATTTGGCAATGAAAACTGCAAGCAGGAATTTTCTTCACACTTAGCTATTTCGATCCCGATAAAACCAAAGGATTTCGGTCGCTCTCGATTTGTCGATATTCATCAAACAGAATCGAAAACAAATTCGTGAGATCTCAAAACCCAACATATCTATGGACATATGGAAGGAATCATAGATTTTTATCAAGTAGAAATATCGGCAATATCAAAAAACATTATATCATTCATGACGTAACTAGAAGGATAAGTAGCTTATTACGCACGAGCGACAATTGTGAGCACGATGTTTTAGCTCGTGCGGCAATTTGCGAGTGCGCGTAACTAGCCTTAACCTCGAGTTGCGTATTGTACTTTTTTTACTCCTACCAGGCTTGTTCGGTATTTTCTGCTGGTGTAGCAAAAACTTCTCCTTACCCCCATTTTCAATGATCAACGAGATACTGAATGACAGCAAGTAGGTGAAACAAATGCATGCTTCATGGATATGACTAAATACAGTACCAATCCAAAAACTGTTAAACAATAAAATCGCTAAAAATATCATTTTTAATTAAACTTTACAAAGAATTCGGAAGGAAATATCGCTGAATTTGTTCTTCGGGCAATTGAATGTAATGATGATATCAAATTTATCAGGTAACATATCCCATGATTTTAAATCTCGGAAGCGGCTGCCATTAATTTCAAATACGCCTGTATTCTGAATAAGCCATTACCTAACAGCTATCATACACCCAATGAACGGTTTGAAATAGTGGGAGTAGAAAAAACAATTTTGGATTTTATTAGACACGCCAAACAGTCAATGTTACTATGCCAATATATTTTTTTCGTAGCTTTCTGAATTTTCAACCTACCACAATCTGAAGTGTAGAGTCATACGAGAAGATGCTGACTAATTGGACTTGTTTTATCCAAATGGAACTGTTTTTGAATTAACGCAGCGACATTTCGGGGTAGATTGGAAATCTGCCCTTCGATACTTGTGTGGATTCCAATATTATTATCTTTTTTTCATTATCGAGAACTACAAATGACAAAAATATCACCGTTATTCTGACCAGTGAATTGAAATTCAGTAATTACCAATCAGAGTTCAGAGTTGTGATTAGAACTTCTCAACATATAAATCAGTTTGAATCAGAAAAGTGACTTGAACGCCTTTAAGACGGTTCAGAGGCAGATTACTTTGTTTCTGCTTCATATCAATGATTTGTTCGAGAACACATCTTGTTCAATACATAATTTTACGGACGACAGTACTCTTCATACCAGTTTCTCTTCCAGAGTCCCCATACCAGCTCGAGAAACAAAAATTCAAAGGAACATTCACGTCAATAAAATTAACGACGACTTGGTGAAAATAATAGAATGGGGTAGCATGAACTTGGTAGAATTTAATGCTACGAAAACCCAGGCATGTCTCTTCTCAAAAAAAGCCGATCTATCATCATCTAGTATTTAGATGTCAGGAGTAATTATTCCCACAAAATCAAGTATCTCGATGCAAGGAATCACCATCAGTGATAATCTCTCATCGGAGAACCATGTGAGATCGATCGCTGAAAGTGCTTCCCTGAAACTTGGATTTCTATTTCGTGCGAAGGAATACTTCACTTCTCGTCAGCTTCTGATGATCTACAAGGCTCAGATACGACCTGTTATGGAATACAGTTCTCATGTTTGCAGTTTGGCACCACAACGTTCATTGAGGCTTCTCGATTCTATTCAGAGAAAGGCAATCAGTCTTGTTGTTGATCATTCGCTCACAGACTCGCTCACTTCATTGGAACATCGTAGAAGGGTCGGAGACTTGTCTCTCTTCTATAGATACTTTCACGGTCGATGCTCTTCCGCATTGTTATCAATCATTTCCCCCTTGGCAACATCTACACGGATAACTCGACGAGTGCAGAATTCCCACACCTTTCTTGTGGATTTGGAAACCTGTAGAACCTCTCTTGTTCAGGGATCTTTTTTCAATAGAACAGCTGAGCTTTGGAACTCCTTGCCAGAAGAGGTTTTACCTGAGGCTTACAAACTTAAGAAATTCAAAGTGAATGTCAATTGGTATCTCCTGTTCCTTGATTCACGCGGTGTTCTTTGAACATTACAGGGCTCCCCTTTCATGTGAATCTGCATAAAAAAAAGATTACAAATCTGTCTTTCTACCCTTCCAATATCAATTCTCAATTCCCTAGGACTGTGATAGGTTAACAACCCAGAGAACTATAAATTAAAAATTCATCCACCACGAAACATTCAATTTCAAACAGTAAACTGAGCTTCTCTTGAGAAACTCTGTATGCAGTTCTGAACTTGTTTTGGTGCATACGCGTCATATTTCCACTGCATAACCACCCGAATCATTTAAATATTCTGTCGGTATGTTCAAAATTTCACCATAAGCATTAACATTTCCATCCCGAAAATTCAGCCAGACTAATTAATTTGTTGTTACTTACGATCCAGCTGAGCATGTTGGTTATCTGGCGGATGATTTCGACTCATTCCAAGCGCATATTCCGCACATCACGTCGAATATCCTGTTTTCGTTCTGTTATTCCACCAGAGAGATTTTCAGCACATTATTTTTGTATTCACTTTACACATAAAGCGTTTTGGGGTTACATATCTATGCACAATTCATCACAGTTTCAGTTTCAACGCATTGAGTTTTCATCCTATTCAAGTTCAAAAATGTTCTTGAAAAGTTATATACAAAAACCAATGCTGAAGAATCATTCGCCGCCGTTTTCTGTGACTTTTCAGAAGCTTTCGATTGTGTCAAACATGGAATATTACTGAGTGAACTACAGCTTTATGGTTTCAAAAACAAATCGCTTCGGTGCTTTGAATCTTATCTACCAGATCGTAGCCAAGTAGGAAAATACTCTTCAGAACCACCTAATAATTGTGGGGTTCCTCAGGGATCGATATTAGGCCCACTTTTATTTCTCTTTCATATCAATGACTTGACTCTGATAAATATCACAGGTGAATTTACCCTTTTTGCAGATGACACTTCTATACTACAGCACAACAAAATATAAAGGTATTATATATTATCTCTGAAGATATCAACAAGATGAGAAAATGCTGTGATCTTGGTAGATTATCATTTGATATTCGTAAAATACCCATACTCACCATCCTATGTTCTCTCCCTGAAATCAGGCTAGGCAATGAAATTATTGAGAGTAAACATAACCATACTTTCCTTGGTCTCAACATGGATGATTCACTAAAGTACATACAATCAATCTGATCAAAAAACTAGCCTCAGGTTGCTATGCTCTGAAGATTATCTCCTCAGAATTAGGATATTCTCATTCAAGAACCTCATATTTTGTGCTGATTGATGATAATATCATACATGGAATCGCTTTCTGGGGTGTATGCTCTAAAGAGCTTTCACAAATGATATTTATGCTTCAAGAAAGAGCGGTACGGTACAACTGCAAAGGAGGCCTTATTCAAAGCACATGGTAATCTAACATCTACCCCAATATTCATCCTTGAGACAGTTTGCTTGATGATGAAAAATAAATCTTTCCTTGGCAGATCTTTCATAACTTCATACAGTACTCGCTAACATGAAAGTAACATAGATCCCCCCATTCCAACCACTTCACTCGTTGAAGATTATTGATAAAGGATTCAAAATGTTCAATCACTCACCAGCCGCAGTGAAAAAAATCGAGAACAATAAACTTTTCAGAAAATAGGTAAACGATCTTAGTTGAAAAAGCATATTATTCCACTCAGGAATTTTTTGATTGCCTATCCTTCGAATAAATATAGAACAAACTGAAAAAAAGAAATATATACTCTTTTTATTCGAGTTTGTATATATTGATATTTAATTTATATTTTTACACATAAATGTTGAATATGATTTATATTTACTCATTTACTAATCATTTTTTAATTTATGTATTTACTATCAAATATCACGTATCTTATTTTACAAGATGATATATATGTTGAAAGATATACATCTATAGTTATTATTTATTGTAATATTTGAACAATTGGTCAAGTTGATCGCAGAGATAGAATCAACATCAGAACAATATAATATTGAAGCTAAATCAAGGAGGAATCAGACAGCAGTGATTAATGACTCATTAATCACTGTCATGATTAATGGGTTTATTGAGGTCGAGGAAACAGACGTGTATGATGGGTGCATCGTACAATAGTCGTGGATATACAATTTTATTGCAAATGCTATGGTCTTCCTACAGAATTGTTCTCTTGTGAATAGTAGGTGATTGTGAATGTAAGGGATAGAATAGTAAGTGATGGTACTCATATTGGCTGAACCTCACTTTCAGATTGGTCTAATCTAGATGTATCGTAAATGGAAAACTTAATGTTGACTTATTGTTTAAAAAAAAATGTTGTTCTGAAATTATTCGTTTCGTTAACCAGCTGACGAAAGTTAACCATCAGAAATCGAACCTTGTGTCAGAAGGCGATTAATTATATGGATTAATATTTAAAAATCGATATCTCAGTATGGATATGGGTTTGATATTAACAATAGTTAATGTCAACTGGTTAGGTGCAACATTGAAAATATATGTCAATATATATTATCATAACCAATGTCAGAATTATTTCATCAGTTCATTCTGTGAAATATCAGTTGAACAATGTGGAGATTTCAAAATTGTTTGCATATCTATCTATCCCAAGCTCAATTTTCAACATTGGAATTTCAATAGATTTTCAATTTGGTTTGAGAGGACAGAAAACAATATGGACTTTTTAATTTCAGGTAACGTATTTGTATGATATTGTGATGTAGAGATGCCAATTCTGATGTTGCATGAATATTGTATTCATATAAAAAATTTGTAAAATTCATATCGCGATTTTCGATTCACAACTCATTGGTTATTTTTTGAACAGTGATCATTTATCGTGCTCAAACTCATTCAACAATATTGGTTACGAAATATTTTTTATTTATTATGAATGATCACTGAAAGAATATAGAATTGATTGAATATTTATTTTCTGTCATCATAAAACAAACGGAGATATTAAAAATTTTAATATTGATATGTGGTGAAATCCAATGCCAGAAAATTACAAGAACTTTTTGCACAGCATGTTTTACATCTGAATACTCTTCCACATAAAAAAGTAATTTTTTGGTGTGGGTATATTTTCAGATGAATTTTCACTATACCGAACTTTTGACCTAGTCAAAGTGTATAATGATTTCTCACTACCAATGTGACGTTACTGTTGTTCAGAATGTTATAGATGCTACTAAAAATGCTTCATTTTTGTAAAGAGGTGAACTCGAAATATAATCAACATATAGTTGTGAGTCGGTAATACCACTTCGATTGAATTTAATGATTTGAAGGAATGAAAAATTCCAAATAAAACATAAATGTGGAAACAATCCATTTCAATATCTATTACGATATTACATCCCACAGCTACGTGACCTTTTAAATATTTGCTGAAAAACTACACAATACAGTCATTTCAGTGATTCGTGGTGAATGGTCATTCCGGAAAGAAAGGACACGGTAATATGAAATTAATTACTCATTCTGATTATTGGATGGGTGGATAACCATTTATAATTTATGTTCAATGAATAATTTACAATTTCGAAGCATTGATTACATAACGAGTTTCCGAATTGATTTCTGGTTTATCGGATGACGAAAATCGTAGCTCATAGAATACTGATACACTAATTAATCATAATGGGTTTTCCGAATAATCTGATACGGATAGAAAATGGGAATCCTATTTTTTCCAAAGAGATATATTTCACAGTGATATTCGGGTCAAACTCAACAAAGTGGAACTGGAAAGCTTTTGCAGAAGAACTAAATAATGATGATGAATATATTATAATGACTCGATTGTTATCAGCAAACATTATTAGTGGTGAGTGTTCCAACTTGACTCTGATGACGTAGTTGAGATTGAGATTACCAAAAAATATTTTTTTTGTTTTTAATATTTCAAAAATGTTTCGATCAAACCAATGAAAGTAATTACTCCTTGTTCAGCCTGAATTTTTGAACATTCCGTAAATTTCACAGAAGCATCAACTCGATATCAATGTTGAATCTTTTCTCAGGATTTCAATATCGACAAAGCTCTCAAAAAAAAAAATAACGCTCAGCCGGTGTTCCACTGAATATATCAATCTATTGAATGCTAAGATCAAATCCTTCAGTATATTAGAGTAAATTATTAATTATCCTGATCCTTAGCTGTGTGAAATTGATTTCAATTTGTTTTCCAGGTAATTGACTTCTGAGGAAAGTTTCATATCTCATTCTGAACAGCGTGAAACTGTTTAATTTGTGTAACGTACAGAAGTAGTTCGTTAAAAAAGCGGACTGAAAAGCATAGGTCCCTTGTCACCATTCATGCAGTTTTTTACATTTTGCTATTTCGAGACTCTCATATGCATCGAGTAGTCTTGTGTCATGCACATGCTTGATCAGTTTCAGATTGCTTTCACCAATTTTGTGGTCATTGTGTAGAGCGTCTTGGTCGACACTGGATTTCTCTACCCTTCCGTATTTTATATGTGCAAAATGCTCTTTGAAACGGGTTTTAATAGCTCGTCGGCTCTGGCCGATGTACTTGTTGTTGCCTTCTTCACAACTGATCTCGTAAATTCCTGACTTCTCTGAGTTTTCTAGTTTATTTTTTGGGTTACCAAGAAGCTGCTGTAATTTGTAAGGAGTTTTATATGCAACTTTCATATTCACTTTGTCAAATATCTGTTGGAGTCATCTGGTGTATTGAGGTTCATATGGGATTACCATAAACTTTCCGTTTCTGTCATCTTTTTTAAAAGTCGAAGATTTACGAAGTGTTTCCCTAAATTGACATTTTCTAATTATCTTATCAATTATCTTTGGGTTAAAACCGTTCACTTCAGCTACATACCTAATCACTCTCCTTTCATTGTCGTATTTATCTTTTTTCAAAGGAAAAGTTATTAACCTAAGGACAAGAAATTGTAGTGCCGCCATTTTATGCTGTGGGCAATGATTTGAAGGTGTTCGTGTCTTTCCTGTAAATGTCAAATTCTATTTCATTCTGTTCGTTCCTTATAACCTATACATATAAAAATGGCAACTTTCGTTCTTTTTCTACTTCGCACGTGAATTTTGTTAGGAATTTTCAATCCAAAATGAACAAACTCCGCTGATTTTAATCGAGATAGATTCACATATAAATAATGAACGATCTTATTCTATTCAATGCAAATGTTCAGCTCGCGCTGCCCTCTATCTCAAAGATTCAAAGCATAAGAAAATGTTCAAAACAATAGTTATAGAGAATTCAATTCCCTACAATATTGATGATAAATACAATTAGCCTGAAACCCATTGAAACGAGATATTTGCAAAAAACGTACAAAAAGTCGTTTTTTTTTATTCAGCCCCCAATATTTGAAGTTGCGGCCATCGAATCATATGTGAATTTCGAGAATAGTTTTATGATGCCAAAATACAAGTTTATACAAATTCACAGCTGGGTATCTCAACTTTCGAAGGTAAACCCCCTCAAATGACTGGATCTGTCAGTCAACCTGAAGAGCTGGGCCGTGCCCCAATTGTGTCACACTGGCAATGTAAATACATGGTTTCTCAATACTGCTTCGCGTGAGTCTTTTCCCTCCAAAACTGACCTACTGATTTTGGACGATCCTAAACAGTGAATACCGAAGAAATATTAATTCTATATATTGCTAAAACACAAAAATATCAATAATTACCAAAATATTTTCTTCAAACATTCGTTAATAATCCTCCTTCACTCACGCATCTTTTCGAATCCTACCCAAAAACAACAACACATCACTCATAAACACTATTTTTCAATTTAACAACACGTACTACACATCACCCATGGCCATCTTTTCGGCTCTAATTAACAACACAATGTGTGGGCACGCGAGTGCCGAAAATATAGGTTAACGTAACGCAACGTAACAACTACATGTTTCACGGACGCTTTTTTGGACGCGTACGGAGGCCCGACGTCTTTCGGACTGAGCGTCGCGACGTTCAGCACCACTCTCACCTGCTTCATACGCATGTGTTACTTTGTGACGTTAGAAATAATTGGATTGTTTCGTGATGAACGGGATTCTATAATGAGCCGGTGAGAGTGAAGTCATTCTGAAAAATGAGTAAAAACATCCGTTGTGCGGTGTATTTACTTTCGGGTGGAAATAGATCTATTTACAACCATATACGTAATGCTGTCATTACTATCGTCATTGAAGGTTGGGAAGTGTCACATACTCCGAACTCGACAACTCGACTTCGGAGGTCGAAACTCAATCATCACCTAGAAGATGGCAAATGAGACTTCGCCGATATATATATATATATATATATATATATATATATATATTTGATCGGCTAGGCTTCCGCGGTTAGAAATGTGCTGGCTGGAACTTCCGGTTGATCCGCGTCTGGAATGATTTACGAGGATTCCTCGATCTCCAGTGATGATAGCCAGCTAGTAAGAAAACTCAGACCTAGACGCAAGGTCACTAAGTCTTGAAAATGGCTCCGAAATGGGAGCCGAAACGTAGACAGTAAATCATTCCAGACGCGGATCAACCGGAAGTTCCAGCCAGCATATATATATATATATATATATATATATACAAAACTAGGAAAATAGTTGGGTAAGCAGCATGCAGGAAGTATACTCTTATAACACGAATTCCAATATTTCGACAATGTTTATTGTCATCCTCAGGGAAAGCTACAATATTATATGATTTGTCAAATTTGCAAAGTAAAAGTGCGAAAAAACCACTTACAGTGTCCACGAGATTGAGTGCAAAAAAGTTGTTAACAATTTAAAATATGTATGAAACATATGTCACGAACATTAAAACTTTTATTCAAAATATTCAATTTGGTCAACATCACACAAATTAAAATTTATATCAAAAATATTATGACTAGACGTCCATTTGCATGTCGAACGCCGGCATGGAATGATAGTAAATGTTAGGTTAAAAGTTCCATCCTGCATGGATGCGGAAATATCGGTAGGTCGACGCATCCTCAGAGTGAGCCCGCGAATTTTTGAAATTTATAGATGAGTATAGAATAGACAATGTTGCCAGGGTTGCTGAAGTCCTTATTAAAATTTTGAGTGTAATATGTGAAAATTCATAAACATTATTATGGAAACGGAATTAATGTAAACAATATAATTAAATAGAAAATTGGGAGCTTTGCTCCTTGAATTTTGGATTACCTTGATCCAACTGTAGTAAATATGAATATATCTCACTGAGGTGATTAATGTCGGATCTTTTGTTCAAACATGAGACCGACTGCGAGATGAAGGCCATTTCCAGAAAGAGTTTTTTGTGTTTGTTTGGTTCTTTTGTGAGGATTTTGGTTGAGCCAAAATCCATATAATGACACTCTTTATGCACGTGTTCACTAAGGGCACATCTTTCTGGATGCAATCTGCAGTCACTCTTATGTGAACAAATTCTGTCCTTGAGTAGTCTGTTTGTTTGACCAATACACTCATTGTTACAGCCAGAACATGAAATACAGTTAACTATATCTTAGTGAAATGTTAAAGGAATTTTGTCTTTTACTTTAGTAAAAAGTGAATTAATTTTACTAAAGTAAAAGACAGAATTACTTAAATATTTCACTCATAGTTGGATCAAGGTAATCCAAAATTCAGGGACCAAAGCTCCCAATTTTCTATTTAATTATATTGTTTACATTAATTTCGTTTCCATAATAATGTTTATGAATTTTCACATATTACACTCAACATTTTAATAAGGCCTTAAGCAACCCTGGCAACATTGTCTATTCTCTACTCATCTATAAATTTCAAAAATTCGCGGGCTCACTCTGAGGATGCGTCGACCTACCGATATTTCCGCATCCATGCAGGATGGAACTTTTAACCTAACATTTACTATCATTCCATGCCGGCGTTCGACATGCAAATGGACGTCTAGTCATAATATTTTTGATATAAATTTTAATTTGTGTGATGTTGACCAAATTGAATATTTTGAATAAAAGTTTTAACGTTCGTGACATATGTTTCATACATATTTTAAATTGTTAACAACTTTTTTGCACTCAATCTCGTGGACACTGTAAGTAGTTTTTTCGCACTTTTACTTTGCAAATTTGACAAATTATATAATATTGTAGCTTTCCCTGTGGATGACAATAAACATTGTCGAAATATTGGAATTCGTGTTATAAGAGTATACATCCTGCATGCTGCTTACCCAACTATTTTCCTAGTTTTGTTCTTAACTAGTCAGCAAAGACTACCCATCTCGTAATATATATATATATATATATATATATATATATAATAAGTATTATAAAAACCAGTATCTTTGGCGAACAATATTATTTCGAGAGGAGAGTAATTGACCAAGACGGTATGTGGACACATATTCGTTTGATAGCTCTTGAGAATGACTTCGAAATGGGAGTCTTAACGTCGAACGAGTCAGAAGAAACCAAACGAAAAAAAAATTAGGTGAAAAAATTCACTCACTCAGTCGGTGAGCGTACTTGAATACTGTCGATGAATGAAATCATCCTTTGAATAATTCATTTATGCCAGTTTCCAATACCATCACAGTAAAACTTTGAATTGACACATGTCAGAAGAAAAACTGCGGTCATAAATATATCGGTGAAACGTCTCGACCATTGGAGGTGCGAAAGAGTGAACACAAGATGTACATCAGGAACATACCGATATGTGGTTCTAAATTATCAGAACACATTCTCACTGTCGATGGAGATCACACAGTAGAATGGAACGACACTTAAATTATGACTACAGAGAGAAAACGAAAATTGAAGAATCTGCTTTCATCATGATGTCTGGTGAAGATTGCATCTCTATGAGTCCGCTTGCTATGGATCGCGGATGGCTGCCCTTCCTGAAGGACAAAATGTTGTGTCAGTTTGAAATATTTGACAAATGTCAATTACAAAGATTGCCAAAAAGAGATATTTGTATTTGAACAGAAGTTTGTGTATAAGTTTTGAGAACGGAAGCGGGTTCAGTTTCCGAAATTAGTTTTTATTATGTTATTGATAAGATAGCATAAGATTGGATTCATCCTCAGTCTTCAAGTTCACTCACCGACTGTGTCAAATTTTTTTCAATATTATCATTTTTTCATTCCCAGTGAATTATTTTCACAATTTCTATTTTTTGTAGAGCTTCATAAATTTAAATCGACCCATACAGCTTTTGGGGCAGTTTTCAAAAAATGAAGAGAATGAATGAAACTTTTAGCCTTTGCACTCTCAGCTATCTGTAGAAACTATCCGGAATTGTACGAATGAAAATTGTACCAAAATAATGTGGAAAATCATAGTCAGACGCATGTTCCTAACGGCAAACATCTGACAACGCGGAGATTTATGAAAATAACGGAACCCCGCCATGGGAGTGGCTCGGACAGCTGGAACATAAGATAAAGCACATAAATTATGGAAACTGAATAATGCATGCCCCAAACAACGCGATAAAGTTATTATTTTTTCTTGATACATTATAGCACTATCATGAGCCAACTCTCGGCAAACCACATGACTTGAAAATAGAGCAGAACAATGGCATGAGTATAAGTGGTCGTAAATTTCAAAGTGGATTTTTAAATTGAAAACATCGTTGACAGCATCTTCCATTGGTTTGTGCTGGAAATAGAAAAGTATTTGATTTAAATGATGCGGATATTGAAGAATGGCCAAGTCATTATGATAAATAGATGATATTCAGAGGTCATCCATGAATTCAAATCATTTTTGAACTCGGAACGGATATAGATCAGATCGAATTCAGAACATGCTGGGAGAACCAGCACACGGAGCCAAAGTTATTCGGATTCCTCTGCATAAACGGTTGGACCTGGGATATTCGTTAATAGCTGAATGGAAGTGGTCAATAATTCATGAAAATCCACATTGAACCAAACCAGTTACCTGAGAAATTCACATATTGAAGTTTATTGAACCGTTACGGTTTAGAATGCCCTAATATGTGAAAATCCCACAGACAACTGTATATTATTGGTTTATTCGTTGATAGTATTTTTGGGTAGATACCAAAAATTTTCAGTTGATTTTGTAACACAGAACTGGGATCAATTCTTATTTACATTTTTTCGAATGACATTTGTATTCACACCTACTTCATAATGGAATTTCAGTAGATTCGAAGAAGCGTATCATGAAACATAAATAATGAGAAAGTGAGAAGAAAGAAGAAAACCCAAGTATTTAACTTTCGTGACAATTCGAACTCTTTCATTGTTGATGCACAAGTGGACATTATAAATATCAATCACGTTATATTTATATTCGGTTGTTAAAAATTATCGCCTGTGTTTTAGTATTTATTCATTGTTATTGATATGGTGTTCATTTTTTGAATAGCACTTTCAATGTTGAATGTTGAAGCAATCAAAGTGTCATCAGCAAACAGGTTGATGATTTCACACTACAAAAATAGTTCAATATCATTCAGATATAGTATGAACAGTAGCGGGCCCAGAACGCTTCCCTGTGGAACATCACTATAAAATTCAGATGACATTTGCCCGTAAAGTTCACCCTTTGCTTCCTATGTTCAAGATAGTTATTCAGCCAATCATATACTCTGCCACCGATACCATATTGTTTTACTTCAGACAGTAATATTTTCTTCTCAAATACAGCAATAACATATTTATTCTTATCTAATTGATTTTTGATATGACATAGTGTAAGTTGCAAAGCTGATGCACATGATTACTTTTTTCTGAATCAAGACTGATTATTTATTGATATGGTGTAGTAATCGTTCATATACCGCCATTTCGAGAAGTTTTTCAATCGTTTTCAGAGTATTTATTGGTCGGAATTCTTCAGCTTTAGTGATATTGGATACTTTTTGAATTGGTAAGTATAATCGTACCAACTTTTAAATCATTTGGAATTTGACCAGAAACTAGAGATGTATTAATGAAATTCAAAATAACATGTCCAATGGTTTCAAAAACTTCTTTCAACATTCTGCCATTTAATGTTTCATACAAGGAAAACTTGTCTGAGCTGTTGACTATTTTTTGCAAGTCTCCTTTCTCATTCATTTCAGTTCGGATCTCTCACTAGATTTTTTTTTCATGTGGAGATTTTTGATGTTGATGTTAAATTGTGGGTATAAACGCTTCAAGTCTCCCATACTCCATGGAATTATATCAAGGATGTTATAAACTCTCCTCATATTACTGCTTTCAAAAACAAAAAATTTTCCATTACTATTAACAATACGTCATTGTGACCAATTATCCATAGGTGAAAAGTGATAATTTAATTTTCTCCATTATAAATTTTCCTCTCCATAATCGTTAATAAAAATTGGCTGATGATGAACCTATGTATGTTCGAAACATGTACTGATTAATGGATTTACCGTACTAATATCTGAGGGTGATATTAAATTTTGCAAACGACTTTGTTTTTTTTTTGTTCGTAAATCTACCACACTCCACTAAAGCCAGTATATGAATATTGATGCACTGTAGAAAAGATCAAATTGCTATTTGTATAACAAGGATGAAGTTCAAAATTCATTTTTCAATATTTTTCTCACAAAACTAACAAAAAAATTTATTATCGAACTAAAACTAAAACGTAGTACAGTATAGCATGCTCCTCATTTTCCGAAAATGAGGAAAACCTACAGAAAAAAGAACAAAAGAAGCCAGATTTCGAAACAACTCCTATAAGCCTATCCTGAACAGTGAGCGATGCACTAACTCGTTGCGCTACCGAAACTCACAGGCAACCATGAACATAGCATATTGCTGTAGCTCTATAATATTTGCCGATGAACTTTTATTGATTCAATATATTTACTTATATACTATTTTACCTTTTTTACTGATTTTTACCATCTTGAAAAATACAGAGTGTTCTATAAATGAAAGGTAAAATTTATACTTACATAATAGAATATGGTTCAGGTGGTCAATGTCGGATTAGTTATTTGCTACCTGGGAAAGAAAAGTGCGACTTTGCTCCCTCCAAATGTATTCTTTAGATAGAGGTAGGCAGAAAAGATAATTATGGTAATTTGTCACCAGAACTTAGACAAGGATATTCAGATCTGATCACAAAGGTTTGCCAAATTCCGCATCCTTGTACTTGTTCCTAATGGACACCTATTGTTCACATTCTTGGCAATCGCTGTCGGTGCATGCATGCATGCACAGTAATCCTTTGTATTTCTCAACGTAATTGTTTATTTCGCCCAGAGCAGATAAAATTGCGCAACTACGAAATTTATAGTGTTTTCTTATGCTCGCTAACATTTGCTAGACTCCTCTAATTAATCGGGGTATTTTTGAATTAATCCAGCTTCAGTATACAAGTTCATGGCAGACGAGTAATTAGATTTTGATCATCTCTCCCTAGCAAGACGCTTTTGTGTTGATGGAAAAAGTTTCTCATCAGCTGTGTCTGGAATGATTAATATAAAAATCAGTTATAATGCATCAAATTGGCATGTAAAGATCTTCTGACGTTTTTGAGTGTTCTTTGGCATAGGAATGAAAAATAATATTACGTGGGGATGTTCATGATACAAAGTTTTTTCTTTCAGTTTTCGAGTTTGATGAAAGTGGAAAAGAAAATCAACAAAAAACATTAACTGTATATTTGAAGCGAAGTGAATCAAATCTCTTTCTCCAAATGAGTTATCCATTTTTTAAGTATATCCAGGAAATCATTTCAGTGTTTTTCAACACGTAGAATGCAATGATTGGTTCAAAACCTGGTCCGTTGAGCCAAATTAAATAAACATTTCCTTGGATTCCTTTTATGAATATCACGTTTCTATCTTTCCACGAAATTAATGTCGATAGGTTTTCGCACCTTCTGATTCACTATGTCGCGCTGAATTCAGTCTCATGAAGAAATATTGAAGCCGTGGTCCTCACGCCGTATCTAAAGCATGGTAATGCATGTGGGGAAATCTGATCTGCTGTATCTTGAAAAATGGAAGGTAAAAACATCAACATCAATATAATTTGATTATCTGTTGTTCTAAAATTGTTCGTTCCGTTAACCAGCTGACGAACGTCAACCCTCAGAAGGCGAAACTTGTGCGAGCAATGGATCAACGAGGTCTTACCTTTCAACATGCGATTACCCACACTTTCAAAGAACTCAGAAATTGAGATAGAAGAGAATAGCAGATTAGTTGAACACTATATGCTGAGAAACTACATAGTTTTTTCATGTATAATCGACAGTTCAACCGTTTAACATTACAACCAATCGATATTTCAAACAGTTCATTATTTATTCATTTACGGGAAAAACCCCATTACGATACAATAAAATACTGCTTCTATAGTGTTGAAATAAGTTAACATATTCAACATACTAATTCTATACTTAACGTATAACATATAACTATACATATTGAGTTCCAATATGCATAAAATACAATCAAAAGGCAAAAATTATAATTGCTGATAAAATAAACAAAAATCTACAAAACTAGTGCAAAGTCAGGCATACATACTAAAACAACATTCTCACAGTGGTTTTGAATTTCATAATTGATCCACTAAATACATCAACATTTTTTTCATTAATTATCCTCAATGATCTATGAACAGGAGAGTTTTGTCCATAATTTGTTGAGTGAAATAGTATACGGAATGTGTGACGACCGGGTATAGTTGGTTGGCAAAAAGGCGAGCGGTCCTTGAGATGTTAAATACCCAGTCGCACATGATTATTTTTAGTTCGTGAATTCTTGGTGGAAATAATAACAATTGGCGGTATTTTCAACAGTTTTTAATTTGTTTAGGATAAGCGGCATTTCGAACATTCAGTTTTTCATCAAATAGAGCGGGGAATACATAATAGGCCAACAACGATGATTCCGTAATACAAGATACGTCGACAAGTCAATAGAACTCACATAATTTCGTTCATTACTCTCGTACAGACATGGTACATAAATAATCAGATCATCGCTTCGACTTTAACGGCTAGACTTACACATTTTGAGGAGCGATTCTAGTACACTTCAGTTTAACTTCAGCACTTCTAGCGACTGATTTATTACTGCACTGAGTTGTTTGGTTACCATCTTTACTGTACTTTCAGGTATAAATTACATCACTCACTTGAACAATAGAATTTTGATACGAGCCACTAGACTCATGACTACTGTACTGATCTTGACTGAACTGAACTTTACTGACTGACTGACTTGATTCTACTCTACTGATGAATTTGAAATTCGCAAATGTTTTTATATCCCCCATCGAACAAAGAAAGATTCCTTTGAGTTGCGAATTTCGCAAGCTTTAGGAAGTGGCTTGAACAGCTGCCTCATTAGATTTTATGGGTTTCAAAACAATGCATAAATAAGTCGTAAAAATTGCGACATTAATTGCCTAGCTCCCCATTACTTTTTATGGTTTTCAAAACATCGCATAAATAACTCGTAGAAATTGCGACATTATTTGCCACGAGTTTCGGTATTGAGGTCACACGTATTAATTACCTCCCCCACTATCAACTCGAGAGTGGTAAGCTTTTGTTCGGTCCATTTCTCGTGCGTTGATCTGAAGGTAAGGATCGAAAATTTTATTATTCTGTATAATTCTATAATACAGACTTCATTGAATATTTCTGCCAATTGTTGAAATTTTGATTTAGAATTAATTATGCAAGCGTTTCTGGATTTCTTCAAAAGTGTTAATACTTTACTATGATTTTGAAAATATAAACAAAGTTTTCCTTTTTGTTTCACTTGAGTGAATACATAGTTTAATTTGAAGGTTCAACATGAACGGATTTGGAAACAAAACTTGATTAGAAAACTTTTCCTTGAATGAAGACTTTATGGAATCGAGTATTTTTTGTGAATTTATTTCCTTTGTTGACGGTGGCACCACATTACCTCCAATACCCCAAAAAAAAATGGTTTGCCTAATCTTGAAAACCATTTTTGATTCAAAAGATAATATTTTCAACTCTCATGACTTGTTAAACAGTAAACAGAATTTTTATCGTTTTATCGTTAAATAGAAATGCTCCCAGAGACTCTTTGTTTCAAAAGAACTCAAAAGTTACCCATCGTTGGATTCCAATAATGTCCCAGGAATATATACACATATTATATCTATACATATATAAGAAAGATAATAAGCAAAAAAATATTCTACTGGCCTTCATCCATAGAACAGCCAAGTCAGTTCAGAAAATTGTTATATGATCCATTTCATAGTCCGAAAAATGCTTATTACTAATGAATACATCCAAAAATCTTAAGGTAGTAAAATGGTTATACAGAAGAAATAGTAAAAATGGCTATACGTAAAAACCCTTGAAGTAATATATAGAAGAAAAAAAAAATATTCAAGATGTCTATATGCAAAAAAACTCAAAGTAATAAAAATTGTTATATAGAAAACATAAAAATGGCTATATGCAAAAAATCTTAAAGTAGTTAAAGGTTATAAAAAGAAATGTATAAAACAAATGTCATTATCAGTTTTTCTCAAATATTCACTTACACGTACACAATTATTGTTCATTCGACCTCATCGAAAGGCGCCGCTCTTTCCTCGCTGAAACCGGAGCTAGGGGTGGGTGGCATGTCGTGGACTACCGCGTTCCGCTCCGGAGGCGTCGGACTCCGGGGTTCCCGCTGGAGGAGAACCCTGTTGTTGGCCAACTGTCCATTGGACGGGTCAGGAGAGGGGTTGGCTGCTATTATCCCTGCGTCAGCCCTTGGAGATTGAAGCGGGGATGTTCCATACTGCCGGGCATAAAATGCTTGATTGGGCCCGTCTTGGAATCACCCCTCAAAAACTCGAGGTGGAGGCGGTGGGTTGCATAGTACGCAACGGCATCCTTCGTCTAGGAGTGAAGTTGGGGAAAGTCGTTGTGGGTTGACACTTCCTTCTTCTGTTACTTCTGGGACAGGGGTTTCTGGAATCTGCGTACACCTCTCGCACGGGCATGGTGGTCTACCGGCTAATTCGCACCATAAACAGGTACAACTGTGCTTCCCCAGGTATACGGACACGCGAAATAATTCGGCATGAAAATCATGCTATATAATATGTTGTAACCCAACTGATAAGCTGCATATACTCCAGTTTCACGTAAATAAGGTCTCTCCCGCACTAGTTGGGTCACTATTACTATGAGCAATGCCCATTCTTCCTCGGTGTTTGGCATGGATCTCACTAAGTCAATCAATTGATCCATACTAGAATTTGCGTATATACCACTCACGTCGTGAACTACTACTGTCCCCGTACGTATCGAAGTTCTATATATGTATTTTCCTTCCAGGCAAAAATGATTTTAGCTGAGTCTGACACTTCACTTGAGAATTATTTATCTATACGCTGGAACTTTCGTCTATGCTTTTTAAATGTTTTTTATTATAAATATTATTTTGTTACACTAAGTCCGACCGAGCGCTTCCTCTGATGTCCATTCTGCAGATTTAGCTGAATTAATATTTACGCTAACTATACGCTGGCGTAGGAGTGGTGTAAGGCCTTATGTATTTTAAATAAACAAATATCAATCAAGCGTTCTTCGTAGTATAAACATTACTTTTCGAACTGCCATGTACTTCTAAATGGATTTCCTATGTTATGTAATTCTTCACGCAATTCCGAAAATGCAATTATAGATTCATCTTTGGTACTATTGATGCATTTCCAAACTCTGCTAGCGGCTTTTCAGGAGAATGATATATTTTATTATCCGGTGCCGTTGTCGGTTGAATTTGTTTATTTGTCCCATCGTTTCTTGGTTTCATTTTTAAATCATATCGGCGCGCGCGTGCCACTCTCAAGTCTAAGACAGAGACGATCGGGGAATCCTTGTCTAAAAATCAATACTCGGTGCCTCCTTTTGACACTAGTGGTGCTGTAACTCGTAAGTCGCATCTCGGTAAAACGGTGTTGTCGGCTTGTGGAATCATTCCTCTTTTACTACACACGTTTTTATTACAATCGTTTTTTCAGGACCCAATCATGTTCCGGTGCTGGTCCTTTCGATCTTGTATGATGATGATTGTAGGTGGGTACTATCGGTTCAATCTCGGTGACAGATTCTGAATCAGAGTCTACGTTTTCAGGGTCAGCGTTGTTATTTTGTTCGCTATTTTCCTCGGAAATATTAGTATCGGCATCGCTGTTGGATTCGTTCTCCGAGCGCTCTCTACAAGCATGTTGGCTTTTTTCGATATCTGCAGGTTCGGGCGAAATTTGATATTCGTCATTCGCATATACTGGGTCATCCAGAATTTGTTCTTCGCTGTCGGTGTTTTCGGAGGCGCTACTTAACTCGTCTTCGTAGTTGCCCTTATAGAGTTTGAGTCTATTAGAGTGAACTGTCTGTTCTTGTGTTCCTCCAATGATTTTTATAATATAGTTTACAGGGCTTATTTGTTTAATGATTCGGTAAGGTCCGGTCCATTTGGGATAAAATTTGCTTGCTATTTTGTTACCTTTCTTTGCTGGGTCGTTCAGGTACACTCTGTCTCCAATTTTAAATTCCTTATTTTTGGCTTTAACATTAAATCTCATTCTTTGTTTTTCCGCAGTTTTCTCTAGCATGTTGCGAGCATTTTCGTGGGCGATTTGTATTCGCTGCGTCATTTCAGTGGCGTAATTTTCGTCCAAGTCGTATTTGACCCTATTTTCTCGTATAGTTAGATGGTGAGGTAGGATCATGTCTCTTGCAAACATAAGGTAAAATGGGGTTTCTTTTGTTGAACCGTGAATTGAATTTCGGTAAGCCATCATGACGAAACATAACCATTCGTCCCATGAGTCGTTATCTTCATTTACGTAGTGAGACAGCATGGTTTTCATGTCTTTGTGCATCCTTTCAATCATCCCATTGCAAGCCGGATGATAAGGTGTTGTCTGTAGTTTTTGAATATGAAGTAATTTGCAAATTTCTTGAAATAGTTTGGAAGTGAATTGGCTTCCCATATCAGTAAGTAACTGTTTTGGTGCCCCATGTCTCGTTATTATTTGGGTGACGAAAGCTTTAGCGACAGTAGTTGCAGTAATATCAGGTATGGCAATGCATTCAGGATATCGTGTGAGATAATCCATCACTGTCAATATATATTTGTTACCATTTCGGGTGCGATTTAATGGACCAACTATATCCATTGAAATACGTCCAAAAACTGAGTATGGTACTGGCAATTTTTGTAACTCGGCTGGTGGTTGATAATGAGTTTTTCTTAAATTACACGAATGACAGGCATTACAGTAATTTATCATGTCTTGTTTCATGCCTCTCCAATAAAAATCTCTTGCGACTGAATCCATTAATTTTCTTTGTCCGATATGCGAAGAAGTAGGAGCGTCGTGATATATTCTCAATATATCTTTTATTATTACCTTGGGCGCACATACTTTGTCATGCCTTTCATTGTCTTTTCTTTTTAAATAAAGAACACCCTCGTTGCTGATATAATAACGTTCGTCGTTGTCTGTGAGTTGTGCTATAATTTGGCCTAAAACTGGGTCGTTTTCTTGCATTATTTTGAGTTCTTCGGCTGTCCATATCACGGTTGTCATGGGCTGGCTTTCTAGTTCCTCTTTTCGAGTTTCCACGTAAGCTACTGTACTTTCTTGAGATTGTTGTGGTTGATCGGAAGTTCTCAGTCTTGTTAAAGCGTCGGCATTAGTATTGCTTTTCCCTGGCCTATATTTGATACTGAAACTGTACTCCATGAGTGACATTGCCCATTTAGCTAACCTTGAACTTGGATCTCTTATAGTTAGTAAGTAGACCAGAGGCCTATGATCTGTGTAAACTATGAAATGGTTTGCTACTAGATAACAGCGGTATTTTTTAATTGCATAAACCACAGCAAGACACTCTCTTTCGATGGTTGAATATCTTCGTTCTGCTTGATTTAATGTCCTACTGCTGTAACAGATCGGTAGTTCGTGGCCGTCATATTCTTGACTTAGAATACCAGAAATAGCTGTTCCACTAGCGTCCGTAGTGACAATAAACGGTTTTTGAAAGTTAGGATACTTCAGGATCGGCGGAGTTATGAGTGCGTTTTTCAGTTGTTGAAAAGCTTGTTCCTGTGACTCTCCCCAATAGAACTTTACTTCTTTCTTTGTCAAATGTGTCAATGGTTGGGCGACTTCGGAAAACTTGGGTACAAATTTTCTGTAAAATCCACAAAGGCCCAAGAATGCACGTATTTCTTTTACCGTCGTTGGTACTGGATAGTTTTTTATTGTTTCAGTTTTCTCTGGGTCGGTGCGACAGCCTTCTCCAGATATGATGTGCCCTAAATATTTGGTTTCTTTTTGCAAGAAATGACACTTCGTGGGTTTCAATTTGAGGTTGGCGGTTCGTAATCTTTCGAATACGTTTCGTAATCGGTTGAGATGCTCCTCAAGATTGTCTCCGCTGAAAACTATGATATCGTCCAGGTAAACTAGGCACTCTATACCTGTCAATTTTGACAGAACGGCGTAAATAAATCTCATCCAAGAGCTAGGAGCATTGCACAACCCAAACGGTAATCTCTTGAACTCGTAGTGCCCATCAGGAGTAGAAAAAGCACTTTTTTCTCGGTCTCTTTCATCCAACTCTATTTGGTGGTACCCACTTGCCAAATCCAATACGCTGAAAAGGGTATTCCCTGAAAGTTGATCAATTGTATCCTGTAAGTGAGGCAAGGGAAAGAAATCAGCCTTAGTAATAGCATTCAGACTTCTATAGTCAATGCATAGTCGAAATTGAGGTTCCTCTCCAGGATGTAATTTCTTTTCGACCAAAATGGCAGGAAATGACCAAGGCGATTGTGACTCTGTTATAATATCATTATCTAACAAGTCCTGTATTTCCTTTTTCATAATACTTTGTCTGTGATATGGAATTCTATATGGTCTTTTAGCTATAGGTGGTACATCTTCCGTGATAATTCTGTGTTTCACCTGACTAGTACACGTCAGTTTTTGATTTGGGGCCTTGAAAACATCGATATATTCTTTTACCAGCTCACATAGCTTTCGATCCTTTTCTTCTCTAGGCTGATCTAATTGCAGTTGTTGTAGAATTGTGTGTTCTTCCACATTACTAACTGTTCGTATTATTTTGGCATCCTCGTATAATTTTTCTTCCTCGGTATCAGTTTCGTATGCCCTGGCAATAACATAATTCCGCTGAATTAATAGTTCAGTCTCTAAAATATTCATAACTTGTATGGGGATGTCATCCTGTAATTTACAAACAGATCTTGCCACCATAATTCCTTGTTGAGTTTCTCCTCCTTCTATTATTACATTTTCCGAAGTCAGTGCAGGACCTTTCTGCAATTTAGCGAAACAAATAGTCACACTCCGAGCAGGAATAATTAAATCCTTGGACAAATAAATTCCTACCCCATCAGTAACGACTTTTTCGGTTTCAGAATAGCTTCTTGAAGCAGTTTCTGTCTGTCCGTCGTTGTCGTTCTTGAGATCGACTAAAGTATCGCTTCCTTTCATTTCTGACTCTCTTAGATTTCCTTGTATTCTCTTATTTTTCTCTTCATCTTTTGTCTCAATTTCCTCTTCATTTTCTATTTCTCTGTACTCTCTTTTTCTTGTTTCCTTATTCACTTTATCTCTTGTTCTCTTTTTCTTATTTACTTCATTTCCAGTTTCCTTTTTCCTATTAATTTTATTTCCACTGGTGATTGATTTTTTTCTAGAAACTTCTGATGAACTGCTGGAACTGGCCAAGTTCCTTGTTTGTAGTATAGGTGAAAGATTCATACGAAGTCTGTTGTTGTCGATTTCTGAGGGGTCGTCACACCCCGACGTCGCGGAATCCTCAGTCATTGACGGTGACCTCGAACTCGCGTCGCTCTTGAATTTTTCACTAACTAATCTTTGCATTTTCATCATTTCAATTTTCATCTCGTTCAATTCTTTTTCCATTTCTCGTATCCTGTCATCATATAATTTTTCTGTATTCCTTACTAATCTCTTTTCTACCATCAACTCAACTTTTTCCTCTAACAAATACATATATCCATTTCCCCAATCAATTTTTACTTCGAATTTCTGCAGAAAATCCAATCCTAGTAGTAAATCTGCATCGAAATTTCCCGATTCGATTATAATGAAATCATGTTCAATTACTTTTTCTCGACTTAACGTGATAGGCATCTTCACGATTCCCTTATCTGGTATTTTTCTACCCTGTATATCAATTATATTGAATGTTGGCGTCCTTTCTATACTAAACCCCTTGACGACGTCTGGCTTTATTAAGGATACTTGTGCCCCAGAATCAATCATAGCAGTATATAATTCGCCTTGAATCCATATCTGCGCAATATTTCGGGGTTTTTCGTCTTCCTGAGTGCAACTAAGTATCCTTGCCAATCCAGTATCTGAACATCGTTCTGAGAGGGAGCAGCTACATTGCGGGGTTGAAATGCAGCCGCTTCGTGGTTTAAATTCCTTGGTGGTGGTCCATTTCTCGGGTGAAAATCTCTTGTGGCCGTATATGTATCCCTGTATTGTCCTGGTCTCCTGTTTTCAAAATTTCTGGGTTGATTGAAATAATTTCGCTCGTCTCTCTCTGGTCTGTATGCTCGAAGTTCCCATGGTTTGCCTTTTGCACAATCTCGGATTCTGTGACCTGGCTTGTGACATTTATAGCACAAATTTTTATTCCTGTCATTTTCATATGTAGGACAATTTCTAGCAATATGTCCATTTTCATCGCATTTGAAACATTTGATGGGTACATTTTCCATAGGCTGTTCTCTACTTGTACCAGCAAAAACTCCACGACATTCTCTCCCTTGGGGTTTTGTCATTTCCTCGATGATTTCTTCCCGCTCAGCTGTTTCAATGGCTTCTTCCACTGTGTCGGGTTGTGATGATAAAACAGTTTTTCTTATCGGGTTCAATAAACCCATGACAAATTGGGTAACAAGGCTTTGCTCCCATTGTTGTTTCAAAATGATGTTTACGGCTGGATCTTCTGTGACTTTGAGGGTTTTAAGAGCTACTATTTTCAATCTTGCTAGAAATTGTCGGCATGTCTCTCCATGTCGTTGGCGACATTCTAAAAATTGTTTTAGGGCCTGTCCTGGATATTGTACAACGCCAAAATGTGTTTTCAAACCCTTTTTTAATTCTTCCCAAGATTTAGTGGTTTTCAGGCTGGGTTCTGATTCCAAAAATTGTTTTGCTAGCCCACGTAATTTCAATCGGACTATTGCGACTTTCTGATTCTCTGTCCAGTTTGCGATATTGGCAGTTTCGTCAATGATTTGTATGAACTCATTTATATTTGTTTTACCATCAAAATTTGGAATAGAATCAATGTTGAATGTAACTGGGAAAATTATCTCTTTCTTTTCCTCCTGAACCGGTTCGTTCTCCATTATGTTAGAAATTTTTCTTCGCCAAATGTTTACGTGTTAAATATTTCCGTATATTCATAGGGGTTACCTATGAATTAACCAAAGAATTCACCCCACACCTGACACCAAATGTGACGACCGGGTATCGTTGGTTGGCAAAAAGGCGAGCGGTCCTTGAGATGTTAAATACCCAGTCGCACATGATTATTTTTAGTTCGTGAATTCTTGGTGGAAATAATAACAATTGGCGGTATTTTCAACAGTTTTTAATTTGTTTAGGATAAGCGGCATTTCGAACATTCAGTTTTTCATCAAATAAAGCGGGGAATACATAATAGGCCAACAACGATGATTCCGTAATACAAGATACGTCGACAAGTCAATAGAACTCACATAATTTCGTTCATTACTCTCGTACAGACATGGTACATAAATAATCAGATCATCGCTTCGACTTTAACGGCTAGACTTACACATTTTGAGGAGCGATTCTAGTACACTTCAGTTTAACTTCAGCACTTCTAGCGACTGATTTATTACTGCACTGAGTTGTTTGGTTACCATCTTTACTGTACTTTCAGGTATAAATTACATCACTCACTTGAACAATAGAATTTTGATACGAGCCACTAGACTCATGACTACTGTACTGATCTTGACTGAACTGAACTTTACTGACTGACTGACTTGATTCTACTCTACTGATGAATTTGAAATTCGCAAATGTTTTTATATCCCCCATCGAACAAAGAAAGATTCCTTTGAGTTGCGAATTTCGCAAGCTTTAGGAAGTGGCTTGAACAGCTGCCTCATTAGATTTTATGGGTTTCAAAACAATGCATAAATAAGTCGTAAAAATTGCGACATTAATTGCCTAGCTCCCCATTACTTTTTATGGTTTTCAAAACATCGCATAAATAACTCGTAGAAATTGCGACATTATTTGCCACGAGTTTCGGTATTGAGGTCACACGTATTAATTACCTCCCCCACTATCAACTCGAGAGTGGTAAGCTTTTGTTCGGTCCATTTCTCGTGCGTTGATCTGAAGGTAAGGATCGAAAATTTTAATATTCTGTATAATTCTATAATACAGACTTCATTGAATATTTCTGCCAATTGTTGAAATTTTGATTTAGAATTAATTATGCAAGCGTTTCTGGATTTCTTCAAAAGTGTTAATACTTTACTATGATTTTGAAAATATAAACAAAGTTTTCCTTTTTGTTTCACTTGAGTGAATACATAGTTTAATTTGAAGGTTCAACATGAACGGATTTGGAAACAAAACTTGATTAGAAAACTTTTCCTTGAATGAAGACTTTATGGAATCGAGTATTTTTTGTGAATTTATTTCCTTTGTTGACGGTGGCACCACAAATGTATTTGAGAATCTGAGGGAGCGATTAGGAACATTCAAATTGATTACTGCAAGCAATTCTGGACAATTGATAATCCCATTCAAGAGTGTGAATATAAAAGTCAAGTCATTAAGTCTTCTTCTATTTTCCAACGTTTCCAAGTTCGAAAGCTGTAGTGTCGGTGAGTACTTATGATTTTCTAAAATCGTATTAGTCTTATATGAACAATATCTTAGGAATTTATTCTGGACCCTTTCTAATGTTTTGATGTTAATATTATACATTGGAGACCAAACAATCGATACATACTCCAATTTCGACCTCACCAGAGAAACGTATATTGTTTTGATAGAGCTTAATGATAAATCCTGACAATTACGTAGAACAAACCCTAAGATTTTCGATGAACTTGCAGACACTGAGTTTATATGATTTGAGAAATTCAGTTGTTCGTCGATTGTTATTCCCAAGTCTTCAACAGAAGTAACATATTTAAGATCTTCGTTATTCAACGTATATGTAGTATTATTTTTTCTATTTTTTTTGGAAAAACTAATGTAGCAGCATTTATTTATATTCAAAAATAGTTTATTTAAGTTGCACCATTCATTGAGTTTGTTTACATCTGATTGTAGTACCATCTGGTCACATGAAGAACGGACAGTCTTATAGAGCTTCAAATCGTCAGCAAACCGTAGATACTCACTGTTTGAAATGAAGTTTCCAATGTCATTAACAAACAGGTTGAAAAGGAGAGGAGCACAGTGTGAACCCTGAGGTACACCTGATGAAACATCAATTTCGTAGGATAAATTATTGTTGATTTTCACTGTTTGTTTTCGATCTGTCAGGAAGCTTTCCAGCCACAAGAGCAACTGATCATCAAACCCCAGAATGCCAAGTTTGTTGATTAAGATTTTATGATCAACTTTATCGGAAGCTTTGGAGAAATCGGTGTAGATAGCATCTACCTGACACCGATCCTCGAAATCTGCTAAGATTTGTGTTTCATACACCAAAAGATTGGTGGCTGTAGATTTTTTCGGGTTGAAACCATGTTGTTGGTTTACTATTAGCTCTCTACAACTCCACATCAACTGATCATATACTAGGCTGTCAAACATTTTGGGAATTGCTGATTGATTACAAACACTCCTATAATTTGCTACATTAGACCTATCACCAGATTTGAAAATTGGTATAATGTAACTCTTCTTCCACAAGCTAGGGAATACTCCTGATTTCAATGAGAGATTAAATAATTTGCATAATGGAGGCCTTAGGGTACATATGCACTTTTTCAATATAATATTTGGTATGCCATCAGGAACAAAGCACAATTTTTGCGGCAAGCTAACTATTTTATTGTACACTTTTTGAAGCGTAAATGAAGGACTGGCTACTAAGATGTTGCTGCATGACACCGTTCTCGGAGCTTCATTTTGTGAATTGACATAGACCAGTTCAATTCAATATATATATATATATATATATATATATATATATATATATATATATATATTAGTTTTTTTCATTATTTTTTGATAGTCAAAATTTGTATACGGGAAGTTGCTGACTAATTGGACTTGTTGTATCCAGAAAGAATCGTTTTACAACAGACGGCAGCAACTTTTCGGGGTAGATTAAAAATCTGCCCTTCTACACTTGTATAGATTCCAATATTAATTTTTATTCTTTCAGATTGTGGTGGGTTACAAAACCAGAAAACTACGGAACAAATATTGATCCACCACAAAATAATGACGTTCAAACATTACTTTAAAGACGCTGTTTTATAATGCTCGCTCCGAATGTTAGCTCTCGGTTTTTTGTCTTCCTTCGCTTCGCGTCAGGAGACAACACAACCTCGAGCTTAAATCTAATACTTTTTTCCCTTGTATAATGAATAACTATTTTCAACAGGTTTCTGCTTGGATGTCATTGAAAGACTCTTGTGGCAAATAGACAATGTACTAGTTGTTTTCCAACAGACAATAATTGTTCAGAATGCCATCCTACAGTAATGGGATTATTTTCTATGAAACACAGCTAATTCACAACTAGCCGTATTCGATTGTTTTCCTGAGTTGTTGAATGATTGGTGTGAAAGGTAAAACTTTTATAAATGGTGATTCACTTCGACACCAAACCGATTCTACTTGTACCTCAAAAAAAAATTGATTCTCTCCCAGTTTTTGAAACATTTTCAGTTGTAAGGTTGAATATTGTGAATCACCACTTTGACAACTATTGCTATTTAAGGTTATGACTTTGAAGTTCTTTGAGAATACCAAACCCTTAAAATTTTGTTACCGACTATATCAGTTTTTAGTGTTTTCTTACTTTCATGTGAACGTTAACCATGAATTGTGATTGATGAATATTAGTAAAAATTTCAATCACATTCCATTTCAAACTTCCACATTAATGTCACAGCGCCTCTTTCACCAAGACTTCAACTAATAAGCACCACTTCGACAATATTTCGACATCGATGGAAATTCTTCACCAAAAAGTCTCAAGGCCGAATTGATTTAAAAAAATGGTTGAAATGACTTTAAAATGTTTTTTTCCGTTAAACAGCTGACCCCCTCTAAGAAACGTCAACCCTCAGAAGTCGAAACTTTTTCGAGCAATGTATTAACGAGGCCTTACGTATTAACGAGTAACATGGTGGTTCCGTGGGGAGGATTCGAACCACGGCCTCCCGCATGACAAGTGGACGTGCTGACATCTACACTACCTAAACGCAACTACAGGATCAGACACTGGCTCGGAATGATCAGACGAACCACAAATAGAAGACAATTACTTTTAACTTGATATTGCTGATACATTGCCAAATATACCACATTTGGATTCACAGTATTTCTAAAATTGTCCAAAAGCTACGAATTCCCTTTTATTGTCATCACTGTCATCTGATTCCTCTTCATAAGATTGGGGCATCTTTCCTCCTCCCAGTTGACTATCGCCCATTTCAATAGTCCCTGTATGTTCAAGTGGTGGAAAAGATAATGAAGGAAAGTTTGGCCTATTATTTTGAGTCACCTAACTGTTTTTCAGTTTCCAGTTCGTTTCTTGGAAAACTCGGTCCTGCGAAGATGCTGTGTTGAAAATAATTAGTGGCATAGTCGGAGCAGTTTGAAGGATTCATCATACCTAAGTCATGTTGTGTGGCTCTTGATATTCTTCTCGAAAACTGAGTTTTTATGGAGTATGGAAAGTTGCGCTTACGTTGATTGAGTCATATTCATTGAATAGTTTCCAATTAGTAACTATCTTCAATTCAAGATCACAGCTGAGACAAATTGGATATTGTGTACCTCAGGTATTAGTCTTGGGGCCCTTAACTCTTATAATCCATGAATATAAACGATTTATGCTGCCTGAAAGATGAGTTTTATTTGCCGAAGTTACTACGTTGATATGTTTTCATGAAGATTGTTAGGCGATGATTTATTTGTCATTGGCAGTTTGGGAAAGAAAGAAGCTGTGGTTTCATGCTAACAAACTTCAACTGAATAATAACGAAACAATATATCTTCGCAACAAACACTTTCGTTTTGTAGCACGAAGGTGTTAAATTATTTATTAATTTAAGTGAAAAATGATGTTGAACTGAATTGTAGTGGTCATATCGACATACTGAGGAGTGAATTGACAGGTTGTCCTTTCTCACTTCGTCAACTGAAGTGCTATGTTGGGTTTCTTCACGATTGTTCATTGAATTCAGTATTACTGATTAGCCATCATTATACCTATGTCACGTACTATTGAAAATCCATGTTAAATCGTGAGTTAAACGTCTCACAGGTAACATATCTCCAAGGATACCATTTCCCAGAGTACGAGTCATCAGAGTTAGCAGAATATTGAAGATACTGTTTTTCACACGTCTGTTGCTGATAAAACCGACAACTACCTTATAAATGATACCCGGCGTGGTCGAAACACTCATTGGCTTCGTTCAGCGGTGCACAACCGTTGAGAAGAATCACTAAACGTGTTGAGCCGCTGCTCAACGGTTTCGAGTGATCAATGGTGCAGCGGTCCGTTCAGCCGAACAAGTTGGCACATCACTCAACGGTTGAGCACCGCTGAACGAAGCCATGGATTTCACTTCATTCATTGAGGTCATTGACCTGCTGTAAATATACTAGTATATATCAAATATTGAATTCGACTGCCCGATACCTGATGAAGATACATATTTACTGTCACGTACTGGGGTAGTTTTGGGTTAAAATAACGGGAGTTGTAGATATAACTTTCTCTATTCACCTTCAAAATCCAACAACTGAATGCCTAAAAATAAATAAATTCCTATCGAGCTCCGAGAGCCAATAAAAAGTGTTAATATAAAAACCATGTCTACATGAAATGCAAAACATTGGTAGGTGTTTATTTCTGAGATGAAGTAGAATAACTGAATAATCCTTTTACTAAAATATATATATACTGAGTGATTCAATATTGAGATGTCAATATATCACATTTACAAAAATATCACAGTTTCCTTTAGGATTTTTACTGACAATGAGTTTACAAAACCTCGACACGACTTTTTCTATACAATAGCTTCCTCAAGCAGAACAAAAATATGTTTTATCCATCTCGAGAAAGCCATTGTAAAGCGAAACACGTGTTGAGGTTTTATAAACCCATTGTCAGTGAGAGTCGTACAGTGAACTATGATATTTCAGTGGATATATGAAGCAGCGAACAATTAGCGAACATATCGAAAACAGTGCTCGAACTTGGTGTGGACGGGGGTTCGAACAGTTCCAGAGCAGTACGCAAACTTCACAAAGTTCGTTCGAGAGGTGAACCCACGCTTGAAATTTCAGGAACAGTTCACGATCCCTGTTCAAGTTTTGAGGTGGACGCGTAGCTCGCGTGCAGCTCTCAAACAGTTCCAGAACTTCAATTTTGGTTAGGACATGCCTTTGAACAGTCAAATGAATAATACAATATCAATTATGGATTTCATAACCCTTTCTCGATAATTCTTGAGAAATTAACTGATTTAGCTGCGGTAAAAAGATGAATCCTTATTGGATATTATCGGTGAATTAAAGAAGACAATTGGATAATTTTTTTCTCCTGAAGATGCTAATCTTGTGACTGGAACGCGCGTCGAGTACAACTGTTATTTCATAGAACACTTACACGTAATTTTTCCGTTACGATGGGAATTCTAAAAGTATTTCATGATTGTGTCATCATTGAAAAGGTTTTTCTATACCGAATCGTTATTTTCGTGAAAAGGTTATACTTTCCATTCGAAATACAGAATTGAACGAAATTCCGATGAAACCGGAAGTGTCATATATGGTTTGATACTTCACAACTTGTACGTTCATAGCACCAAATAGAAGTATAGTATTTTTCACAGTTAATGGTATTGGCTTATTAACTGCAATAAAGTACCCGATTTAATCCCATTGTGTATAAAATCATCTGGTAAAAGATGCAAATGTGCCACAGGGACGAACTTAAGAAATTTGAATTTTGCATAATGTAGGAAATATACAAGCAATTCATTTAAATGTTAGAATTCTATTCTATATTTAGTTCAGTGTCGCTATCGCTATCCTCATCTGAATTAATTATAATTGGCGCAATCGATTTTACAGAAAGGTACGAGTTTTCAACATTTATAACATGACCAACAGAACTTTTCTAACTCTCGGTAGGAATGTCATTCATACAGTTCCTAATTGATTCTACCACACTACCACTTGAAGTCGGAGAAGTATTTTTTCCGCGCACGCTCGATTTAAGTTGGTGCCACATAAGCTCTATGGGATTGAACACGCAGTAGTAGGGAGGTAGTCGTAACACTGTAGGTCCCAATTCTTCTGCAATTGTATCACAAACATACGTTTTTTTCTAAAGAAAATGACTGCAGCACTTGTAAAAGTTCTTTTTTTGTATAATTTTCCCCAAATATATGTCATTTGCAGCCATGAATTTTTGAATCTCCAATTTCGTATTCTTTGAGCCAGGAATTTTTTGCAATTGTCGACTGATGATAGCTTGCGTTGTCCATTACTATAACGCTGTTTGGCGGAATTTTTGAACCAATCTTCAAAAAGCTCTGCTGTCGTATCTTCGTGATAATCAACACGAGAGTCCTTAATATTTTTGGCAGAAAGCCACATATCGTTTGGGATCCAACCATTTTCTGATCCTGCGTGTAGTATTGTGATTCTCTTCCCTTTATTTGATGGTGCTTTTGTTTAACACTAATCAGAGGAATCAGACCATCCTTTGGAAGGGGTGTCATGCGTGTCAAACCACGTCTCGTGGAGATTGGAGAGTATTGGCCGATTTTCAGACCGGTATTTTCTTATTGACGTTATATATTCAGAACGCCAGTTTATTAAACGTGTGGATTCCATTATTACTTGTGTCTTGTCAATTTTGCGATATTTAAAGCCCATTGCAGACAGAGCTCGCCAAAGAGTTGATTGTACGGACACGCTGCTAACTGGAGTAAGAGGCACCTTCGTCAAATTACTGGTTGCTTTTGCTGCAGCACCCGCGTTATATCCTTGCTGAAGTAAGGAACTATACACATTTTTTGCAATGATTTTCGCGTCATAAGAAAAGTGATTCTTCTTTAACGAACCACTGGAAGAAGCACTATTACTTTTTATCCACGGACGCCACATACTGCCTATTCTGTACGTTGGGGTATAAAATCTTTGCCATTAATGTCTGTAATAACAAATGAATGTTATGAAATTATTGCATGCCGTAATACAAGTGAACACTTCCAATGAAATACAAAGACTAAAATGAACAAGAAGTGTAAGCTGTAATCCTCTACAATCCCTCTCTGAGAAACAAAATTACCTGAATCCGGTCCTTTTACATTTATGATGTGCATCTCGGATTTTACAACTTAAGGGTCTAATTGGTTTTATTATAATCCTTCAGTCAAAACCATTCATTGTGAAAACTGCTATACCGAATTAGAAACATCCATACATAATAAAAACGAAGATGCTGGGGAGCAAATTGGTTCTGGGTCACCTGAACTCAATCGTGAACCGGTACGATGTGAAATTCATGATTGTGAAAAATCACCCAGCATGACATTTCCACCAACTCCCAGAAGAATTTCCACAGCACCATTTTCTGAATGAATTTCAGTGAATATCAACATCGAAATCTTCCGACCCCTACGGAAGTTCTCCCCAACAACAAATAGTGAAGAGGGGTTGAGAAGCCGGTGTCCGACTTGGATACTAGTTTACAAGATTTTACGGCGAACTACTTCTCCAAATGAATAATGAATGTTGTTTGGTGTGGAATGCGAGACATCGAGACGTAGCTCTCGAGAAGATAAAGTTGGTTGTTTGTCTGGAAATGGCAGCAAAGGAATTCGAAATGTTACGAAGACTTTATTAGCAGCGCAGAGATGAACGAGATGAAACATTCATGCTATGTTAGGAAAGATTAAAGTGTGTTCAGGACTTCATAAAACTCCGGATTCAACTAAGTAAATTAATTCTTTGGAGATAAAGGAATCAAGTGGAATTAGCATCAAAGACTGCATTATTATTCTATGGAATACAATTATTCCGACGGATTATGTGAACTCTGCTGATCTCAACAGACTTCAACAGTGACTGCGGTGTCACTAATGTCTCAGCGTGACTCAAAAGTTGTGAACATTGTATTTTTCATATCCTTTTATGATCAACTCGTCTCCAAGATGAAGATATTCAAGATACTCAAAATAAACACTTTTTGCACTAGTTGCTTACGATATGTTTTTTACGTTCATGTAAGAACCATTCATTTTTTCATTATTTCGTAGGCTTCGTGATCTTGCCGATTCATTGCTGACAATTTTAAAAACAGTGGTAGTATATCCTTCGCTTTGCTTCTTTGGCTTACAACGCATATCACTGTATGCAGTCACATTCAAAAATGTGCTTATTTATGAACTACTTTCATATTGGAAGTTACCAATTGTTCACTTAGAAGAGGACAAAGTCGATAAAAAGCTTTGCCGACCTTTTGGCGCTTACCCGACTCGTCTTCTTCTTTTATTTTGGATGTAATCTGCTGAGATCTCAGCTATCATTTACCTACCAACAGATTCATACCAAAAGGGGCTATCCCTGATACAGTTTATACAAATTATCTCAGTACCGAATTATGACTTTTGGGCTTTAACATCAGAAAATTCTTCGCCTCCCAACAAAAATATTTATTCACTACTATTCCAGCATTGCGAAGCAATCGAGCGCCACCGAGTTTTTTCCAGGCATTGTGACAAAAATAAATGAACTGCCTAGTCAGCGTACTGCCTATCCATATACTCTTTTGGTACGCATATGACTCGAGAAACAAAAACAGCGATGACAACTCAGCCCGAACTTCAACTTTTATACTACTTCAATACTCGAACAACTAAACAATGTGGCCCCTAACCTGTCCACCTGACGTTCTGACGCATTTTTGAAGTGTCGGGACGTACACAGAAATAAAGTTCTCTCTACATAATGTTACGAAATCTCTTAGCGTCGGTCCTGTCGCGTAGAGAATTCGATACACATCATCGAGACCTGCCTGGAAGATTCTCATAGGCGTACGCAGGTATAAATAGGGATTATCAATTAAACTAGGCGCTAATTGAGTCGCTTATGGCGCTTAAGAGGTGGGGTGACACGAGAAATACAACAATGGAAAATTTGATTTTACTAAGTGAGAAGAATATGTGCTGTACTAAGTCCGCGCCACAGATCGAAAGTAATGTAAACAAAGTTGACGAAGCGCCCTTTATAGTAGCACAAGAGCACTTGGCTTTGGAAAATATATTTTTCAGATAGTTGTAGAGTAATCAATTGACCATATCTTAAATTGTAATATGTGAAGAATTCTGCCGCCCCCTAAATTTTGCTGCTTTGACCGACTGCTTGATGCACGTAATAGTTGATCTGAGCCTGGGAATAATATGTCAACATGACAGGCATAAATCTATGTTGCGAAATGATGAGACTGGAACCTTCGGTATGAAATTCGAAACTTTTCGTAGATAGCAATAGGCAATAACTGATACTGTATCGGTTTTCTTCTCCTGTAGATGCTAACCTTGTTAGCGGAACCTGCGTCAAGTGCAAATAATATCAGTTTTGTGTTGAGGTAATTGATTTCTTCGAAGAGTTGAATGTATTTGGAAAGAATGGGGTAATTTGCAAACTAACAGAGGGCTCTGAAAATTGTGGGAGCCACTTCGATACATATTATCGCGATTTCAGTAGCAAAATTCCATCTTAATCTTTGTTTAGTTGTAGTGACAAGAAGCACTTGTCATGGTTACCGGTAAATGATTCTTATCAAAATGATTTTATAAAAAAATAAGATTTTCGAATCGCCATCAATGTAAAGTAATATCTGGAATGAAAGCTGAGTGCGATAGAATTGTCATTGCTCTAATGCAATAAAAAACCAGTACTCCACCGAATAAAGTTGAAAGGAGGTTTTGTTTGTATTCTAATAAAAGCCCCAATCCCAATGTACCCACACCCTTGAAACGTTTGCGACCAAAATAAGCTGGTACCCTCTCAAGGTAAAACATTTCAAGGCATGGTCAGCGTAGGGGTAGAGGTTTCCATCCCTCAAAACAAAACACTACGAGGGTGTACCTGAATCACATATTGAATTTCCATTGTTTTTGTGATGTTTCGTTTTCCCATATTCCATAAATTGTTGCTATAATCACCAGATGAAAGAGAGTCAAAAAGTTCATACAATTAGGAAAAGAAATCCAGATCAGCACAAAATAAAACATCACAAGTTGATTAGAAACTTAGATAATTTTGTGGGGAGAATGGAGTTTTATGAATTATTTTTGTCTTTCTTCTTCTCCGAATCAAAAAATAGAAATTACAACTTCTATGAGAAAAGTAAAATAAAAAAAAATCACAAATACTTCTTTCTGATAGGTACGTGTATGTCATTCGAATACGTTTGATTCATATACAGAAAGGAAAAGAGAGTTCATCTAGGCAGGGAATCAGCTGTTCAGATGGACACTTTCTTCCTTTTTGTGTATTTGTATATAATTTTTTCTATTTTACTTTTACCATAAAAGTTGTAATTTCTATTTTCGATTGGAGCTAAAAGAGAATTTATCAAATCAAAAGTTGACTGCACTCAAGACGTTTCGATTGCTAGTATCTGCAATCGTCTTCAGGTATATCTTGGAATCAACATTTAGTTTCCCGAGTATACTTCCTGACTTATCATTATCAAACTAATTCAGATGTAGGCTCCTCGGTTCGAAGAAAGATCTATATAAATTAATGAATGATGTTAATTGTAGAGTGGTCTATCCAATTGAAATATCCTCATTTTTGTTTGAAGTGAATGAGGCTAGTCTCATTAATACTCTATCTAACAAAAAAAAAACACAAAAATATTGGAGAAAATTCTGTACTAGAATTGCCAATAGGACAAATCAAGTTGAAGAACTTCGCTGCGGAACAGACTCTGAAAATATTTTAAACAAGTTTACCAACTGGAAAGATTGGATGGACACAACTCAGGTCAATTCAGGTGAAAGCTGAAATATTTGACGATTTTCTGAGATAGGTGGAAAGAATAAGAGATATATGTTTTCACATTCAGCATTGAAAATAACGTCATTTTAATATCAGCATATAGATATTATGACGTAAGACATCGGATTCTCTTGGCAGTTATTTCAAAAGACGACTGACGTAAAAAAAATGACTGACTCATCGCAGTGGGCCGGCATAACATTACTCAACTTGACAACGAACACATCAAATCTTAGAACAATAAATTTTTAACGCCATGCGTATCCATGATTGATGCCTTCTTACAGTAAAGTAATAGCGATTTCGGTGAAGAAAAACAAAAGAAATCTGTTCCTGACAATTTCCTCTGCGTAATGAGGAAAACGAGTTGCCAACTTTTTTTCTGGACCGATTGAATGTAACGATGAACAAAGAATGCGATAAATATGCCAGGAAACAGAAAAAGTGGGTGTACGCCAGTGCGTTTTCCGTTTATTAGTCAATTTACTCTCTCATTTTTCAGACGCTTATGTGGTTTATGTTAGTTTCATTCGAGATCATTGAACTTTCTTACCATTTGTTTTTATGTTTAATGGATCTGGGCAGATAACCTGCAACAAAAAATTGGATTCAAATTCTGATCTGGAATTTCGAAATACTTCTTAGTTCATTTGGGGGAAAAACAAAAATTTCATATTTTCACTGAACGATATGCAGTTTATGATGCGAGACTATTCACCATTATTAGTCGAATTTATCGGAATAAATATTCTTGATTTGTTGCTCATTATTGAGGGGTACCAGTTTGACAGCCTGAATATTTTGTTTAAATGAATCGGTTTGCTACTTATTGGAAAGTTCGAGTAAATTTGATGAAACTGGTGTGGTTGTATACAAAAAAATAGTACCTTTTTTTCTGAAAAAAATATGCCTTAAGTGATAAAAATATTTTTTATCCAGTCTATTCAAATGTCAATTTCCATCTGTTCATTTTAAAACATAAGCAAACAAAATTTCATAGGAACTTGAATGTATATTTGATCGAGGGTGCCATATGGTAAAATGCATCATCTCAGGATGGTAAAACATAATTCAATAAACGATATCTTCAAGAATACATCAACTTGCGCTACCTGAATATGTGGTTAGGGGAAATACGGATAAACCTAGTATTAGTCAAGCAGTCATGATTGAAACCATCCTTGAGAGAGAGAGAAAGGAAGAGAGGAAGATAGAGAGAGAGAGAGAGAGAGAAAGAGAGAGGTAGAGAGAGATAAATATAATGAATAATGAAAAATTAATCTCTCTATGTTTTTCTACAACTTCTATTTTTAACTTACATTACCGAAGTTTCGTTATATAAGGAAATTATCAAGCAAATACTATGAAATGATCTGATGTAGGTTCTATATATCTATAATCATGGCTGCGTTCCGTTTCCAAATATTGTTACCATTAGCCGTTCCGTTGTACTAGTCACCACAGTGACCACCATATTGAGTTACCAGTCTGGTAAACCAGACAGGGAAACGAAACACGGCCCATATCTAAGATGTCTGAAAGGATGGTGTACTGAGTTATACCTGGGCATGTTTGGGGTATACTTGGCGACACATGCCTACTATGATAATAAGCATCATGGCTTTTCGACATCAAATCAGTTCAGATGGCGTTTGCAACGAAAAGAGTTACAAATTCCCTAGGAAATGTATAAACGGCCGACCTGACGGCTGGCTATACTTTTACTTTTGGACGCGGACTAATCAACAACCTATATTATTTGTTTAGAATACTGGCCAATTTCCCTATAATTGTGTTCCTTTCATTCGATTTTATTTTTTATGAGTATAACATTAGATTTTGTTCATTTTTTTGACTGTTAAAATCAAAGAATATAGTTTGTTGATCGATCGGTTGACTATGCACTCCCAATAAGCGTCAACTAGCGATGAAATTGAGAAACACACCACGATACTTAAAAATGACACTAATGACAGAAAAGTGTCACCATAAAATTCTAAACAATATTCGCACCCCTAGATGAAGACTCCGGTAACTCAAAAAGTACTCATTTCAAGTTAGTGGCGTTTTCGAATTCGTGCCTTGAATACCTACACACTGCTATCACTCGCGTAATTATACCTTCAAAATCTGGCGAGAGATGGGGTGAAACACAACTTTACGTAAATGACCTTGCACCGGAAGACGCGAACACTATCCCACATTTTTAGTTGTCTCCGGATTGGCGCAAGAGTTATACGTATGAATACTGGCTGATTTTGAGTTGCGCCAGTTTACAAGAAAGTTATTGGGTAAGTTTCTTTTTTCATTATGTGTTGATCCGGTTTTGCTGAAATTTCGTTATGAAAAGTAATATTTCATTTCGACTTACGCGGTTTGTGATGATTTGATATTGCAGTATTTTCTTCAATATTTTGAATTCCTCAGATTTACTTGAAAGTAAAGGTGAATTTTGATTTATCGTGGTTTTGTTGATATAAAGTTTGAATTGATTTATTTTCACCTCTTAAGTTAAATGAGTGATTTTAAAACAAAAAATGAGTAGTTTATGACATTTTTCATTTCGAAAAGTATTTGTTTTACAGTAAAGGGAAACAGTACGAGCTTGTGACGAATTTCTCGAGTTGGTCAGCTTCACTTGATTTATCATTTAATACGAACATTGATTATTTTCAGGACAATGAGTGGGCGGGAAAAACTCATGTTACAAATGGTGAACGAACAAAATCAAGATCCTCATCAAGCAGCAACAAGTAATCTCGCTCTCTCTGGTGTGGATATGCTCGATAATGTGGAGGAGCCTGAGTTGCCAGCTAATGGAAGATCAGTTTCATCACCGAGCATTATTTCAGAATTTTCATCAAATCTCAAGGAGAAGCCTAGAAACGCTAAGGGACTACAAAGAGTTCCTAATCGTCAGTATGCTGCCTCGCCAATTCATAGCGGCGATGAAAGCGACTTCGATGATTCCAATGCAGATCCGCACTATGAACCCCATTCCCCCCAAAAAAAATTATCTCTTTTGCGTTACTTAGTAGCTCCAGGTGCAGCACTAGCAACTCAACAAATGAACATGATGATACTGGTGGTAATTCCGAGATTCATCGCAACGATGATAACACTACCGGCAATAACTACGGGGAGCACAAAACGGGTCAAAATATTACTCCAAGTGATGAAACACCAACGCAAGAGTAAGTAAATGTTTCGTTAACCAATGCTGGGATTATTTTTGAACGTATTATTCGAGTATAACCTCAATTTTATTAAAATGTCTAGAACTTAAGTTATATCTGTTAGGAAAAGGAGATAACATTTCATAGCGCTAAGTTCATACTCAACTAATTTTATGTTTGTAGCGAATCTTTTCAATGATTCAGTTTGCGTTTCTGTCTCATCAAGTGAATGAATAACAAACTCATTTTGAATATATACATTTCTTTATTTCGACTATCGTATTTCCATATAAACCAAACCTGTTGTCTCTGATGTAGCAATCACCTGCTGATAGCATTCACAACTCAGAACTCATCAACGAAATGATTCTTATTCTTCAGGTTAAAAGTAATGTAACTTCATATTATTTCAGGTGAACTGAAGTAACTTGACTTAGTACAAACAAAAATTGCTTATTCCCGCTGCAAAACTAGAGTAACTTAAAAATATCGACAATTTCAAGGTTTTTCAACAGATAAGATACCAATATGGTAATTCGACATATTAATATAACGTTACCTGAATGAATTTGTCAATAGAATTTTGATATCTTTACTGAATATGCTGAAAAAAGTTTTTCATCATTTATAGAAAATGAGGTTTTTTGAGTTACTGGAGTCTTCATCTGGAGGTGCGAATTATAGCGTCGGTCCCAGCACCATCTTTCTAGACATCTTACCCATATCCTACCATTGTCGGTAATGACTTATGGTCTTTGATAACTTATGGAGTCGAATAAATTTGAGAAGTATTATAAAAACCAGTATTTTCGAAGAAAAGAGAATTGAAATCTTTGCTTTGTCTGGATTGGTTATTTCGTAAAGGACGTAGCTGATCGGGACGGTATGGACATATATATTCGTGTGGTAGATCTTGAGAATGAATTCAAAATGGAAGTCGGAACGTCGACTAATTCAGAAGAAATCAAATGGATAAAAACCTAACCTGAGTTACAAATGAAAGTGATATGAAAACGGAAAGTTTTATTTATCTTTCTTCATGATGATCTTCTACCACACATCCGGCTGCATCTATCAATTCATTAGAAACCTAACCTAATCCAAAACAACCTAACCTTTCACTAGGTAGTACAAATGATATTGATTGCTTCAGTTGTTATTCCTGCACACTAACCAATGCAGTTTTTCGAGATACTGCCCGAAGTGTAAAATTAACCGATTTTTGTTTTTCATTACGCTAGAACTTACTCATGATCGTTTTCAACTCCCAATCAACTGTTGCAACGCTAAAATTGATACTTTCATCTCTCCTATTCGGAACTTTTATCTCCTAACTACACTTGGGTTTAATGAAAATCACAAACGGCGTTCCCAACTAGGAGTACGTGCCGTTATTAGTTGTGCTTACATACCATAAATTCACTCGAATATGGAACTTTGAAGCGCATACTAAGTGGTTGCTTTATAGGAAGAGCTATGCTATGGAGAAATATAATAATATTTTGTCGAGAGATTTTTATAGTACTCGTATTCGTTTGCACATTCGAGAATATGGTTTCTGTGTAGCAATTCGATTTGATGCTGCGTATTAATTTGAAAGAGAATTCTCCAAACTGGAAAAGTTGCCGAGGATACATTGAATATGTACTATATCTCTAGTTTTTCCTAAATTTCGGTGAACTCACAACATACATCTCATTTTTAAAAATAGTCATGAGAGTGTATAATGTTCATTTGACATATTCACCGTCCTCTTTCTCTTGACAATATTAAAAAGCACAAAACTGAACAGAAAAAACGAATATTAAAAGATTAAACATCCTGAAGAAACTTGTATATTATCATGGATTATCTATCAGGAGAAAAAGTATCATACGAATATCAGACGATGTTCACAGAGACTATGGAACTATCTAGATTTTTCTCCTTTATTGTAGTCATATCACCATTATTACTACCAACTTGGAGTAGGGGTAGCGGAGTGCTTCAAGTAACTTATTCTTCGAACGTGGTTTGACAAAGCTCAATGTTAAGTGATATTAATTGAAATATCTTTCTAATTAATGCTATTGAAATATGTAAAAAGTCTGGCTACTCGATTTGGCCCAACGAGTCAGAAGAGCTCCGAAGAAGATACATCGTGAAAGGAATGGTGGATAAGAAGAAGACAATGAGATACAGATAGGTATTGAAAGGAAAACATCAATCGCAGAAAAAAAAAACAGCAACTCGAAGAACTGCGTTTACCGTATACTACGTGAGTGTGGCAAGTCTTATATCTGAGAAACTTAAAATTCATCAGAATTGAAAACGGATTGAACACAAACGGGAAGAAAAAACGAAACTAGGGATATCGGAACACGTTTGGATAAATCAACACGACACGAAATGGCCTCAAGTCATGCACAAGGAGTTACAATGGTTCAGAAAAAAATTTAGGAATCTATTTATGTCCTGAACAATTGCAACGACGCAGTCAGACGATTTTCATTGTGGATGTACGGAATATATGGAAAGCATTTATTATACAGATAGACCAACCTTGGCTAACCGAAAAACAATTTTGCTCCAGTACAACGAAACTTGAGAAATATTGGGATCGGGCAATCGTTACTGCCTATATCGATAAATGAATAACTTTTCTGTCGGCAACAGTTCGATCAGAATACAACCATAACAATAATAAATCATTTACCGCATTAGTTCTAAATTCTGAAGGTTGCCTCCATATAGGTGCTCTAGCTAGTTGATGGAAAACTTTATTTTCCAACGTAACGCTTCGTCTGAAGATTGATGGAATACCCGTAGAAAATCTATGCGTATTGGTGTACCTCAAGAATCGATTGTTGGTCCACTAACTTTTCCTCTGTATATAGATAAATGATCTTTCCAAATACGTCAGCACTATACATCTAACCTTATATGCTGATAATACCACTTCGTCAACTGAAGCAGAAACACCTGAAGAGCTCATCACAGATATGAATTCATTGGGTAAGGACTCAACCACGTGGTGTGGAGAAAATTATCTGATGCTTGATCCTGCTGAAACAGTTTTTCGCCAGAAGTGAAAATATCTGAGAACATTGAAATCTCAGTAGATGATATTGAAGTTCATTTCGCGAAATCCACCAGAATTCTATGTGTATTTGTGGACAATAATATAGGTTTGGATAAGAGTTACCATCACGTTTGAGGTACTTTGCTAGCTATGCAACTGAAAAATATTTTCATGTCGAGTCTGTTGATCAGCGTCTAATATGCTATTGTTCATTCCCAATCTCTTATAATATAATTCTTTGGGATGGTGCAGTGGGAGATTTTGGTTTCTGTTTTCCTCAAGAGGATTATACGATTGATATTCAACTTATTATAGATTATAGAGGAACATGTCGCAATCATTTCATCTACAATTACATTCTATATGTAAAGAATAATTACCATAATTTTTCTCTCAATTCTGATTATCATGACTAACCAACGTGATCCTCGAAACTAATTAGGCCTCCTGAACATAGAACTAGTCTGTATGAAAAAAGGAATTCAATTTCTGAATCATCTGCCTTCCTATATGAGATTGGAAGACAACCTCAATGTTTTCGAGCGGTAGCTCCAAGACTTTCTATGCAAAGAATGTTACTATAACTTATCAGAATTCATGAACTAAAAGATAACATAATCGCACTCGTATGCCCAGGTTATTATCATTAACTTTGCTAGTTTCAACATTGTCTTTTGATCTGATTTTATATACCTATACAATGGTGCTGTTCTTTATTCTTTCTCCTTGACAGTTTCAGTATCATGTAAATATGATCTGACTGGAATAAATATTATTATTATCATTACATAAATCACGTTTCGTTCACCTGTGATGTTTTATTTTTTCAAAGGTGGAGTATTGAATGAAACTGGGTAACAGTCACATCTACAGCCTCGGTAGGAAAAATAATCACTTCTATCTACTTGGAATAAAACATAAACACACAGTGAGGATGGCTTCAGTGTGAGAGCGAAAAAATAAACTTCAATTCAATGTCAGTCACGAAACGTCAAAGATTTGAAAACAAATATGCTAGAATTCAGAAAGTAAAGGGAGTGTTATGTTTAATATTCAGATTGGAAAAATGTTACACTTCAAATAAAAGAAGTAGTGTTACCTCTAAAATTCCCACATGATGAATATAATGAGTGAGGGATAAAAATGGACGAGGAAATACCGCCCGTCTTGACATTGAAGAATTTCAATAGAATGTAAAAAACATTCATAACGACTAAACTCATTATTTCCTGTTAGAAAATAATGAGTCACGCTAACTCGATTTCACGGTAAAGCAAATTACTCATAAATGTGTTTCCTCTATAAACAGTGGAAATCGGTGATCAACTGCCCAAGATTCGCGATTTATTTTTAACCGCGGTATTAAATTATTTATTTTAGGGATCCCGTTACACTTTCAGGCAATTATTGCCGTTTCATAAACATTTCAGAGGTCGTTCCGGAGATTTATTGAAAGCAATTTCATGACGTAACAGATTAACGAAGAGATAGGGCTGTTTTCTTTCAGTCCTGATATATAAGGTGTGCATGAGAACACCTTTTCATTTCTTACGAATACTTGATTTCTTATGAAAACTGTTAAATGGGAACACACAACAGTAGTCCTTCAATTCAACCTAATAGAACAAATATCAAAATAATTATTTTTTCGTTCAACACGAAATGAAACAGTTTTTCTCAGTTCTTTATGAACTGTACAGGATCACCTCGGTTAGTTATGGAAATGACTCAGTTTCCAACTACAGAGGAAAGGAGGATGAATACCAGAAGTTCTTCAGTGGAGAACAAAATAATACTGTGCCAATGAAACGAGTGAAACCAGTTGTAGTATTTATGGATTTCTCACATACAAAATACCATCGACTCACAACGGAATTCTTAACCAAGTAGGCCTTGTTTTCCACTTCCTACACCATATCTCAGAAGCAGCATGGTTATTTGCAGACATATCAACCATAAAACGTGGCGAAGTCATTCCTCAATGCGACAGATGAAATTTTATACAAGATAAATATCTGAGCCGTTTGGGAATCGAATCTCTTCTTCTCAATACGTTATAGATAATTTCTCAAAAGAAAAACAACACTAGAGAATGGAACCCATGACCTCTTGGTCAAGAGTGGGAAACACAATCACTTGCGTCATCTCTTTGCTTATATTATTCTGCGAAAGTTATTTTACATCACCCTTTTCACACTCTACTTTAGAGAGTGCTGAAGCTGAAAGAGATCGTATTTTGTGAAACCCAGAATTTGGGTATGTTGGAACACAGAGCTGGCATCCAAACGGTATCCCGTATGAATTTTCATCAATCTCACGATAAAACTCTTCCTACTTGGCAGAGTTGATTTTTTTCGGAAAACATTCGTGCAAGGTGAAAGTCACCTTGTATCATTTGAAAGGGTATTCCGTCATGATTGTTGTAATTTCAGCGATGGCGATGAATTTATTTGTAACAGATGCAAGGCATATATCAAACATATTTTTCGACAAACGGAAAGTAGGTTCCTTGCAGCGCATAATTTCATTGAAGATTTTCACATGTTTTAAGTGTAAGGAATTTTTTCTCCCAAAGACATTTGTACAAAATTGTTCAAATGTTTGTTGGGGAAGAAAAATATACCAATTCTTCCAAAAATAACAGATATTATAATCAGCCAAAGCGTTTCATTTCTAAGGAAGGGAAAACCCAAAAAAATGTACAAAATTGGTATGGGGTATCTGTCACTGTTGCCCGACCTGTGGTGCTGTCGTTTCTTTTTTGTGAAATACCCACCGGAATCTTTCAGAATGAGTTGTAATTTCAAAATCTCAAATAAACGTAGGCAAGAGAATCCATTCAGAAAGTTTATTCGATTTGCGATTTGATCCTTCATTGATCTCGTTATTTTTGACTGTGTTCATTTGCAGGTGAGGGGTCGAACAAAAAATTTTTTGTTACAGGGATTATTTTCATATCTAGCTTCAACATTGCTATGTGTACCGTTTCCAAGTCTGATGGAGTATAAAAATCTTCGATTCGGAAAAATATTATCAGTTTTTTGTAGTTTCTTCGGGGGTTCTCAACCTACCACAATCTGGAAAAAACCTAGGAGATACATATTTTTGACGAAGTACTGAAAACGGAAGCAGATTTGGTTTCCGAAACGTTTGCCAACGATAAGTATTCAAATAAATACTAGTTATTGCATATTTTGACAGGCAAATTTGATTTGTACGAGAAGTTGCTGACTGATGTAACGTATTTTATTCGGAAGGAACTGTCATTAATTAACGCTGCAACGTCACAGAGTTGATTAGAAATATGTCCTTCTTTGCTCCTGTAGATACCGATATTCTTATTTTTTCATATTGTAGTAGGATGAAAAAAAAAGAGAGGAAGACTCTCACACACTACTTTCAGTCCATCTGAAGGTTATTTATAGCTGTTTGCACAAAAGATCTTCACTCCTATGAGTACAATGGATCATTGGAACCCATACGATTCGATATAATGAATACCTATGTCGAATGTGAATGAGAATACTCGATATCAAACAATATTACGTAGATTCTGTTAAAATATTGATGACGATTTGGCAAAAAATATAATCTGCTGTTCCGATATTTTTCGAAGTTTTTCATTTTTTTTTTCGTATATTTTTATTCTTGACTTGTTCTCAAATACGTTACAGACTGGGTGGCAGTAACAGATTTTCGAACATATTTTTTAGTCTGGTCTTGAAAGAGGATAAACTTCGATAAAAAAACAAATCGTTATCCGCAAGAAGATTACATACTGCAGGTTACTCCATCTAAAGGCCGGAAAAGCTTCCCTACATGTCCCCATCACAGGTAAGAACCGTCAGCGAATATTAAGTTTGGATCTTGGTTACTTGGACAGGAAACAGCTAGCAAAGAGTTTTTTTTTCAAGTCATGTCTTTTCTTATATTTTTCTTGCGGATGTCGTAGCTTCAAGCGCACATTTTCTTGATTACTTATACATAATGCCAAAAGATGAAAATCAATTCAGAAACATATGTGGAATATTTTATCATTATCGTAGATCATTCCTATTTTTATGAGTATTCTCAGGCTCATACTGTTAATTTCCGTATAAACTTCTATTTCCAACACTGCTTTGAAGCTTCATCAGCTTTCTGTTAACATTTCAGTCGAACCATTGTGTCAAAGTGACAAATAGATATCTGCACCTACTTTACTCCTCAGAGTGCCTCAGAGAAGATAACTTTCTGTCTTACACTGTCAAGTAAAAAAAAACGCTTGAAATCCTGTCAAAAGTAAGTAGAATTATTATAATTTTACAACGTTTAGGGGTACCTGGCAGGGGGTTGAAACCATAGCACATGTAACAGATGATGTGCTTTTTAATATCATCCCAAAGAAAATGTGGAAAAACTGAGCTTTATTATTGAACGAAGGTGAGAAAGTATTTTGAAAACCTCAGTTACATGGTATTTGACCAAGTAACCATCATTCAAACTTCCTTAGTCATTGATAGTGCGCACCTATGTTGAAGAAATGCGCCGGAAAACTTTCAACTTTTATAAAATAACGAAGGTCTGGCGCACGCGGAGTCTATTTATTCCAACTATGATTTTGATGGACTACTTTTTACAGGCTGCTCTACATCTGTGACACACAAAAATTCTGCTTAAATCACAGAAATCGAGAATACATACTGTTATCAAATGATACAAGGTTTGTCAGAAGTTTCCGGGCTTCTCAGCCGTGGTCAGCAGGTTTTTCAGCCTGACGTTTCGTCTGCATCTGCGGCAGACATTCTCAAAGGCGATGCGACAATGGTCGAAGTATTCTTCCCTGCCGCGAGGTGTTGATTTGATGTGGTTCAGATGACGGGTTGTTATTTGTTAGAAAACGCCTTTCTAGGTAATAGCTACTGCAAGAACGAAATTTACCGAGCCTTGAGACCCCGACCAGCCGTTAATGGACGCACTTTCCTGCCCTATATTAACGGTGTGACGGACCGCATTGGAGGACTGCTGGAAAAACATGGGGTGAGAACAATTTTCAAGCCTACGAGAAAAGTTCAGGAAAGCTTCAGATTCACAAAAGACCCACGAGATCCATTATCCACTCCAAGAGTGTACCGAATACCGTGTAGTTGTGGTTCTGTCTATATCTAAATCATAAAAAGGGGATAAAAACGCGGTTTACCGAGCACAAAAGAAGCTGTCGATATTGCCAAACACAAAAATCTGCGGTGGCCGAACACGCTCTGTTGGAAGTTCATGATATTGACTCCGACGGAACGCAAGTGCTGGACACAACTATGAGCTATTACCCCAGGCTCTATAGGAAGGCCATAGAAATTCACAATCATAAGAACAACTCGAACCGCAAAGATGAGAACCTGAACATCCACAGAACATGAATGCCAGCTGTTCAAAATTCACGGATCCTCCCAATGAGAGAAAAAACGGCTTCGGAAAATCAATTAGAGTTAATAGACAGTCCCATTCTAGGTCCGACAAATAATGACACGTCATTTGAACCACATAAAATCGAAGCCTCGCAACAGGGAAGAATACTTCGACCATTGCCGCATTGCCTTTGGAAATGTCTGCCGCAGATACAGACGAAACACCAGGCCCACAAACCTGCGGACCACGGCTGGGAAGCCCAGAAACTTCTAACAATTCATCAGTTGCCCGACGTGAAAATCAACAATCTTTGATGATACAAGCTTTACCCATTAGAACCTTTTTATTGTGAGAATGACAAAGATTTATGAGTATTCTGTTTGAAAATATACAGCGTTTTTCAATATATGCAAATTCTGGGTTCTACCCAGCAAAGTGTATGATCATGATTCGTTTTAGCTTCAAGTATTTCTACAATCTCTGTAACTGCCGCCTGATCCATTATGAGTCTGTATGAATTCGTTTGTGGATTTTGCCATGTGTTTCTATCAGCATAATTTACATTTCCACAAACCTCGTTGTTTGCAATGCTCTGACAAAACTGCAAGGAATCTTGAAAGAAATCTTCACATAATATAAACTTTCGATAGTATAATACATATAAACAGAGTTCGGTTTTTGGCAACCACCCAGATCTATAAAAAGAGAATGACAAAATGTTACAACGCCTGTTCTATTGACTGGAATTATTTTAAGAACCATCGAAGAGAATACAAGTGAATGTCACAGATTCGATGACTGCTTGGGAGTATAGTAAACAAACTGTCCGTCGATTCTAGGAATACTAATATTTCACATTCTAGGTAGAGAATGGATTAATTTTCAGGAATCAAGGAATAACAGCTGTTCATATATCACAGTGCCCTTGGATTTTATTATCTTTTGCTCCAATCTTTGCAGACATTTCATACACACGATCAAAAACAAGCAATAACCCTTAAACTCCTGATATAATATTAATCTATGCCTGCTTCATCATCATTCAGATCATTTTCTGAAATTTCTGTTATTTTTGAAGAGTGGATTGTGACAACAAGTCCTTCAGCTGAATTATATCAATCCCTTGTAATGTGAAAAGTTCATTTGTCAAGGCAATCAGGTAACACTCACTTGAAAATATTGTAACTTATAGACTTATATAGTTCTGTCCCAAACTGTATTTTCCCACCCTGTATCCAAATTCTGATGAAAAACAGTATTTCACAAAAAATCACATATCATTTTGCTAGTGCATCGTTTAAATCTGCACGCACTTATAATATTGATTCAAAATTCAGTACTGAAGCATTTTCGTGAATGAGGTGATTTTCATGGATTTATGAGGCTGGGTTGAGTTTTTAGGCAATTATGTTTGTTTTTGAATGATCCATATTCGAGAATATATCCATCAGATGATCTTTCACAGTGATTATCTGCTTTGGCCACAATTGATAGTAATTCAAAATGATGAAATTGAACCAGTCTTATCATTAATTTCCACAAAGCGTTCAAGCAGACATTTTTAAGTATATTGAAAAAAAAGAAGATGAATTATTTTTGAATACTCAGAAAATATGTTTACTTTCAAAAATCTAAAAATGCTTCTAAGAAAAAATTATATTGGTATTATAGTATTATATATTACATATCATTATATTATATTGTTTGAATGAAGTTATGGGAATTCCAATTTTTTTTATTTCATTTCAAGAAACAGTGAAATAATCACTTCTTCACTATCACTCGGATTAATCATCAATCATATGAGGTTTGATTAATATGAAACTGTCCTAGTGGACAGTGAGGAGTTATTCAACAAATGAACTTCGACAGATGTCATTTACTTTTAAAGATCATTTCTTTCAGTCTATTTTCAATTACGATGTGAAGGTTTTTTGTAGACTAGGTCATTAATTATCATTTTATACAATAGTCGGGTTATTTATTATGAAATGTTGCCAACTAGCTGGGTTAAAAATATATAAATACTTCAGAAACAATGTTGTCTGCGCTGCTGATTTGAGGTCAACATTTTCGAACACAGAAAAAATGTATATAGAGATCAGTATCATTATAAAAAGAACAGTACACTGGAGAATAAATTCAATGAACATACCAAATCTGGACTGAATGTTTTCTAATGTCTGTTTTTGTGAATATTTCGGACAAAAATAACAGTATTTTTATTGAGACATGCGGATTTTAATTGTCACTCATGTTGAAAGATGTAGCGTAATACGCATGAAATGTGTCGGACTGCAACACAACTGAAATGTTATATACACGGACTCAAGTCAAGAATACAGCACCTGACAATTTCACCTATATTGAGAACTGGATTAAAAAAGGGATGAGTTAGACCAATTTTCTTCTGATATGGTGAGGGAGTTGAAAAATGTAACTTTGGAAGAAAAACAGCAAATATTTCACTTTCCACAGAGTCAAATTTTCGGTAGTAATAACCCAAGGACATTGATAATTGTTCGAAAATTTTGAAACAAATTTCGAAATCTTGTTGCTAGGAAACAGACCACCGCCGGTTGTTTTGTTGAGAAAGTTGTTATGCAATTTTTGAGCAGTTATCAATGTTCGAGGGTTATTCGGGTAGAATTTTTTTTGCTAATTTTTGATAAAAACCCAGAAAAAAACCAATTATCCTGCTTAGTTCTACATGGTTTTGGCCGTAAACTCTCTACCATCTTTTGTTCTCATCTTCACAGCACAATCCTTCAAAATTGACGCAAATTCTTCTGCCTCCCTATTCCATCCAAATGATACTTCCTATCATTGCAAAAGTTTATAAATGCTCTCCATACAAATTCTTGACTGTAGTTTTTGGTGTATTTGATTCTATAATTTCATTGATATTCCAGATATATTACTATCACTGTCACCAAACGGAGCCATTTTGAAATTTCAAATATTTGAAACTTCAAAATCGAAATAAACCAATTTGTATGTATTCATGGCAATAACATAATAAAGTGAAAAGAGCCCATAGGATGTTTTCATTATAATATTGTTCGGATTGGTTGTGTTCGATCAGATGACTTCAAATAAACTGACTTCATTGTATTTCTTTTTGAGCAAAACATTTCCTATGAAAATTGTTGTTGAGAAATTATATCAATTGGTTTTCTGCAAACGTAAACATGGTGAATGCAGATGGAATATCTGGTGATAAAGTCATCGAGGTAAGGACCAGAAAAATCGGAGCGATGGGAGCCCTCAGTGTGCGAATAAAAATTTTCCGTAGTGTTCATGCAATTACCCTAATACCAAACTGATTTCACTTGCACAGCTTCAATAGTTTTCAATTTATTTCGATTATTATTTATATCGATCATTGATGTTATATTCATCAATTCAAAGTCGGAAAGATATGAGATATCCTGTATTGCAGTCACGTCTTAGTTTTTCTAGATATCGATGGATATATGGAAAACTGCTGTGACTAAGGGAATTGTGGACATGAACGACATTAGTCAAAAATTTGCACCTATGGCATAATACGAGCGAAAACCTCATCAAAAAAAGAGAAAGTGTGATTTCTTCTTCCCAAATAAAACATGCAGACATTCAAACATTCATCAAACCTTGGCAAAGCGAGCAAACGAAAAAAAAAACATCTGATAACTGAAAGCACTATTTGATTTTTGATTAGTGCCCTATATAATAACAGTGGGGAAACACTTTATTCAGCACGCGCTTGATTTACATTTCTTCAAGGCAATTGGACTAGAAGCACTGATAAGTGGGGCAAGCCTTATTTTGTCCGAAAATATTTTTTGATAGCAGGTGGTATGAATGGATGTTGATTGAAACTGACAAAGAATGACTCAGACTTGTTTTCCATTTTCTTCGTAATGAGGAGGTTCTCGTTTATAGAAAACATAGGCTTTAGGTCAGAAGTGATCACTCCTTGTCAATACAACCTTGCAGAGGCGAGCTGTCAAAAAGGCAATCGATTTCTTTTTCTTATGAAAACGTTGATAACCCTACAACTGTATCAATTTGAATCTGTCTAAAGAAAATGCTTTGACTTGAACTGAATTGAGAAGCAAATGTACCGAACTCAAAGGAAAGCTACAATCTCATACACCTACGCCAATGATTCTGGATTTTTATGTGATGATGCCTGAGAAACACATGCAAACGATTCAAATGCACTAAAGCTAGCCGAACGAAGCTGGATACAACAAAATAGTTTTTGCAATCGACAACAAACATGTGGGTTGAATCATCACCAACGAAACACAAACGCGAAACAGCTGACGAAAATCGGCCGATTAATTTATAAATCGCCTTGATCCCGTCGAAATTATTTACGATGCGACGCTGCTTCAACCTACTGGAATTCTTTTGCAGCACGCGCTCCGCCACCATTGGCCGATAAACTTAGCCGGCCACTTGACACAGCGCGACAGGTGATACACGAAATCGAAAATAAACGACAACTTTCTTAGTTTGCACCCACGCCAACTTGTAAATGAAATATTAGGTTTCACCGACACCAAACAAATTGCTGATTTATGAGCGTAAAAGTATTGATTTTGAAGATGTCGCAATTGAATCATGTTGAAACCAATTTTAATGAAAAAAAAAGTACAGTATCAGTAATTTTCTGCTCCTAGATGATTCGAAAATACTCTGGTGGAGTGTCAGGTCTTCTCATCTATCAACAAGATTGAAATATGTCATATGATTCAAATAAGAAGACATGAATAGTAGTTTGTGGTCTAGAACCACAAAAACAATCATCACTTGCGGCAGAGAAGAGGAGTAATAAAAACCTTAGTTGCGAGAGCCAGACGCATTAGCCAGAATATTTCGAAGAAAAAATGCGTCAATTAGATAACTCCTCTTTAGATAATGGGAACCGCAAGGCCAAAATTTACCGAGCCTTACTACCCAAGTAGGGGTGTTCAATGAATGGCCCCGAACAAGCCGTTGATGGACGGTCTTTCCTGCCCTATATCAACCAGAGTGACGGACCGCATTGGAAAACTCCTGGAGAAACATGGAGTGAGAATCATCTTCAAGCTTTTGAAAAAAATTCAGGAGAGCTTCAGATCCGCAAAAGACCCGGGAGATCCATTATCTCCTCCAGGAGTGTACCGAATACCGTTCAGTTGTGGTTTTGTCTATACCTGAACCACAATAAGGAGCATAAACACGTGGTTGAAGGAACACAAAAGATGTTGTCGGTATGGCCAAACACAAAAATCGGCGGTGATTGAATACGCTCTGTTGGAGGGTCATGATATTGACTTCGACAGAACTCAAGTGCTGGATACAACTATGAGCTACTATCCACGGCTCTATCCCAAGTAGCACATCATATTGGCTTCCGAATGCAGATTAGTCCAATATAGATAAATGGTAAGTGAAATAATTTATGTTGAACTAATATGCATCAATATTGAGAAAACGATATTTCAATATGAATATTGCTTCAATATTGACAATAAATTTCAACTGTACTTTGTAAGGTTCAATATTGATAATAAATGGGTTCGATAACTTATTACCAATATCAGAGTTACCATATCAGATGATAATAAATAATATCAGTTTAACAACATAGATATTTAAATATAGTCTACATATTTTGTATATACCCAATTTTCAACATCTGAATCCAAAATATATTCGACATTCTTTGGGAGCGTAATTAAAATATTGTATTATCACATTATGTGGCAAATTGGCCTAATACTGCCATATAGAAATTCGAATTCTGATATTGCTCGAATATTGTTTTCACAGTAAAATCGGAATATTCAAATAATCATTTTGGAATCACAACCTGGAAGAGGTATTGGGATATTGAGAATGATCACTTAGTGTATTCAAACATATATCAATATTGGTAAGGCAATATGCATGATGAATTATTCCTAAAAAAATTGGAGAAATTCAAATATCGACATATGGTGAATTTCAATATCAGAAAATTACGTCCAGAACTTTTTGCATAGCAAGTTTAATATTCCAAACCACCACATCATTACAACTCAACTTAAAAACAAGTTTCTTGATGCCGTATAGTGGTCGACAATGATATTTTCATAGTGAAGGTCGTGAGTACAAGCCCCGCAGCAGCCAGATTTTTTTCCAGGTTATTATTCGGTTAGTACATGTGAATGAGTGAAATTTTCAAACTAATTGGTAAAAAAAAATGAATATTTCTGAATATGAAAACTAAGAATTATCAAGTGACATCAATCGAATATACCTTTTTTGTCGATTATATTAACAATATTGTACCAATATAGCCAAAAAGATATATCCTTACATTGTTTTCGATTGATCAAATATCGCTGAACGTTCTTATTTTTTATGGCCAATATGATATCTACAATATAGGGTTAATATTCCCGTAATATTGCCGTAATGAGCTGCTTGAGTTGTGATTGAGATTTCATAAAAACGTATACCGGTTTAAAATCATCATTTCGTGGTGGATTAATCTTTTTTTCGTAAGATTCTGGGTTTCTTACCGACCACAATCTGAAAGAAATAAGTATTGATATTGAACTCTGTACAATTGTAGAAGGGTAGACTTCTTTTTACCCCGGAAAGTTGCTGCGGTGATTAAAAAACAGTTCTTTTTGGATAGAACAAGTCCAGTCAGTCAGAAACTTCTCGCATGATTGAATTTTGCATATCGAACAAATTTTAAGAACTAATACATATATGAAAATGCTTCGATTCAGCATAGTTGCTCGTGAGTTTTCAACAGAAACAGAAAAAAATTCAATCTAGCCTGGTGAGAATGTGAATTTGAGAAATTGCTTGATTGTTGGATGTAACGATGTATCCCACTAAGAGCCGATCCTGGTGTTGTTGAAGAAAGTCAAAAACTTTCCTCCTACACTTCTACAGATTCCAATATTCTTATTTGTGGCAGGTTAAGAACTCAAAAAACTACGAAGAAAGAATAATGATTAACATCTGTAATTTTTGGAATAGATATCTCTTTTGTCATAAAAATTTAGATAAGTCTACCTTAATGGCAAGTATTCTGGGAAGCTCGAAGATGGCGCTAGCAACGTTGGCAATTGTTATGTCAGTTGTCAGTTATTAAATTTGTATTTCTCAATTCATTTTTGATGCTTTGACGATTCAACTTCCATCGTTTTGCATTATTATTCCTCCAAATCCACCAAAACAAAGAGAAACCAAATATTACGCGTTGTTAGTTTCGATTTAATAGGTTTATTTCTTTCTTAGAACTGATAGAACTATGTCGTTTGCACTCTAATTTCACTAGCGCTGCATGATAAAAGCAAAATCGAGCATCGTTGCCATTATCAATTTATGGAAAATCCACTGTCTGAGGAAGCTTTTGTACCGCAAAACACTCGTCGCAGTTTTATAAACCCATTTTCAGTGATAATCCTAAAGGAAACTGTGATATTTTCTGCTCCTGATTCACCAATGGCGAACATCATTTTATTTAAGTATCGATTCCATTTCATGTTTGTTCAGAAGAGATCCCGTTATACTCATGGAGAGCCGATCATTAATCTTGAAACTAGTTAACAACTTATATTATATTCCTCTGAGGAATTTATGTTTCTTCCACGTTGAAGAAATACCGAAGTTGGATACAAAGAACATTAAAAGAAACCGAGAGAATTATTATCAAAGTTGTCGGACAGAAATTTCAACTTTGGGTTAAACTTCCTTAAACCGATTCGACAAAATTGAAATAAGATGTTGTTTCCCGCATCGTCTACGCTATTAGAAAGTTAATTAAGATAAAGAATTCATCTGCTATCGGTTGCTACTGAAACAGTCAATATCAAATATTTATTCGGAACTCGGATGGAGTTCACGTTGTGTATTCTAGGAAATTAGATATTGGGAGAGGAAACTGGAACATCAATAACAGCGCTGCTTCTGGATATGATCTATTGAATGTATGTTTCTTCGTGGTGCACCAATCTATCGATATGTTATGATATTTTTATGAAAATTATCAGTTGAGAAAATGAACATATATTATATAATTGAAGTGCCAATTTATAATGATAAGAGAAGCCAATTTCAATGATTTTAAGTTATTGAACTATGAAATGATAGTTGCGGATTTTTATCAAGTGATAATAAATATGAATAAATTTCACTCATATGATTGAGATCAGTTCTTTTATTCAAGCAATTGTCCGATTGTGTGATATAAGTTATATAACAGCCGCTGTATCATATATTGTCAAACTTTCTGTCTATTTATTCCTAACCTAAAAAACAAATTTTCCTTCGAAACAAAAAAAAAATTACTTTGGCTAAACAATTGATATTTCAAACAAAAAAGTTTTGGTTTGAACATTTTTTCGTTCGATATCCTGTCACAAAATAATGCTGCTCAAATTAAAACATAGTAGCATACATTCTCGCCGACACTGTTTTCCTGTTTGTTCTTCATATGATATGATATTATTTGTAGCTTTGCTAGCGATGACAGTAACAACTGTCGAAATATTGGAATGAAGTGTTAAAAGAGTACACATTTCTGCTTGCTGCTTTATCCAAAAATAATATTCCCCATATATATAATATATATATATATATATATATATATATATATATATATATATATATATATATATATATGGGGATGGTTCGGACGTTACTTGATTCATATGAATACTTATTAGGAATTCGGTATATATCCGTGCTCATTGAAAAAATATATTAACCCTATTGAATTTCCATTATTTGTACTATAGGCTGTTCACTGTGCGAAAGAAAAATCACAAAACGTACATCAGCTTGGTGGGTCTAAATTATCAGAACACATTATCACTGCCGATAGAGATCACAGAGTAGAAAGAAATGAAATTCAATTGAAACCAAGGGAAAGTAACGATTACTATAGATACACGCACCGAGCGGGTATTTTTCGATACCTATCGGGTATTTACCAGCCCGAAAATGTCCCGCCGGGAATTCATCGGGAGTAATTACACAAGTGCTTCGAAATTACCGATAATTTTCCATGAAAGCATGTTGTCTAAAAACTGCTTCAGTTTATTTTCATATTTTGTCGAAAGAGCCCGACTCCGAAAGAGGAGGGCTATTTCAGCAAAATATGAAAATAACCGAATGCAGTTTTTTTACTGACAACATGCTTGAATGGAAAATTATCAGGTTTATTTTGATGCACGGGTGTAATTCGGTAGAATATTTCCAGAGTTAAAACAACGACGTTTAAAATTCAGTATTTATGCCTGTCAAAATGACAAATGTACATTACATTTAGCAGAATATGAAAATAACCGAATGCAGTTTTTTTTACTGACAACATGCTTGAATGGAAAATTGTCAGGTCTATTTTGATGCACCAGTGTAATTCGGCAGAATGTTGTACGACCTACCATTATTTTATCATAAATCTTTGTAATTTGTGAAAAAGAACTTCAAAAACAAATATCATCATCATTCAAAAAATCGAACAATACAATCAGCATAGTCTTCCACCCCTTCAATTGTGCTACAAAAATTATTCGAACTTGTTTCTCAAGATATTGTCAATATACAAAAGGAAATCAATACAAATTGATTCTTCAAACATAATTGAGGATTAAACGACTTACCTGAAGGAAGTTCAATCCAAATTATACGAGGTTGGTCACATCCGAATAGATCACCTTGTAGTAGTACCTCTATGACTGAAATGCGCAAGTTGAAAGAAAGAATGATTCACGATGCCCCTATCTCACGAGTCCTCACCCGAATATCCGTCAATATACCTTGCGATGATATCGCCTTTTTGGGTCGGGATGACAGAAAAAATAATATATTGGATTTTTTTTTCTTCTTTGAGATGGGTGGGTGTCTCTCTATTCGGATGTGACCAACCTCGTATAATTTGGATTGAACTTCCTTCAGGTAAGTCGTTTAATCCTCAATTATACTTCGGTTGGTCCCATCCGAATAGATCACCTTGTAGATGTTTAAAGAATTATTAAAAGGCGATCAAAATTTTATTCAGACTGATCTCATACTAATGAAGTAGTCTAAATGAACTGTTTATGTCATTTGATTCACCACTATAAACTAAGAATTTGATACAGACAGTATTTGAATGCTAATACAATATAATGTTGCAAAACTCAAATAACCAGAAAACTTACACTCGTTTAATGAAATTGCGGAGGTAATCCGCAAATTTACAGACAGTATTTGAATGCTAATACAATATAATGTTGCAAAACTCAAATAACCAGAAAACTTACACTCGTTTAATGAAATTGCGGAGGTAATCCGCAAATGTACCATTTGTAATTACTGGTCTATGTAGAATTTACCAAAAGTATTTTATTTTTCGGACCAGCCTTCATTTGATCGTATGGTGTCCGTGCTCATATCGATTTGGTTGGCCGCAGAAGTGGCAGCATGTCTTGTGCTGAAGTGTAGCTGGGTGATGAGGATTTTTATGAGTAAAAATGAGAAAAAAACCTAATTGAATGTGTGCGTTTTTTCAATTGATAATCGTGGATGTCATACACAATTCACGTTTCACCTTGGAAAATGGTGAAAAAAAATATACATGTTTGTATTTGTTGCTCTGTTGGTCTTCTGTAGATAATTTGGTTCTCGGCAGTGAAGAGACAAGCACGTCTGCCCCTCAAGTGGAAGACTCGGGTTCAACTTCCCATCGAGCTTCCGTGCTGGGACTTACACGCCAAGAGGCAAAAGGCCTCGTCAATACATTTTCTGCGGAAGATTCGACCTCTGAAGGGCGACACTCGTCAACCGGTAAACGATTTTTATTTTTATTTTTTTTTTATTTTTTTTAAATTTTTATTTATTTATTTTTACTGATCATACAATAAAAATGCTACTCATTCTGATTTTGAATCATATTTTTACGCTTTAGCAAGCTTTAGAGCAACCATAACAATAGGTTTGTGATATATTTTTCAAAATGAGGTTTTCCGATTTTTCTAATTTGGTCAACACTTGGTAAGGGTCCCAGATTTTCTCATATCGGGAAAAAAAGTGGATCATATTTTGAAAATACCCCTCTAAAACATTTCCATTGTATCATAGTTACATGCATGAGATATCAGATTTCAAGCTGATCTATGTAATTTTCTAGTAGGTACTATAATTTTTACCTAGCTGCACCTATGGGCGATCTACCTTATCCACATCTCGTTCACAAATATCCACCAATGAGACGATAATAAATTGTATGGTTTCATCGTATTTGCAATCAGTGATGCCATCAGAATCGCTGAAGGTTCACCCCTCAGTTTTTCTCCTGGAAAATGGATGCCAGACAAAATCGGTTCACCCAGGGAAAGATGGCACCACAGTGGATGTAGGTGCTCAAACGAAACTGAAAAAATTATATATTGTGGTTCAAAATACAATATAATGGAATTCAAAATTGATATCAATTTGTGAAAACCAAGTTTGGGACTGCGATAACAGAAACACAAAACATGTTACTTTGTCCCCTTCGATCATTTTCAATATTCTAGGAAAATGTGGAAGTGGTGATGATTGGGAAAACACAAATGTTTGTGTAAGACCAAGTTAATGTAATGCATCAGTTGCATAACTTATGGGGTTTGGCTGTAAAGATAAAAATGTTTTACCCTATGTGTTAGAGTAATTAGTAAACAGATCAACTTCAGGTTATCGAAATTTTTGGCCCGCTCTGGGAAGGTGTATTCTCGATACTGCATTCCGAAGATGAAACATCATGGACTTTGATCTGCCATAAACTCATATTTCAAATTTATTTATGAGACGAACATCACTAGTTGATAATTTTATATACATATATATATATATATATATATACACACATATATACACATATACACATACATATATACACATATATACACATATATATTCTCCACCAGAAAACTCAAGTTCCTGAATATCATTATGCTTAATTATTCACACCACTTCCAAATATCACCAGCCAGTCCGTTGAGGTTTGGATTCTTCATTCCAGACATCCGGTTGATCTGCGCGTTGACGGTGTTGTTGTCTCTATGCGACAAAATGTGACGGTTTGAGGAGAACTGTCTGAAGGTTTTGAACATTAATGTGAAGTTTGGCCTGCTTCACTGAAACCTTTGGCTTTCTCGTTGTTGCATGTAATATTCTGGAAAATTCAGGCCTTGTTTTACCTTCTAGTTGCTTAACATGAAAAGTCACTGTAACTCGGTGGAAATTTACATTGTCAAAATCTCCTCGATCCGTCTGCAAGGTTATACATCGGTGCCCCTCAAATAATTTTGTAGACGGCCACCTATATTCAACCACAAGGCAAACCGAAATCAAGTGTCAAATAAATTTATTTTCGATTAATATTGAATCGTAATGATTACCAAGATACCTCAAATTTGTTGGATGTTTCCAGAACACTCCATCTTGGTAATACTAATTGAAAAAGATGTCGTCTAAATAGCTACAGATACAAAAAATTCTTGAACTCAGAAAATGTATAACCGTTTCTGAGATTTTTGTAAATATATAAGGTGCAAAGATAAGCCAAAACACAAAATATTTAAATTCAAAAATTTTGTGTCTAGATTGGAATCGCAAATACTTCTTATATTTATCGGCATCTGTCGAATCCACTGACGTTAAAAAACAATTTTCAGACATCAGATTTTTCACAGCTCCAAGTGAGGGGCTGTGATGATTTCATGCGAATGTTTCAGATTCAAAAGAGATCTATAGCTATCAGTAAGACTCAAACCTGAGAAAATAGCTGAACCAAAAATTGTTCTTGACATTGACGGCTGGTCCAATGTAGTCAAATTCCAGTAATATAGCTAAACACTCACAACATAGGTTTAGCCGGCTGGGTGGAATTGTCGGGGTTCAGGTGCCAGTTTTTCATAAGGTAGAGTATAAAAATGGCTTTTATATCTCTGAACCCATTCCAAAATGTTGGAGTTGTTTGTTATAGATTGCCACGTGCTCTCAAATATTTAATGCGACCAGCGTATAAGTTCAAATATGTTATTTCGTCCATTTGTTGTTATACGTCGTGAACCGCTCTCACCATCCTCTGTTTTGTCTGCTTGAGGTGTCCCCCCTCTGTTGATTTTTCTGAGACTGCCATTGACTTCGATGAGCAGTGCCCCCGAGGTGTTTTGAAGGGAAAGGTTGTACCTTCAGGTACAGTGCAAGCAGAAATCTCCTGTGGTTCGAAATCGAGGGAGGAACGTTGCATAATGCTTCATCAGCACCGGCTTTGTCAGACAAAGTAGTCTTGAATGCTTCAGCATATCGATCACTCATCAGGCATAGCTGTACTGAGGGCTGAGAAACCTTTCCCAACGAAATTTGAGGGTCCAGTAGAAAACCTCAATTCAGATGCCGAGAAAAAAGGTCTGAACTACCAGATTCAGTTGGGGTGGAAATGAGGTAGTGTAATGGCCTGGAACCTGCGCCAAAAAAAAAGAAATTGTTTTCGTGCGCGAGACACTCGGCGAGCACAACTCAGGAAGTGTGCGAGACAAAAAAACGGCGTATGATGATTGAAGGTCAGCCGTAGAATGATCTACAAAGTAGATTGCCCCTGCCGATGATCAATGATCGGAAATCATTGTCAGTCTCAGCTGTTTCCAATTATACGTCCACTCACGTCTTTGGTTCCGTTCTAAAACGTGACAAAATATGAAAAACAAACTTACTTACGACGAGTAGGAACAGAGTTTGTCCTCGAGTGTTTTTAGGTTTCTTGTTGTCGTTCTCTTGTGCTTGTGTCAGATAGGTACACCACTGCAGTGCGAAATCATTCTGGATATCACTACCGTAAAACTTTGCTTCAGTCGGATCATCTCCCAGTATAGTAGTAACAGCGTTATCACTACGGAAAGATTCACTGTTGGTGGCGGAAAATTCCGATGTCAAATCTGACGACGGACCTGCGCCAACCAAAGAGAAATTTTCTTTGGGCGCGAGACACTCGGCTGGCATAACTCAAAAAGTATGCAGGGCAGAAAACGGCCTAGGATGATGAATAAAGTTCAGCCGGATGTTGATCTACAAAGTAGATTGTCCCTGCCGATGATCAATGCTCAGAAATCATTGTAGTCTCATCTATTTCCAATTATATGTCCACTCATTCCGTTGGTTTTTCTAAAACATGACAAAAAACATTAAAAACAATCTTACTTACTAAACGAGTAGGAACGGAGTTTTTCCTCGAGTTTCCGTAGTGTTCGCCAAGTTTCTACGTTGTTTTCACTGAGCATCGTTTGTTTTGTTTTCCATATATGGAAAATTTTCTTCAATTCACTTATTTAAACTAATTTACACTTTCGAACTTATTACATTCAGCGCAAGAAGTATATTGACGGATATTCGGGTGAGGACTCGTGAGAAAGGGGCATCGTGAATCATTCTTTCTTTCAACTTGCGCATTTCAGTCATAGAGGTACTACTACAAGGTGATCTATTCGGATGGGACCAACCGAAGTATAATGAACATTATCATTTGAGAAATGAGACTGTTTATGTAGGAGATAGTACTCTGCAAATGGCTGGTGTATTACTTATGGGTTGAGTCATGGATACCAAAATGAAGTATATATTTTTTTCAATTTCGTAACTCATCGTACAATCTTCTCCAATTACGTCACGTTTGGTGTGATGTGGTCTTCGTATTTCATTACAACAACAAGCAATTTGGCACGTTTCCATAAGAACACATTGAATTTCGTAAATTTCGTGAATTTCGCGTATGTCAGTTTAATCTCGGAAAGATATTCAATACTGTTAAAGAGTACCGACAGTCGGCAGCCCATATCATTCAAACAAGGCGCGTTATATAAAATCTAAAAACAAGATGAAAATATCCCAACGAAACATCACACGAAGGTCAGAAAATCGAGGAATTCAGCATAACGCAATATCTCGGTATTCAAGAACAACAAAAGTGCATTTAATTTTAGACTGCGCCACTTGCTAGTGCTCGTAAAACTCTTACGAATGGCGTCCGGATGCTCAATTATAACAACGGCTGTTGGATGAAAAGAATAGCCATTTTGGAAAAACAGGTGCGACATTTGTCGTAGACATTTGACCCAGTTTGCCGGCTGGCTCTGCCAAATATTCCGACAGGCGCACTGAAACGCTCTGAGTCACGAGCGCCTTTGCCAAACATATTTTTTTTATCAGCATAATGGGATGAGCGAGAGTTTTATCAATGTCGGCCTCGGAAGATGGAGCGATACGAATTTCGCACATAGCGTAACGTTGTTCTAGTGGTCTGTGATATCTAATTTTAGAGCCAGCCGCTACTCTGGATAATGTTGTTTGGATTGTATTCGGTAAAGGCAACAAAAACGGATTCTTTCAGTAAATTATTCAGACTTTTGTTTTCTGAAAACACGTCCATCAGATACGGTTCCCATTCATCGAACAGTGGATTTGCGATGTTTTCGAGAATCTCACGAAAGTTCGGTAGCACACAATTTATTTTCGGAATAAAAAGCAAACATCTTTCGATTTCGATTTGTGTGTTTGTTATCTTGATACTATATTATCTTGATCTGATCGTATGTGCCACCGAACTAACCATGGAGCACGAAAAATATTAGATGTTGCGCGACTGGATTTGTCTATTCAGATTGGGGTGGAGGTGGTTCACAAAATATTTGTGATGACGAGGATTCAGTTGGTAACAATATATTGAATTTGAAAAACACGTGTAGAAGATAACGACAGTCTTTCGTTGGATGCATTTCATGATTGTTTCACTTACTGGATGTTAATGAAAGGTTCATTCTTCATTCACTGAATGGATGAAAATCGATATTAAACAAATTATTTACAGTTGCCTGAACGACACGTGTTTCGCTATACAATAGCTTATTTCATATATATATATATATATATATATATATATATATATATATATATATATATATATATATATATATATAAAGAGAAAGTGTTATTTGCTAAGGAACAAGATGAATCAGGAAACTGATAAATAGATTATCAAATTCTCTGGTCTATCACAATTTGCATTCAATTCGAAATGCCTATCACAGTTTGTCTTCGAAACGAGGACCATGCCAACCCACAGCTGATGAAGGCCAAAGCCAGAAATAGCTAGCTATCTTGTGGCAGGCATTTCGAATTGAATGCAAATTGTGATAGACCAGAGAATTTGATTATCTATTTATCAGTTTCCTGATTCATCTTGCTTCATAGCAAATAACACTTTCTCTTTGTCTCATTTCAGATACATTTGTGGATTCGATTTTCGATAACACTCTGAGAGTGCTTGTCATTATTTCTGCAAACGCAGTTGTTAGTTGACGTGGCGAACTGTCACCACTGACGGAAAACTATGACAGCATTTCCTTATAGTGTTGCACCCTAGATGGTTCCACTTATGTGTCACTTGCCGTAAAGGCACGATTCATTTCAAATCCTCTGGATATCTATCACAGTTTGTCTTCGATACGAGGACCATGCCAACCCACAGGTGATGAAGGCCAAAGCCAGAAATAGCTAGCTACTCTTTTGAGTTAGGACTAACTTAAAAGAGTACTCCTTTACTTGCTGAAACGCCCCACTATCCACTGGTTCTATTCTTAATTAGTCAGCAACGACTACCCTTCCTCTTATGTATATATATATATATATATATATATATATATATATATATATATATATATATATATATATATATATATATATATATATATATATGTTGAGTTCGGGTTGAACCGCGTCTGGAGTTTTGTTCTCGACGTTTCGGCTCCGATTTTGGAGCCATTTTCAAGAGGTAAATGTGACTTCACGCTGAGGTCTCAATCTGCCTACTCCTCAGGCGTTGTCACAGGGGGCACGGGTTTGTGACTTGACGCCGGGGCCTCAATCTGCCTACTCCCCAGGTCTCGTCACGAGTTCTTTCTAAGGTCTCAATCTGCCTACTCCTCAGTTCAGATCAAGATTTTTCAAATATTACTGATGATGACTTCTTGACGAAAGTGCCTGCTACGATTTTGATAAACAGATTTCTGCACGAAATACAAAAGTCCTTCTTTTTCCAAGTATATAAATTTTGTCAACCGCCCTCTAGTAGAAATCTCCTTGCATATTAAATTTTTCCCCAATATCTATTGATTCGAATTCAATAATCTTTCGGAATATTCAAAATATGGCATCTGAACAACAAATGAAGTTCATGAAGCTGGTCCCCAATTTATACGCTCACCCTAGCATGAATCGGTAGGGGATCAAATAATGACCCATTATTTAGGGCAGTGTGATGGATTACAACATCACGTGACCTCTGATTTCTGTGTATGATTCATTGATGTGTTTGAACACCCACCTGAAAAGTGAATGAGCTTAATGGTTTCGTGAAGGTGTTCAAAAGGGCAACAAACACTGTTTATACACTTCATAGATTGAAGTGGCACTTTCAATCCCTAAGGATCGAGAGGTTACTCTCAATCCTTGGATATTTCAATTGAAACATAAGTTATTGATTGATAGGTAAATGAGTTGATTCCGTTCTGTTCTGATATGAGGAATTTTTGACATGACCTGCTTCCGCAATAGTGCTGCGTATCATTTATTTTGTTGTTTGCCATAGCGACGCACGTTGTACATCAAAACTCTCATAACGATCAGAGTGCTATAATTTTATTCACGACTATTGTATAATGTATCCATTATACGTCTGTTTTCTCGACCCTAACGATACCCATTTATCACGGCAGTCATTAATGAGTCATTATTCACTACTGTTAGATGCTTCCCTGGTTTAGCTATAGTATTATATTTTGATGTTAATTCTATCCCTCCGATTAACCAGCCAACTGTTCAAATATTATAACTATCATTAACTGTAAGTAAATACCTTGTAGTATAAGTCTCACCTTGTAAGATTAGATAGATATTTGTTTTGAGCTGAATACACAGATTTTTTGTAATAATTTTATGAGATATTTTATATTGTATACAAATTTTTGTTAACCATGTACTGTGTATTGATGAACAATAACTTATTGAATGGAATTTTTGGTTAAAATGAAATGATAGTGTTTCTGAAAGGATGTATGGAATGTTACAAAATTAAAAAAAAATCAAGGTTGTTCAATTAGTTGTGGATGAAGTATAATAGCTACGATTTTCATGAAATGACAAAATGAAATGCCCGGTACTTGAAATATCTGTTGCTTTATCAACAAGCAATGCTTCAGTCATCCGTTATATGCTGCAAATATAACATTCCAATCAATTTCTCAATTCAACCTACCCTTCACTGAGTAACATTCGAATATATCTTTTATATGAAATTACCAATTTCTTCCTGTAAACCAACTATTCAATTCAATTCACTGTTCTGTAGTCCATTAGTCAGTCACTTTCAGTCAAAACTAAAACCAACCTCAATAGAATAAAGTCAAGTATTATAATCATGAACAAAATAACAAGTTTACCATTACATCTTCGGTTGCACTAGAAACATAATATCGGACAACTAAACGGCGAAGGACAAAGCAACCCTGTTTATCAGAAAATTCAAATACGAATTACTGTTTTTTATCGTTTCAATTCTTTGCCAAAAACACTTTATCATTATCGCTCTTCAATTTCAGAATGGGTTTTTTGCAAAATTAAATTAATTTTTCACTCTATAATGATTTAATTTTGCAAATGAATGAAAGTTTGCAATTCCCCATGAGAATTTTCACTGAATTTTTACAACTCCTGAAAATCAAAAGTCTTCTGCGAGAGCTTCGACACACCCTATTAAGGTTTCAATTCGAGTTCCATGCGCCATAGTGGTGTGAATTTGGAATCACAGTTGTCTATTCAAAGTCACTCACATGGTTTGTTTCCTTTCACTGATTTGTTTCCTAGGAAGTTCTGAGTTCAGATGTTGGAGATGGAATTATGGTTTTCTTGAGTGATGATCTGATTATGAATTAATATAATTTCTATTCTTGATCTGGATTTATAGTATTGAAATACTGAAAACAAATTTCGTTGAATCATGAACCAATCAGACAAGTTTCATTTCAGATGATATACGCAATATGGGGAGAGAAAACTTTGGAAATTGGGGCGGAATCCGATTTCAAAACCAAATCTCTTTATAATAATACATTGCAAGTTTATCCTATCGTCTTTGGATAGTCTTTACGCCACCAAACTCTAGTAAACTCATTCAAGTCTTGACAGCTCATTATCAGAAGATTTCTCAAAAGTTTGTGTTGGGTATCGATGTCTATATCTTTGTTCTGAAGGGCCTGATATATACTATGGAAATCTAGATGTTTTCTTATATACTCTAGCAAGATATCCTTATTTGCCTTTTACATACGAATTCACGTACATCGTGGCAATTAACAGATGGGCTAGAAAAATAGTTCTGGAGTATTTTCATTTGTTAGTGTCTCTGTTGAATGCGAACATGAATTGACTAATGGAAAATGTGCTTTGGAAGCACCGATGCCGTACAACGCAACCGATGCGATGGAGAGATGGAGGCTTCAGTGATGCGTATACGCAACATTTGTGTTTACCGAAAATTATTTTACTTTATTTATTTCACGAAATATGCTGTTGCTTGTGCGCAATATTGGCTCTGAATGGGTTAATGGAATGAGCAAATAGGCTGGACTAGTTTATCATCTATTTGATCAGGAATTGTCATTTCGTGATTCGCTTTTGTCAAACTAAGTTTGTATTTCAAAATAAAGCTAGATAATGGCCCAATTGTCAATTCAAGGAAAAATCGAAATTATACGTATTTCTGGAGATAATTACCGAAGTGAAAGTGAAGTAACTGGAATATTCAATGAAAGACACCCAAATCGTCCAGACATAAATAACAGCACAGTACATAAAATTAACCAAGTGTTCAATCGGACTAGAGTAGTATCCACGTATATTTTGAAGAATACTATACAAAGAAGGAATGGAAATGATCAGATTATATAAAATTATTTCAGGAATAATCCATATAATGGTTTGAGGGTGGCCAGCTCAGATTTAAACTTACCTAGAGAGAATACTAGGGGATGTCTGTGAAAAAACAAATTGAAGGCATTTAAACCAAAATTTTTGCACACTCTAGAACTAGGTGATCAAAAAAAGTTTAAAATTTTGCTTATGGGCCCAGGGTGAGTACCACAGATATTTTTTAAAGAATATTTCATTAAGTTATGAATCTAGTTTTACAACAAATGGAGTGATATCATCACAAAATATTCGATATTGGGGTACTGAAAATCCCATTTGGGTCATTAACTGTAAAAGACAATATCTAGAAGTAAATGTTTGGTGTGGAATACTGAATAAGAGAATAATTGGACCATTCTTTTTTGACAGCAACATCAATGCCTCAAATTTCCTACAAAAAGGCAACTTAGTTTTTTATTAAGTAGTAAAATTTGGCGGAATCCCGCAATAACGCTCGGCAAGCACAGTCCTTCATTCTAGGGTTCGACACTCAAGAGTTGTTTTGAGTCTCAAGTATTAGCTGATACATTCTAAATGTACTTGTTGCAGCGAGAAATGTTATCTATCTGACAGTTTGCATTGCCAATACTAAAAAATAGCACTGAATGTTACCAAGATGAACGCCTACATTATCACAACTGATATACGATCTCATTCATTTCTAATAATTGATATTGTGATAAAATCACCTTATTTCTCAACTTGATTCGAAAAATAATTGAAATGTTCAAAATCGAAAATCTTCACAATGATGCCACCACATATTTGTGGTTTTCGGCAATAAATTCACTATAGAAATAACTAAGTCGTTGTAACTTATCGCACCAAAAAGATTCATGTTATCGAAAAACTTGCAAGAATACATGCAATTTTCTGGAGTTTCAGCGGCAAATTGCATCGTCGAAACAAGATATTAGCAGTAATTTCCAATACATGAAGCAGAAGCACACATATAACGAAAACGTCGTCTCAATATTATAAATATTACATTGTCCATTTGAAAAGTTATTCATTCGGCGATATTGGTTCAATATTGGAAAATAATATACGGATATGTTTTTATGAAGTCTCACTAACAATGGGCTTACGAGACGTGTTTCGCTATACAGTAACTTTCTCAAGTAGGATACATTTATCCTTCTGGAGCATGCTAAGGAAATTTGTAGTACTTGCAGCAATATCTTTCTTTTCTTTACCACTTTGTAAATCAAGTAGAAGCTGCGTTTCAACATATGGAGATTTGTGACATGCTTTTCTTCACTATATTCTGCCTTCACATTCACCAAAACTTTCATTGAAATCATCATCGTTATGAAGTGAATAATAAACAGAAAACGACATATTTTTTGTATCCGCCTCTCAACGCATCTCACTCCATGCAACTCGATCCCTCATGAAATATAACAAACAAAAACTTCACTTCTTTGTCGGCGTAATTTCGTGATATAAATCACATCGTTGTTTCGTATGAAACATGGCGTTACCGTGTTATTTCTACAAATCATGTTGTATTCCGCTTCACAGAGGCAGCATCTCGCGATTTATTGGCCTCAACAGTAGTGTTAATTTCGTTAGAACGGATCGAATTTAATTCCTGCCCCGGTGGTACGGTTCGCCGTTTTCTGGATCTGTGCCATCTTCTCGCTTGCCTCTGATTTTTGTTTTAATCTCAACATCAATTAGTTGAGAATTGGTTTCAGATCTGAGTTGCTGTGGGTTGAATGATTTATTTTTGAACGACAAATCTAGGAAGTGTCAGAAATGCGTGATATTGTTCTAGCGACTGGGTATTTTTGCACGAAATTGATCTAATATTTCCCATTTCGAGGAACAACAGAATAGCTATTCAGGCGACGAGTTGAAAAAGTTTAATTTTGTATGACGATTTTTTCGGGACGAGCATGGCGAGATTCCGCAAAATAGCGTTAGTTATACAACATGTTTTCTATTGTGTTGCCTAGAAGATTTCTTCTAATTTCGATAGAATTTATTTCTTTTCCGCAAATTGCTAGGAAATTTTGACATTTCAAAAATAATTTCTGAAGAAAAAGTTGAGATTTCCTTAATGTAAGGAAAACCTATTTGTAAAATAAGGAATCAAATTGATACCTTTTCTTCCAAGGTTGAAGTTTACTTCCGACGCGTAACGGAGGGCAGTATTCATTCAAGGGAAGAAAAGGGACTCTACCCCTATGTAATACATATGACTTATCTGCCTCCCTCAAGTAACAAGTCAAAAAATATTCATGAAACTCACAAACAAAATTAATAAAGAACTGAAACTAAGATGTAGACATAGTAAATATCAAATATATAACAGATAAATTAAAATTGGGAGGACTTACAAAACAAATAATTGAAAAAAAAAAGGAAAAAAAGGCTCGTCTCCAGATTCGAACCAACACCTACAATTGCACAAATGATATACAGTTTCCTGTAAGATTTTCACATATCACTAAACCGCGACACGGAACCATGAACTTTTTGAATTTCCTGCTTGAGAAAGCTATTGTATAGCGAAACATGTGTCACGTTTTACTGAACCTCAATATGTGAAAATCTTTCAGGCAACTGTATATTATTAGTTTATTATGGATTCCCATCAAGTAATAGCCCCTTCATTTGCCTTATAAACGTATCATAAACAACGTCATTTCCTTCAACTTGTTGCGCTATCGGAGGCCAGTTTTTTGATACAAGAAAAAATATGTGTCAGATAGATGAAGGAAATGACAGGGTGCGCGTGAGAATTGTTTGACAATGATAAGGATGAATACTGTTGCTTATTTTCATCTGATAGATAACTTGCATTTTGAAACTAGTCTTCAGCGTATTGCTGTAACTCCATTATAATATTTGACATTTAACTTTCAGTTTCTCAATATATTAACTTATTGGAAATTTCACAATTCATTGATTTCTACCATTTTACAAAAAAAAATGGTTTTCTATAAATGAACGATAAAATTCATACTTGTATAATAGTTTATAGTTTATGTTAATGCCGTATGAATTATATCATCGATGACATATCAAAGGTCACTTGTACTTTTCCTCTCTAGGAAGGAAAAGTACGACTTTGCTCCCTACGCTGAGGCCCGGAAATATATTCTGGATAGAGGGAAGCGAAAAATTATATTATATTTCCTTACAGTTGTTGGTATTCTACATAAATGATTGGAAACAGTTTCCATAGTGAACCAAGTAATTTTATTACGAATTTCAAAGCACCATTCATTTGTGAATGAAATGATTCGCGATTTTTTCAAAATGAATTGATATTTGCCGCATTTTAAACGATTCGTGGGAAATTAGTATGTTTACCTCGTAGGGAAAGCAACATTCAACGATATATGTCACCATCCGGTACAGAGGATGGTAGTCAATTGAGATTGAATATTCCATTCTAATTTACAATTTTTTTGGACGTTCCGAATGATCACAGCAAATGATAAAGTGGAGACTAGAGCAAGAGTTTTTTCTATGACATTTCGAAATTTTAATGTTTAGAGGATGCTGGAGTGATAGGTGCTTGTGAAAATCAAGAAATTATTTCCACATCTGAATATAACAAAGGAAAAAACATTTCAAAATTGCTATGCCACATACTAAGGGCCGGTTGTACAATCTACGATTTATCGTCAAGTGGCGATAAAGAAGCAGAATCTGACAGAAAATGCATGTGAAATATGTCAAAAGTCTAGTTTTATCGTCAATCTGAAGTTTAATCGAAGATTGTACAACCGGCCCTACATGGAGAAAATACCTGTGTTGACAACCACCATAATAATCAAGATATTGAAGGCTTATGTTTAGATGAAATTCTGGGTGTTCAGTAGAACACAACTTCCTTCAAAATAAAATAATGTTCGAAATGATTAATTTTTCACCTCAATGCATATAAAAATGATTTAATGAATGATTTCTTCGAAATGGATACTGGATGTTTCACTTTCCGTAACTGAGTAACAAACAGTAGTATATTATTTCATAACTGATTTTGAGGAATACCGTCGATTTTGAAAAATTTAAGTTTTCATTAAATAAATAGAAAAAATCAATGAGATCAGTAATATACAAGTGTCATATCTTTATAATTTTCTGTTTTTTACCTACAGGGTGTCTAATAAAGCATCGTCCATACTGAAGGGGGTGACAGATTAAGAAATCAATAATTCTGAAGAAAATGTTCATACTTGTAGTCCGATTTCTCACCGTTTTCGAGTTATTTCAATTTACTAAATTAAGAAAAAAACTTGTTTTCGTCACAAAAAATATTTGCTTGAATGTGGTTGAAATTGGTATCAGTTTGGACTTCCACTCTCTATATTAATAACTCTATAGAAACGACGTTTCGATTGCTGGTATCTTCGGCTGATAACGATCGCGGATACCAGCGATCGAAACGTCATTTCGATAGAGTTAATTTTAGAGACAATGGAAGACTGAGCCAATACCACTCAAATATTTACCAGAAGGAATATTGTCTTAACTATGTCGACTTGAGGTAACAAAAAATTTAAACAAAGAAATCAAGTTCTCAAAATTTCTGGAACTGTGCAATTTCTACAAACATACTGTGAATAAATGACCAACAGTTCTTTTACCTTCTTCAAAAAAGAGGAATTGAAAACCATTATCACAATAGTTTCTCACAGAAGTTTGATATTTCCCTTCTCTTTACTCGGAGAAGAAAAAATCAAACAGAAATAGTTTCCTCAATTGAAGAATATACTATGAGATCTCTATACACATCACAACGATAATCGTTGGAAGTTGGAGTTGATAAAACCCTAGCTGAAATTCGTTTATTTCAGTAGGCGAAAAAAATATATCTGGCACACAAGCTCTATTTATAACAACAATCCTTTTGCCGAAATGAAAAAGTTTTGAGTTGAGACTATTCATTTCCTAATACTTACTTTTACAACACAAATTACGGACCAAACAGTAGTATAATCAATAACGATTATTTATAAAAACAACAAATCAAAAACAAAATTGTTCACAAAATGGTATAAACATCAGTTTCATTGTCATTAGAATTTTGCTTTTTTTTAATATTGCAGTTACGTATCGGGGGAAATATACAAATTTGCCATAAGAGCAAATATTATGATAATTCAAACCTGTTCCTTTCAGATTTCCAGAAAAAAAAACAAAAATTTTATTTCAGGACCTTTCTACCTCCTCAAAAAACATTCAAACAATAATTATCATCAATAGTAATAACCCAAGGACATCGATGATAGTTTGATGAGAATTTATAGCTTGCCGATAAACAAAAGCTTGAGGAGTTTTAATTTTTTTTTCAGCATTTATCAATCTTCGAAGGTTATTCGAATAGAAATTTTCTTCTGACAGCGCAGTGCCATATAAGAAATGAACTGAATTGCTGAAATGTCAAGGACTGTCTGTCAACATCATGACTTGAGTGATAACTAGCCATAAACACACTTCATGGATAATTATCGGTGATAATTGCACGAGTGCATAAAAATTACCGATAATTTTGCAAGAAAGCGTGATATCTAAAAATTGCAAGAGTTTATTTTCATATTTTGGCGAATGTCTTTTACAATATATGAAAATAACCGAATGCAATTGGTATAAGATATCACGCTTGAATGCAAAATTATCTGGTCATTTTTATGCACGAATGTAATTCATTGGAATATTTCACGAATAAAGAAATTCTCAAGGAAATATTATTTTTTGTTCATTTGAACTTTCCTCTATAGATTGTATGGAGTACTCATCTAAACGCGAAATGTTTTTCTATTTTTGAAGTCTATCTGACATTTATTTGTGTTGTTTACTGACGTCTAGCGGTACGGTTTCAAATGTGTTGTTATGGTAACTTGATACAATGCAATTACCGCTGTAAGTTTTCGATAATTGCATTGCTCTTATGGGACAATTTATATATGAGGGAAATATAAAGTGCAATGTTGGTTTCATTGGTTATTTCGAAACACATGACTAGTAATAGACAAATTTGACAGATCGATCCTTTAACGAAAAAAAAAAATGCTCTTCTTGACTGATAGATATTCATTTCATTTTTGTCGTTTTTGAACGTCAAAATCGCCTGATGTGCTTTGATAATTTTATTGAATTTTAATAGTCACCTATGTCCAGGCAATAAACACGAACATTTCCAAAGTTGAGTTAGCGGCCGAAAAAAAATATTAGTGTGTTTCGCTTGGATGGTACATGGTCTTCTTTCACGCTTCACAAAAAACATCACTCTTTTTCCCAAAACAATTCAACATGATTTCTTCATTCTTGGTTCGGTTCAGTGGTTTTTCATTGGTTCTAAACTCGAAAAGGACTTGACAGGTGTGAAAAAACATTCGAATCGCGGTTTAGTCTTTTTTTGCTATTCCAAGCTTGGAAATGAGTCGAAACGAATCGAGCAAACCATAGTTCTGAAATATATCGAACAAAAATCATAAAACAATGGGTAGGTGAGAAACTCACAGTATATGTGTTTGTAGTGGGAGGATATACATTACATCATGTAGTCAGAAGACCTACATCAGCAGGACATGTTTCGAATTTCGAAGGATTAATCTTTCATAATCAGCAACATTTTGGGTAACAATGTAAGGATCTATGCGGTTGAAAACATTGATCAAGATTCTCAGAATTACGAAAAATTCTATTTTTTCGGTTGACAAAAATTTTCATGTTCAAAAATTATTCGTAATTCCATGAACCTTTATTAATGTTTTTCACCACATTTTTCTTAACATTGTAACCCAAAAATTTTGCTGATGATGAAGGATTAATTCGGAACATGTCCTGCTGATGTAAGTCTTCTGACTATATGTTGTAATGTGAGGTATGTCCTCCGACTACACATGCACATAATAAATATTATATTTTGTGGAGTCCGACTGTGAGTTTCTCACCTACCCAGTTCCATCTCACCTCCACTGTAAGTCATGGATATCATGAAAAAATGATGATGAAAGAACGATGCAAAGTGTCAGTACTCCATAACATTCGATTAATTTTTTCATTTCCTTTCATAATGCATTCTATGCGTGAATGGAACCATATAAGAAAGAATGAAAAATAACATTATTTAAATGTCTAGACAATGCATACACCACGCAAACCCTGTGATAAATATATGCTTGTTGAAAATGAATATCATCCATTTTTCAGTAGACCACGCTACAATGTAACTGTTTTGGAACAAAAGAAAATTGCAAGGAAAGGAATCTGCATCGCAAATCCTTGATAATATGATCTTAGCAGCTGGTGCCTTTCCATAAATTTTCCAGCGAATGGAATTCCGATATGTTGATGTATTTTGCGATTCGAAGACACTGATTTATGTTTTTTCGACAAGAGAATGTAATAAAGAAACACATTCTTGCAATAACAATGTTTGGAACTGATAATTTTTAGATGATTTCTCATGGTTCTTCTGACTGATATATATATATATATATAAGTTTTCGAAATAACTTCGAATTTTTTCTAATGCTATGCTATTTACCATTGACTTTTTTGCAATCATCAACGTGACAATGTGATTGATTTTCTCTGCATTCGTGTGAATTAATTTTCCTCTTTCCACACCGTTTCCACCCCTGTGTTTTGTAGAAGTAGATATAGAATGTATTGCATATGTTCGAAATATTTTCTCTACATTATTTGTAATTCTGAGACAAAAAATATAATATTTATGATGATATCCAATAGTTTTCCCTCACACAAAATTACAAAATTTGATATGATTTTCTGATTATATCCCAAATAGTGAAAATGATAATCATGATTACTGCTTTTTTCTTCTGGATTGAACATTATCGAATCAAACAATTGACATTACAAGGTATCATGAGGATTTGTTGTAATATATTGTCCTTCAATGAAAATAAAACCCACATTCTCACCTTTAAATGTTTGTTAAACCCAATTTCAATAGGTGATAAATGTCTACAAGAATCCTCTTTGGCGAAATACCTTGGGGTATTTATTGATAGTTGGTTGACGTTCAAGGAACATGTCTCAAGTTTATGTACCAAACTTGCCAAAGGCTGTTATGCACTTAGAGTCATATCCAAGGAACTCGACCCGACCATGGCAAGAACAACATATTTTGCAGTTATAGAGTCACACCTGAGATATGGGATCTGCTACTGGGGAAACTCCGACAAAGCATCATTCAATATGATATTTAAGCTCCAAAAAAAGAGCTGTCCGGTATGTTTGTAGGGCTGGCTTCAGAGATTCATGTCGTCCACTATTCAAATCACATAGAATAATGACCCTTACCTGTATAATCATACTAGAGACGGTGTGTTTGATGTTTAAAAAACATAAGTTAAATAGAAACACCATAAGAAACCCTAGTTACCTGATTAAACAGATGGGTAATTTGGATCTTCCCAAGCCCAACACTACACAAGTTGAAAATTCACTGATTCGTAACTCAAAAAAGTTTTCAATCATTTACCCCAGAATATCAAAAATCTAAATTCAGAAATAAAAATCAGGAAAAGTGTCAATGAGTTACTGTTTGATGAGGCATACTACACTTTGGATGAGTTTTTTAACGATTCGCTTTAAATGTAAAACTGATGATTTGTCGTTGTTGTCTTGTATTTTACCTTATAGTTTTGTATAGTAGGATGATGAGCGCCTTGGACGAATGTTTTTACTTTTTGTTATACTTGTTTTTACTTTTTTGCGATTTATTTGTTTATACACATTAATCTCATCTCATCTCATTCGTCTCGACTAATTTTTATAATTGTTATACTTCCACATTTATCCTTTACTTGTGTTTTGTACCTTCATTAGTTTAATGATTATTTATGACACTTTTTCAATAAGAAGTTATTTTTAGACAATAAAGTATCTATCTATCTATCTGTCTATCTATCTATCTAATAATTGTGCTCAGTTTTATCAGGTCAAATGTTACATATTCCAACATTTAGAGAAAACAATTCCGGTAGCGGCCGTTAGTAATTTACAATATACGTGTATCCTGAATGAGCCACCACCTAACAGTTGTCAAATACGAAATGAACGGTTTAGAATAGTGAAAGTAGAAAAAATTAATTACGAGACTCTCGTATTCTCAGTTCTAATATTCATTATTGAAATGGCATTACTACTACTTCCAGTTACTAGATGACTTAACTGTGTTCCAGGCAGAAGTAGCCGCCATCGTACACTGTATAGGGGAAATAAACAGGCAGAAGGTCGTAAATAGAACCATTTCCATTTTCTCCGACAGCCAGGAGGCAATTAAGGCGCTCAGCTCATTTCAAATCTACTCAAGATTGGTGGAAAGCTGTCTGGGCGCACTCAAGGAGCTAAGTACCCAAAATAGGGTTACTCTAGCATGGGAACCCGGACATGAGGGCCACAAGGGCAACGAGGAGGCCGATGCTCTAGCCCGTGAAGGCGCATCTAAGGCTATGATCGGCCCAGAACCCTTCTGCGGGGTAGCGAAAGCAAATATAAAGACATCTATGAATTCATGGATGCAAAACGAATCGAAATATTGGTGGAATAAGCTCCCCGGAATGAGACAGGCGAAAGAGTTCATAAAGGAACCAGCGCCTAGATTCACGGAGGACCTGCTGAACCACAACCGTGAGGTTGTAAGGGTAGTGGTGGGTCTACTAACGGGGCACAGCCGGCTCAGAAAACATATGAGAAATATTGGTCTGACAGAAAAAATCCAATGCAGGTTCTGTCAGGAAAAGGAAGAAACCGCACTGAATGTGTTCTGTGAATGCGAAGCGATAGCAAGGCTGAGACACGCAAGATGCGGGAAGGAAAAAGAGGAGGCTGCTAGCTATATGAAGGAGTCAGTGTCAAGGTTATGGAGTCTCATCAAAGAGATCAAGCTAGACAACGAGCTCTAACAGCCAAGGAGCATCACAATATATCTGAAAAAGTCGCAGTGAATCAGGCCATGGGCTAGCTTCCCGATAATCTTATCTGATCTAATAGATGACTTCCGGATGTGAAACATTTATCACTCATTACTGAAAAAGTATCAGCAAATAATGTTGCTTCTATTGATATCAATCAATGTCAGCAATTATTTCAGCTCTATGATAATTATTATAACTGCTCATTCAGAACATTTCATAATATCCTTTCATCATGTAGACAGTCTTTCTTTTTTCCGTGTGGAACTCAAAATGAAAATGATATTACAGATCAAACACCCAATTGCACTTTATTCGATGTTCAATCATACTGGAAAACTATAATGGAACAAAAAAGAGAAAACATCTCGTTGGAAAATTCATAATCGGATTTGGAGGCACCGGATAAAACTGAAAAATACAATCACGATCCGTTTCTTCTCAGAGATAATATCATTTTTCCCGTGATCTGTATTGTGTTTTATTGAATTTTCAATGCTTACTCATCGGAGGATCCAATCCAAATAAATACACAGCACGCTTCAATTTTCGCAGGATTTCCTGCTGAGCGGAGAAAATTACAAGCTCCATATGAAATAAACTTCTTTTATTCTCAGAAATACTGCTAACGTCGAATATACCACGCGACAATCGAAATGTGTTATCGAGTGTTACTGATTTGAACGAAAAGCAAATTCAATTTCGATAATGGTCATCCGAAACAGTGTTATGGATGAATCTGGGTTGTTGGGATCAGTTCAACAAGATTCATACAAAATATCTATACTCCACCACATCAGTCATTGATTTGTAAAGTTTTTACACCTTTGAAGAAGATCCTGTATTGATAATTGCTAATTGTCTGAATCGAAAATGGTAATTGATTTTGCATTTCTGGACGAAAGGAAACATTACTGTTAGATTAATGAGAAATTTTGAAGGATTATAGGTGATACGCTTGAAATTTTGTAGCATTGTCAATTTCACAGAAAATTACCGTAACTTTAGAATTGCCAACAAAAAAATCAATATATTCGCATTGATGGAATCCACATTTAAAAAAGATATTAATATTATCATTATATTACAATTTTCCATGACATAACTATTTTCAACACGCTTTTATAAGCTGTGCATCAAGGTTTGTAACGGAAACTTTAATGTGGTTTCGACTAACTTTGAAATGTCAGAATCAGTTGAATTTTTGCATACTCATCAAGGACCGATGATAAAATGAAAAGATCGTCCGGTATGTATACCGATGTTGCTGGTTGACTTTCGGAAGTAATTCATCTGTTACAAATAACTGAAGAAGAATAAGCAAAAAATATCGCTCCTATTAATATCAATCGATACCAGCAATGGTTTGTTTTTCTAGCGACCTTGAGTAGAACCAAATTTTGGGGAAGGAGCCTGAGAACTGACTTTTTCATCCAAGGAAGGGAGCAGGCTTCAGTTGTCGAATAAATTGAACTATTTTCAGAAAATAGTCTTTTTGGACGTTATTTTGTGCTGTAGTAACTATCAAGAAATTACAAACATATCTTCATCAATCACGCAATCTAACCAATCAACTCCCTTACGAGCGGACCAGCCAAATCACATTACCACCTTCGATTACCTGTTTCGTCTTCAGGTCTCTGGTATATAAATACTCCTCTCACGATTGGATCCGCCAACTCATAAAATTCCCTACAGTTCCATTGGTGGTCAAACGGCATTGCTCGATCAGATCCCTTGCCTTACTGTTCGTTCAGGTGTGGTGCTAAAATGAGTGTTTTTCACCCAATCAACCCCTAACGTTGATTGGATCACTTTTGCAATAAATAATCAAAGCTGACTCGAAACAATTTCTCCCCGGTATATACTCTTACCTACCATCAACTATTATTAATACCAGCTGTATAATTTGGATCCCAACTCACAAGAAGAGGTGGAGAGTGAAGAAAATGAAAAGATTGATTGTTCAGATATTGGTAGTTTATATGGATGATACACATTGTTCGAAGATAATGAAAATGGTGTCCTCTTCATTCCTCATTCTTTGCATCTACCTGCCCACTTCTAGGAAAACGCGGATGTAAAAATCCCCCCTCCTCTTGGATAGAAATTCATTGAGGTCAACCAGAAATGTCCATGGAATAACATAATTGTTAGTACTTTCTCAAGGAAAAATAAAGAGTGCAAGGTCATTCCCTGCCATGTGGTAGCTCTATTATCCTGATTGCAGATAGAATGGCGATCTTCTGTCCTCGTTCAATAGGTCTTTCAGTTTTCTATCCCAACACTGATTAATCTATATTTAACGACTTCTGTTCTATTTCCAAAAATATTGAAATTATGAGCATAGAATAATGTCAATTGAAAAAAAAACTTCTATTATTTTCCTTCACGTATAGAAATTGAAAGTTACACCTAGTGCTAGCGATTGAATAAAGCTTCTAAAATTTCTACTTTTTCTTCAATAATCCAAACCTATTTTTCAACGCCTCCGATATCCCACCGTTTGGCAACAGTGCTGAACTGTATTACTTGCCTTTCTTAATGATTCTTTTTTGTTGATTCGAAACAGGAATTCAATCAAGGAATAGTCCTAGAAAATTTGTTTCTGTAAAAGTGTTCATCTTGAAATGGTATTTCGAAATATTCACTCCCCAGTTGAGATGAGAAAGAATTAGCAGATGTAGAAAAAACTAACCTGATATCAATTAATATTCCCATTTCGTTCCCTCATTCAAGAGTTCGACCTAAAATCGCAATAGAACGCGAAGGAAACATGTAGGTACTAGTAATTCAAGAACTATTCATTAGAATCCGATTGCGATCAAGAAACCTGTTTCCTTCCTTTTTGTAGACATTGTGATCATCTTTCTAGGCGAACTCGATTGCGTTCACCATACGAATCCACGTCAACCGTCGACCAGTTTATACAAGCGATAGGATCAATAACCAATGTTTGGTTTTCCTTATCACCTGCCTCCTACTCCTTCCCAAGGGTTCAATTCGTTATTTCTATTGGTTTTCTTTCATGTTGTGTACATTTTCCTTGGCCGCGTTGGGCCTACAACGGCCCCCACCCCTCCTTCATCAATCATCCTGCACACACACACACACATTTTTTCGTTCCATTATGTTGGTAGCATCATCTGTTGGGAATTGGGACGGCGTATTACTTACATTTGCCCCATATTTATATTCATCCGCTCTTGCACTCTCTTTCTATTCCCTGGGCTACGACCAATATTGAAAAGAAACTCTGAGTTTCCGAGGTGTGGATGGTTGTGTTAACATATTTATCATCATACTTTCGAATGGGAGAACTTCTGACCTCAAAATGATATGAAAAAATATGTTAGTACGGATAGCGTTTCAAGAAAAAGGAAAATTGAGGTGTCGAATTATCGTGAGACAATGATCAGTTGTATCTGAATGTCACGATGTAATGGGTCACTTCAAAATTTCTTGTATTCATGCGTTTTTTTGGGTAACATGGGATAGACCATGCTCTATTCTTGTGCGATAACAGTTGCTGCGACTATTTTCGTACTGAATTATTTGACGAAATCTATGTTGCACCATTGTGAAAAATGACACATCTGTCTATTTCAATTATCATTTGAAAATAATTTCAATGAATGGAATGCGTTAATTTTGGTAACATTCAGTACTCCATTTCAATATTATAAGAAATTCTCCAAATATAGTAACTAACATATTGGAGACATTTCAGGCAGTGTCTCTTTTCTATCAGAGTGCGCCTTCAGGAGTGAAGCTTGGAAAATACTGTGATAAATTGTTGCCCACTCTCCCGAAAGGTCCACAGTGAACATATCACACCCATGGTGAGAGCTATATCTTCGATCTCCTTCAAAAAATGTATATAAGATATTCAGTTTTTTGTGATTCACTTTACCCCAAGTTGACAGACTGAAACTTTGTTAGAATAAATATTACTAACGAATATAATGACGAAACAGTTATTTCTATACTAAGGCCACAGAGTGCTATTTCATGAAAACATCTTGCGATCTTAGTACACAGAATGTATTTTGTGCAACCGTGGAAATTAAATACTTAAATTGAATAAATGTATCGTTTTAACGCGAAGAAGGGCTGGAACCAAAATATTTGATGATGTGGTTGAAGCTTGTCAATTATCAACATACTAGATTTGTCTGTTGCCTTCATGAATCACCTAACAGTGACTCTTTCGACAGACTATTCGAATTTAGGTCGGAAAAGATCGACTTCATTAAAGAAAACCAAACAATTGCTGAAATCACCGTATTGGGTGATTTGAATGTACATAACTCATCATGGCTTGAATTCTCGAACAGAAATTATGAAAACACAAGACAGGTATAAGCATTTGCTATCGCTATTGATGTGGAACAACTGATTGATCAACCCACTCGTATTCCTGATACGAAAAGCAACTTGTTTTCATTCAGTCCCAATAAATGATAAGTTACCCACACATCGTGTCCGGCATTAGAAGTCAGACGACTGGGACAATCTTCGAATGTTTTTCTCTGATTTTGCTTGGAGAAGGATCTGTTTCTTATCTGGTGATCACACTCTATGTGCTCAAGAAATCTCTGATACCATCACTTTGGGAATGGAAACATTCATTCCAAGTAGAACGAAGACACCACACTCTAGAAAACCATGGTTCATATAAAGCTGCTCTGGGGCTGTCATATTCAAACAAGTGGTATCCAATCGCTGGCGTCAAAATCCAAGTTCAGAAACGAGATTGAGTATGTTAACGCAAGAAATAGGTGTAGTGCAACAATTGAAGTTGCTAAAGAGTACATATTCATAGAATTCTTTCAAGACTTGTGGAATGCTCAAACAGTTCCACTTTTTGTTGGTCTTTTGCTAAAGCTGTCGCTGAAAACTTCACCTTCAGTTCATTCCCCCTTTAACCAGAGAGGATGGATCACAAGCCACCACTGCCTAACAAGAAGCGAATTTATTTGTTGATATGTTTGCTGGACATTCTACTTTGAACTGGTCTCAAACCAGTAGTTTGTGAGTAATTCAACCATTCATATAACTTGGTTGTTTTTCCCAAGTCCTGGAGAACAGCAAGGGTTCCGCCAGTTCCCAAAAAACAGAAGAAAACTTCACCTTGTAACTAGAGACCAATTGCAACAAGAAGCGAATTTATTTGCTGATATGTTTGCTGGACATTCTACTTTGGACTGGGGTCAAACCAGTATTTTGTGAATTATTCAACCTTCCGTATAAGTTGGGTGTTTTTCCCAAGTCTTGGAGAACAGCAAGGGTTCAGCCAGTTCCTAAAAAACAGATAGAAAACTTCACCCTGTAACTATAGACCAATTGCATTGCTTTCTATCATTTCCAAAGTAATGGAAAAGCAATCAATATAAAAGTTATCAAATGTCAGGAAAAATCAGAAATACTTAATGATCCACAATAGGGATTTCGATATCAAAAATCAACCAGTGACTTATTGGCGTATGTTTCATATATTTGGCAGCATTCCATCGAAAAATTCGAAGAAACGTTAACTGTTGCACCCGATACTTCGAAAGCATTTGATCGAGTTTGGCATCGGAGTCTCCTTTCTAAACTGCCGTTTTATGGTTTGCTCCTCAGTTGTGTGCTTTACTGAACAGTTTCTTGTCTGATAGGTCTCTGCATCTCTTGACGGAGCATCGTCTGATATTTTCTCGAAGAAAGTAGGTGTTCCACATTATTCAGTTCTGGCGCCCCATGTGTGTCTCCTTCATATCAATGATTTGCTGGAGAAAACATCTTGTTCAGTGCCTAGACCACTGGACTCTACATACAAATTTTTCTTCCAGAGTCCCCATACCAGCATGAGAAAACAAAAATTCAGAAAAACATTCACGTCAATAGAATTAACGATGACTTGGCACAAATGATAGAATGGGGTGACATAAACTTGGTGGAATTTATCGCTGGAAAAACCTAGGCATGTCTCTTCGAAGAAAGCCGATCTATCTTTATCTAGTATTCAGATGTCAGGAGTAACCATTCCTACGAAGTCAAGTATATTGATGCTAGGAATCACTATCAGTAATGATTTGGTCTGGTTTCCCATGGAAAAACTATGTCAGATCGATTGCTGAAAGTACTTCCCAGAAGCAGATACGGCCTCTGTCTTGGCATTCAGTTCTCAAGTATGGGGCTTGGCTCTCGAACGATATGGCAACCATATCCACTCTTGTTGTACAAACTACAACTACTATTAGTGTAGTCCGCTCTGCTACCATTTCTTTGGCACTACCATATCACTGTTCCCCTTACTTCATTGACTTAGAGTGAATAGTATTGATGAAGGTGGAACTCTCTTGAAGGTTTCAATATATTTCAATGTGTGTTTTAACGAGTTTCAATTGTTTTACCTATGATATGGAGCTAATTTCTACATTTTCATTTGTACTCATTTATTTCATTATGTTGGTAGATACGTACATTGGGAACTCCTCACTTACCTTTACCCCATATTTATGTACTGTTAATCTTGGCCACGACCAATACTGAAAGAATTCCTGGGATGTAGATGATTGTATTGATATATTATCACTATATATTCGAGAAAAAAATATTTCCCGTATTTGATTGATATGAGCTAGCATCAAAAGCTCGTCATCAAAACTTTCAGTAATGGGATAACAATAATGACCATAATGTTCAATCTCAAACAGAATCAGAAATAGTCATATTTAAAATCCATGAATGGTCGAAGTTCTTCGTAGACTTTGTATGCAAAATGATACTAATTGAAACCTGATCATAAGTCCATTTGAATTCAGCAAATCAGAAATGACTCTGGTGAGTCAGATGTGTGTTTTTCTACTGAAACTAGGTTCTAACAAATTCTTTCCGTTGAACACGAGTCCGAAGTTTGTTATAACCCTTTCAATATGATAGTTTGAAATTGGATATTGAATCTTCTTTTTTTTGGAAGTAGTAAACTTGTTTCTGGTTGCAGGTCCCTTTGATACCTCATCTTATATTCTTTGAATTTTTTTTCGCGGTGTCTTTTAATCATCAATAATATCAACCAAACGTTCTGAAATTTTGAATTGAGTTTTCACAGGAAAAATGTAAATTAAGTTGAAAAAGATTTAATGGTGGAATCGGATCTGAAAATGATCTGGCAGAATGAAAATAGTGAGTTTGATTGGTTTTATTGTGTACCCTGGGGGATCATGTTGGGGTCTCCCACAAGGAATTTTCACCATTTTAAGGAAGTCAAGAATCTCGACAATGGCTATCCCTCCCTTTCGTGTTAGTCCTTATCGAACGTAAATAATTACGGGACTCATTGATGAATGTGGGCTTTGATTATTATTATTTTATGTACAACGTTCCAAAATTTTGCCATTCATCCCATTTAGCGGTGTATATCTCATCATTCGGAGTTTATTGTCATATATCAGTTTCATACAATTTTGATAACGAACCAATGATGGAATATTTAGTTTTGTCTCTTGTACATAGTATTGTTAAGAACGCAAACTGGATGTCAACATGGTAGTCATTAGGAAACATAACATCCAATTATGATGAATGAAATGTCATACATGGTTACATTTATATTTTCCATATATTTCTGTAGTCTCATATACGATATGCAGAGGTGAGTTCTGGTTTTAACGATGTGAAAATGTACGAATCGCAATCTTTTCTGTTTGACTGAATATATTTCTAATGGAAAACATGTTTACGACTGTAGAATTTCTTAAAAGTAATGTACTATCAATCCATATAGGCCTGGCAGCAGTAACAGAATTTCTCAGTCATAATATGAAATATGAATCTATGAAAAAACGCAATTAGCAAGCGCTGTGAGACACTACATGTGAAAATTTTACTTTGAGTTTGTTCAGTTCAAAAATGAATTTGATGAAGTCTACTTTTTAGGCTTCCATGTAACTGTAACAAATGAAAACATTGCACAGATTGCAAAAATCATGGAGGCATACTATTCTGAAAGAGAAAAGGCGGCTGACATTTTTCTCGATTCATCATTCATTTAATATTATCTACATTTCACGAACATATGTTGATGATATCAGAGTTCTAGAACTAGTAACGAGATACTATCCATAGAAATAGAGACTATCACAAAAAATTCGAAGAATTCTTAGAGACCATAGAATTTGCAGATGACCTCGTCACACAGTTCACAGGTGAGTTCAAGATCTACAAAAAATGCAAGAAGCCTTTGAGAAATGAAAAAATAAATGGGGCGAAAACTAACCACTCAACCCAACGAAGACAATTAAGGTTCTTCCCACGATTGAAAGGAAGATGGTAATTATAAAAGCACCTTTCTCTTTGGACACACTATTCAAATTATTCAAGGAAATGAAGTGCCGTGGCGTCAACTTGGATATGAAGTGAATCTAGAACTCCTACCGAGAGAATCGAGTCGAAAGAGCTTGCATTTGTGAATGGCAGCAATGTCGTCAAACCATCTGACATACTCGGGGCTTGAGTCTTATAGTTGCCACTCGGCAATTGTGGGCCTCTCAAGATTAAAAAAAGAATTATGGCTCTGAATCGGGATCATGAGAACCACACCAAACAGTGCCCTGGAGGTCGTGCTCAATCTCACCCGCTCTGACATGCTTTTCACGGAAGTCATCACTTTGTTGGCTTCGATCTCACTGGAGTCTGCAATGGTGAAATGAACCAAAACAAATAACATCAGAACTTTTGCGGACGAAATCTACGGAAATTTTCACAAAGGTGACGGAAGATGTCTACAATATCTACAACCCAGATAACAGAAATAAGTTTGGATAGCCAAAGACATACTTGTATAAACCGAAAACTATTGCGCCACATTTATGTAGCCGTTTGCCGGGACACAGAATAAGAATGAAGAATTCTGAACTATCGACAAGTGAGGGTAGATTTTTCACATTTGGATCGTATGATAAAAACCAAGAGTTGAAAAATAACCAGTCTCATCAACTAACTTACAACATATATTATGTACAAGAAGCAGATTTCTTTGGAATGCATGGCGTCACATTCCCTAAGACAACTTACATTATATAATGTAGTTCCAAAGAATTCACCATTTTCTTCAACTTACCTGGAATTTTCAGCGGAACGTGGCATTGTAAAATCCAAAAATATACCCTTTGCGCACAACATCTGTGTTGGATATTTGGTCCCGAGAGAGATTTTAATAGTTATAAATCTTTTAAAGTAAACCATTGAACTTATGCAAGATTCCCCCGTTAGAAAACTCATTGATTCAAAGGTGTTATAGAAATTTTATGCATAAAAATTACTTTCAGCCTGTTTCGACGATGCAATTTGTCGCGGCAACTTGTCGCCGTGAGAAATGTCATCTATCTGTCAATTTGCATTGCCAATATCAAAAGACAGCACTAAATGTTACCAAGATAAACGCCTACATTATCACAACTGACATATATGCTTTATTCATTACTAATAATTGTAATTGTTATGAATTCAAATCATTACTTTACTTCAATTCTTCAGTTGAAAATCATTGAATAATTCAAACTTACAATTATTTGCAATGGTGCCACCACATATTTGTAATTTGCGGCAACAAATTAACCACAGAGTATCACTAAGTCGCTGCAATTTATCGCACCAATGAAGATTCATGCAACTCGAACAACTTGCATGAACACATGCAATTTTCTGCATTTACAGCGACAAATTGTATCGTCGAAACAGGCTGTAAGAATTCCTCAATGGGAATGATTTTTCATATATGGAAAGTTCTCATACATGACAATTATACAAGAACTTGATTATCTTTTTCAGAAATATTATAACCTATCGAATATAAACTGATTGAACGATTTTCAAGAAGGAAGTTCTCGAGAAGATCATCAAAAGAATATTTAACTTTCAAAACACACGTTTTAATAGTCACAGGTTCCTGACTGATTCCGTTGAATTGGATGAGATTAGGTCGTAGTGTTCTCGCTACAAAGCCATTGAGCCGATAATACAGGATGTGCGGTTGACATAAAAGCATATTATTGCTGGTATTGCTGTCAGCAGATCTGATATATTGGTCCGTATTATATTCCATTGTTCGCAAGAGCAGATTCCAATCCGTAATTGTACATATTATGACCTCAGAGGATGATGAAACAATAAATTGCTTGAGAGTAACCATTACAAATGATTATTCTCATTAGTCATATGATGCCTGTTCTTTTCTGAAAATTTCTCCTCCGAATATAAAATAAAAGGCGGTATACAAATAATTATGAGTTGAAGCGTATCTGATACTATATTAGAAACGAAAAGTAGTAATGTACCAAGCAATTCCAAACAACTTTTACCTATAGATGATATTCTACATGAAAAGAAAATTATGTGAAAAAATTCTCAGACTCATCTCAATTCAGAGACCAGAATGAATTTATAGTTGAGGCCGGTTCGTGGTCAAGTGGCATTAGCGCCCACTTTAGGATTCATTTCTCACCGCCCGTTTGCATGCGGGTTCGATCCCCAGTCAGGGAAGAAATTCTTCACGAGATAGGTAATTTTGAATTGTCTAGATACTAATCTAGGTAGATGGGGACTGTCGATTGATTACACCAAACCGGTAGGTTTTTCTGGGTTTCTCTCTGGTTGAAATAGTAGATGAACTACCGAAATATCATAGGAAAGCTTCAGGGTCATCCTCTGCCCGCATAAGGCTCTGCCATTTGGGTGTACTCATAAGAGACGAGGGGAAATATAAAATGAAGAATGAATTATCATATCTTTCAATATAATGGAGGTGATTACTAAGCGGTATCTGACTTGAAAACTGACTAACGTTCATTCAATACAGTGTGCTTTACACTGAGAGTGGTAAAGGCTGACAAACAACTCGAGAGTTCTTTAAGTTGAAGATTATCATCGAGTGAAAACATGTTTCATCGAAAGAAGTTGGATGATACTATGAATCAAACGATAATTTTCTATCATTCGGATAGCTCTCATATGTCATTAATAATATAATAATAATAAATAATGATTTATTTCACATAAAATTGGTAACTGTTCACATACATTTACAAAAAAAAATTGAAAGTGCGAATACACAATGAACATAAAAAATATAAAAAACGCAACAGTGAATCTGAAGAAAAACTCATTTAAGTTCATTTAAGAACTTGTCTATGAGTGGCTCCCCCGAACCTGTAGAAGTACGTTTTTCAATTCATCTTATTCAACTCTATGTATCTTACGTCGAAACTAAAATTCTTGACGATAAGGGAGGGGGCGAGTGCACGATGACTACAAAATATTATAACTTATTATAAGACCTATAACACAATATAACAAAGCATATAATCATAACAACTTATAATAGTAGGTGAAAAGAAAGAAACAACAGGACTATAGCTATTTGAAAAGGAGGGAATAGGAGCGATGGACAAGTTTTCTAGTCATGTTTCAACTATGTTGCGGAACACGTTTCTATCTGTTTCGAATATCCAAATTTTCAATCTTTTCTTAAAAAGTGGTTTGGAGTTGATATTCTTCAGATTTTCAGGTATTAAGTTCAGAAGACGGGGTGCCAAATAGGAGAAACACCTTTGTCCAATCGATTTATGCGCTCTAAGAAGGAATAAATTTCCCTCTTGGTTAGCTCTAGTGAAGTAGCAGTGGTTAACACGACTCATGTAACTTTTATTTCCGAATGAAAATAAAAGTATTGCTCTACAGAAAAGTTGTCTGATGTCAAATATACCAGATTCCTTATAAAGTCTTACGGTTGGGTAGGTTTTGGTTTTACATAGAATAATCTTTATAAATCTCTTTTGCAATACCTCTAAGTGTTTCAGATGGCAGTTACGTACACCTCCCCATCCAACAAGGCCATACTGAATGATGGATTCAACTAATGCGTAATACAAAATTTTGATGTGCCGCAAATCGAGAAATTTCCTGAATTGAAAAAATCTGTATATCAGACCACGTACTTTTTTTACGACACTTCCTACATGTAGATCCCACTTAAGGAATGAATCGATGTAAATTCCTAGATATTTGACGGATCTATCTGAAGGAACAATGATATCATCTAGTGAAAAGCTATCGTAATTTGGTAGATTGTTTTCGTAAGAAGTGAAAGGAACAATTTTGGTTTTACCTACATTCACTGTCAAGATATTTGAAGAGAACCATTTCAGTATATGCTTCATATCAGTTTCTGCCGTTTGTTTTACTTCTTTCCAAGAGTTTCCGGTATAAATCAGCACAGTGTCATCGGCAAAAGAAATAGCAGTTTCAGCACCCTGTCCCAAGAGAAGTTCGTTTATGTAGATGATGAAGAGAACAGGGCCCAGGACCGTTCCCTGCGGAACTCCGTAGGTTACTGTCCGTTCATCTTCAATTTGGACTCGTTGTGTTCTACCAGTTAGGAAATTTCTCAGGATGTCGTTCACCATGCCACGAACCCCTAGGCATTCCAGCTTCTCCAGCAAAAGTCCATGACTCACCGTGTCAAAGGCCTTTGCCAGATCAACAAAAACACCCAAGCACGCTTTCTTCTCATCTATCGCCCGATTTATCCTGTGCGTTACTGCGGCGATGGCGTCCTGAGTTGATAATTTTTCACGGAACCCAAATTGAGTTGGCGCAAGTATATTATATTTATCAAGATATGCTATCAAACGACATTTCAAAATTTTTTCGAATACTTTGGAAACAGAAGATGTTAGGGATATGGGTCGATAATTGGAGATTTTTGTCTTGTCGCCATTTTTATACATGGGCTTGACTATTGCTTGTTTGAAGTGGGAAGGAATTTCACCACTCGAGAAACATTTGTTTATGATAAATGAGAGAGGCTCTGATATTTGTTCAACCAAGAGTTTCAATATGTCGTTTGTGATTTTATCTGGTCCTGGCGCCTTGTTACTCCTCAATTCACATATTTTTTCGGACACTTCAAAAGCAGTTGTTTCACTGAGAAACATTGATTGTGGGATTCTGTGGTGAGAGCGTTTTTCATTCTCATTAGTATTTAGTTTATTTGCCAGGTTGGCACCAACTTCCGAAAAATATTTGTTGAAGCATTCAGCAATACAATTAGTGCTGGTAATAAGGCTACCATCATCTTGTTCGATGATTTCCGGAATTCTATTATTTGGTTTATTTCCAACGTATTCCTTCACTGTTTTCCACATTTCTTTGGGGTTTCCAGAGTTTTGGCGTATTTTCATTTTATAGAAGTTGTGTTTGGTTTTCTTCATTAGATGATTCAGTCGATTTCGGTAATTTAAGTATTCGCGTTTGTAATTCAAATTGTGTGGACCTCTGAGGAATTTTTGATACAGATAGTCTCGATGTTTGATGGAAGTTACTAATCCGTTAGTTATCCATATATTTTTTTCGGTTTCAAGGTTGTTTTTGAAGTCGTGGTGGCAGTTGCAATACAATGCTTGATTTTTTCAACAAATAATTCTGTGGTGGTTTCCACATTTCCTGATGAATAAATATCATGCCATTTCTCAGACTGAATCAGCTGCAATAATTTAGTTTTGTTTAAATGGTTATTTGTAATATATTTTTTCGAGTGATCGTGCATACTATCAATTATATCCGATCCGATTATGTAACAATAGTGTTCTGTTATATTTGTTTTTATTACAGTAGGGTTTAAATCAGAATATTTTTCCGTCCTCATTTTCACGAAAGCATGATCTATACAAGTTGCTGAAGTTTCGGTTACTCTAGTAGGGATATTAATAAGGGAAACAAAACCTTGTTCTGCCAGTAGATTAATTAATTCCTGCGTTAATTCATCCGAGTCTACCAATAGATCCACATTCATATCGCCAATTATGAAAATTTGTTCATATTCGGCATGGTTCAGATTATTAAGAAAATGTTCTAATTCGTCATTGAAAAGTTGCAAGGCAGTTGATGGAGATCGATAAATTGATAAAATAGCTATTTTATTTTTGACTATTTCAATTTCAATGAATAAGGCTAGTGTTTCGCCGATAGGAACTTGATTAGTTTTATAATTGATGTTATCTCTTAGATACAGTAAAATTCCATCGCTCCTGTTCAGTGGACTATTATTATAAATACACTCATACCCAGAAAGTCTAAATGAGTCTAAATCATGAATTTTCCACGTTTCTGACAGCATGATACAAGTAATGGGATCTTCAAATTGGGAAACATATGCCTGGAATTCGTCAAAGTTTTTACCGATACTCCTAATATTCAAATGAAAGATTGTAAATTTATTCTTGTTGTTCGTAACAACTTTCAGACCCTCATAATCATCAACTTCTTCGGTTTTTATGTGATCTATCTTGTAATCACGAATATACTCGTCCATTTTTTAAGGAACATATAATATAATATAGTAGGATGAATAAAAAAAATAGGGACGAATATAGACAGTGATTGAATTTCAATTGTCTTATTTTAAGTAAGGTTGAAATATTATGCTCGATCGGTGGTGGTGGTATTATTTTGACTTTTCTTGACTTCTGGTACGAATTCTCCTGGCAGCTCCTGAGGCATTGGCGGGAGACTCAATAAGTTTCTTCTTCGTTCCTGTGTTGGTTCGCTGACGTGCGTGGTTATCTATTTTGACGATATCAGAGGGTATTTCCCATGGTAACTCAGTGTGACTTAAGGTAATCGTAGCTGAATTCTTCACCATCGACAATAAGGGTATCATACTTTATTCTCACAGAATCATGATCAACCCTAGCTGCTTTTGAGTGTCTGGACAAAAATTTTCTCCTCTCGTAAACTTCTTTAGGATAATCTTGGGAGAAGAAAACTCTGTTTGCACGGAGCTCTTCACGTTTCGCCTTTGCACTGGATAGAACTTTATCCTTGAGTCGATAATTTAAAACTTCAACTACTATTGGACGGTGATTATCTTGACTGTTTCGACCATTCTATATATATCACGAAAATTGGATTTATTACATTCGACTTTCAGTTGGTTATTTACTAAAGATATGATTTCATCGGTGACGTTCGTTTTCTGTTCCTCGAGGCCATAAACAATGAAGTTATATTTTTTTGAGTTTGTTTCTAGGGAAATAATTCTCTCATGTAGTTTCTGATTTTCTTCTACTAATTCGGCGTTCTTCTTCTTGAGTTCATCAAGTTCTGCACGCAAATCACTTCTCAATCCGGTTATTTCTTTTTTCAATTCCGAATTACCATCTATCACTATTTTGCATAAGTCTTCTATGGTCATACTCATTACTAGAAGGTCAACTGTTTTTCTCACTCGAGGCAATTCGAGGAAGTTGGAACACAGCCAAATCAACAGTTGTTATAAAAAACAGCTAAGATAATTGCAGTGGGTTAGTCTGCTCAAAAAACTTTGTGGTGTCTCGCAAAAAAAAATGGTGATGGTTTGACAGTAGACCAGATGTATTATGAAGAAACTGATTAGCTTGAAAAATAACTCACAGTTCTGCAGATTCAGCTTCGGGTCTGATTATTTAACGAATAATTCACTCTTTATTACACGGATGTTTAGCCATTCTTCGGTTTGCTGATGGACCATGGCATGTCATTGAGACCAATCATGACGTCCAACTCAATGTAGGTAGCTTATGTATCTAAGTTAGTTCTTCAGATCCTGTCATTGAGTTCATGAGGAAATAAGCTATTGTTAGTTTTCAGCTTCCATTCAAGGAAGTACTATCAGAGAAGTGCCTCCGTAGCATATTTCAAGAAATCACGATCAACTCCAGTGCCACAATCTCCATATCCCCAAGTCTTCAAATTTCTCACTTTGATTTGCTTTTCTCTCATCATCGATGAATTTTTACAAGAAATCTAAACCAATACCTCCTTTAAGCTGGTAACTTTCTTTTTCAGCCAAACAAGTTTCACTTCCATAGTTGACTTTTTTGAGCCAGAGTTCTTTTAATATTCCCATGTTTGAGTTTTCTCATAGGATTTGAAGGAAACACACAAAAAACATAAATAAAATAAACAATGAGAACTAGAACTTTTGACATTAATAAATTGGTGAAAATCTATATAAGTCCACTTAGAAGGGCAGTTTTCAAGTATAACAATTCAACAATGCCGCCTCCATCAATTTTGCATAAACAATGTTCCTTCTGAATGATTCACGTAAGACTTGGTTGTTTTTTTATGGTCTTTGCTCCCAATAGGCGCATTAGACCAACATAAGCACTTAGTTTGGTAATGCAATAAACTTTCGTTTCTTGCACGAACAAAATATTTTTGCCTCAGGGTATTTGAGAGGTGATTGATTCCCCACAATATGAGGTGACAAAAATGATTTCTCATTAATCAGCAGTTGCTATTACGTTTCAATTGGCAACTGTCAACTGCTTCCGTTTTCAAAACACTGTTCACAAATATTTCCAATTATTCTCGTGTGATAAATTCGAGGGATCGCCAAAGAGAGACAATGTGTACACTGTAATCCCGTAACGGGATAGCCTGGAATTTGTCGGAATTCCTACAGAAAAATATGTCAATTCAAAGAAATATCGATAAAATTTCAAAACTAAATGACGGAAATACTGGGAATTCCGGAGGATTTCCGAGGAAACCCGGCGAAATATGAAAGATATATTTCGGAACATTCACCCACATGTTTTGTTTTGGGACTCCTGAATGGAACATAAACTTTAAGTGGACCATGTCTTATGACTATGACACAATCTGAATAATATTGGATTATACATATCGAAACTTGTCACATTTGCATTTAGGCTGGTATTTATTATATCGGAAAAAAAAATTATCTATACAATGGAACGTTACAATCGGAAAATAAAGGGAACGGATCGTCTAATTCCACTCAGGTTTGTTTTATTAGCATCATTTTTCCTGGGAGTTCTCCTAATGGAATCAAGTTCTGAATCCATTAGAATAAATAGGTATCAAAAAAATACAATTTTTCATTGAAAAAAAAGGTGTTTCCTATGAAATACCTGGTCTATTGAGTAAGTTCTATTATTGCCTACTATAAGCTAGGCATGATTACCTTCAAGGTTCTGAAGGGTCTTGAGGATCAAAATAAGGGTGATACAAGCGAACCTACAACATAGAAAGGCGGCTTCGGCGGTCCTTACTAAGGTTATGAGGGGGTTTGATATCGCCCTTATTCAAGAACCCTGGGTATACCGGGGAAAAATATTGGGGTTGGGGGGTATTGGGGGGGAACTGATTTACAGCAGGACCTCCGAGGTCCCACGAACATGCATATTAATCCGAAAGGGAATAAATATACTGCCGCTCAATAATCTCTATTGCAGAGACTTGACGGTAGTGAAATTGAAGACGGGAAGCAAGGATGGGCCAGAGGAAATAATCCTTGGATCTGCATACCTTCCATATGATGACCCGGAACCACCACCTACCAGGGAAATGGAAGAGCTTGTGAGGGTCTGTGGAGCAGACAGATCACATCTCATCATCGGCCTAGATGCCAATGCACACCATTCAACCTGGGGGAGTACAGACACCAATATCCGGGGGATTTTTTTTTTACTTTTTATTGTGGCGCTTCATCTAGGGTGATGTGGAAGACAAAGTGGGCCATTGACTCATTCAAACCATATAAATCGCCGGGTCCGGACGGCATTTATCCCGTACTCATGCAAAAGGGACCGGAACTTTTGTATCATAAACTATGCATATTGCTCAGAGCCAGCTTGGCAATGGGCTATATACCAAAGGCATGGAGAATGATAAGGGCCACATTCATACCGAAACCTGGGAAAACTGGACAAGAATCGGCGAAAGCTCTAAGACCAATAAGTCTTATGTCATTCATGCTTAAGACTCTCGAAAAGATGCTTGACAGACACATAAGGGACAGTGTTTTGGCTACCAGACCACTGCACAAGAACCAATATGCATACAGATCAGGCATGTCAACAGAAACGGCAATATGCCGAATCACCGAACGGGCAGAATATGCCCTTGGGAACAAGGAGGTGCTGTTGGCGGCGTTCCTAGACATAGAGGGCGCTTTCGATAATACCTCTTTGGAATCGATCGTCCGAGCGTCAAGGAGGAAAGGGATTGATGAAACAAGCTGCAGGTGGATAGACTGCATGCTTAGAGGACGGCTAATATATACAACCATCTCGGGCGAATCCATAGTGGCACGGGTGGCAAGGGGATGCCCGCAGGGGGGAGTTCTATCCCCACTTCTGTGGAACCTTGTTATGGACGAGCTTCTATGCTTATTGGACCGAAACGGGCACGAAATACTAGGCTATGCTGACGACCTAGTCATCCTAGCACAGGGCAAGTATAACAGTATAGTGAGAGAGCGCATGCAGCAGGCCTTGAATACTGTAACTAGTTGGACCGATAAGGAGGGGCTTAAAATGAGCCCATCCAAATCAGTGATAGTGGCATTCACCAGGAAAATCAAGTTGGAGGGACTCGGACCTCTGAAACTCCGAGGTGAGGAAATAAATCTGTCAGGTGAGGTTAAGTATCTAGGAGTTATTCTAGATTCAAGATTAACCTGGAACCAACATGTGGACAGAATAAAAAGGAAGGCGGAGGTGACACTTATAGTGGCCAGGCGCACTTTTGGAAAGAAATGGGGATTAAAACCAAGCATGTTGTACTGGCTGTACACAATGATAGTTAGACCCATGATAACGTATGCATCTCTGGCATGGTGGTCAAAGACAAAACAAACATCTGCTATGAACAAACTGAGCAAGGTTCAAAGACTTGCCTGTCTGGGCATAACAGGTGCAATGAGAACAACACCAACAGCAGCAATGGAGGTGCTCTTGGATCTTCCCCCTTTACATCTTGTGATAGGTGGAGAGGCAAGAATGGGCCATTTCAGGCTGAAAAATTCATCGGGATATAAAAGATCGGTGAAAACAGATATCGTGGGACATGTGGAGGGACATGTACTTGACATGAATACGGACCACATGGTACCCAAATTTACATTCAACACGAACTTCTCAGTAATGATAGGAGATCGTGAAGAGTGGCAAAAAGACAATGCCCCTGAAATCAAGCCCGGCTGGAGCAACTGGTTCACAGATGGATCCAAGACGGAACAGGGTACAGGGGCCGGTGTATACTGTGCGGGGAGGAACCTAGGGTACAGCTACCCGCTCGGACAATACACATCTGTTTTTCAAGCAGAAATGTATGCTATACTCCAATGCGCGAGAACAATCAATCTGAGGTCCCAACGAAATGGGAGGATCAATATTTTTACGGACAGCCAAGCTGCACTTAGGGCATTGAAAAACCCCAGAGTGACATCTAGACTGGTATGGGAATGCCGCGAGGAACTGAAAAATCTGGCAGACCATAATAGACTTGCGCTACAATGGGTCCCAGGTCACTCAGGTATCACAGGCAATGAAAAAGCCGATGAGCTTGCAAGGCAAGGATCATCGACACCATATACTGGACCCGAACCAGCAGTGGGGGTACCCAAAACGATGGTACGGAATCATATAAGGAATTGGGTGAGAACAAAACACAGAGATTACTGGGAAAATCTACCTAGTAGTGCTCACGGGAGAACTTTCATAAAAGGACCGTTGAAGAAAAAGACTGAAGACCTGCTTCAGTGTAACAGGAATCAGATTAGGATTATAACAGGGCTACTGACTGGACACTGTCCATTCAAAGGACACCTGAACAAGATAGGGCTGTACAACGGCGACCTTAGCTGCAGACAATGCAACAAAGGGACGGAGACAGCTCGACACGTACTCTGCGAATGTGAGGCTCTGGATCACAAAAGGCAACAAATATATGGAAAACCAATTCTGGATCCAGAAGAATATGACAAACACCCAGCAATCAACCTGCACAAACTTGTGCAGGGGACAAGGCTGTTGGAATGGGTGTCATGAAATATAGGGAAGTAAAGCGCAATAAGCCCTAGAGGCTGAGGTGCTTTCCGAAGACCTGGTTGTGAAAGACAGGTCAGACGGCTTCCACGGAGCGGAAAAAAAAAGTTCTATTATTTATAAATTATTACAAGATACTCAATCTGATGGAGAAAATCTTTTTTATACGTTTTTGTCATAGCTTATAAAGCGAAAATGAACTGTTCCCAAAAACGTACAAAACGTATTTTCCATAACATCAAAAATTATTGATAAGCCTTTCAACATTACCTAAATAAAAAAATAGTTTTCATCGCTGTGTTCACCCTGTAGAAACTCAAATTGGACAGTTGACTCTGAACCACAATCAATCCGATCGTCTTTATTAAAAACCGATAAACTATATAAAACCGTCCAAATAACATGATGGACCTGCAAAGAAACTCCAGAAATCATACTAAGACTACAGTCATTGACTATATAACACAGATCGTATAACGCGAGCTATAACCGTCTTATTTCAATTTCGGTAACCGCTGGCAACAATGTAGACAACCTGTGTTTTGTCTGCCAATTATGATCTAGTTTCTCTTCCACAATCAAGGGCGTCCCTTCGTCTTGTAGAGTGAAATTTCAAGAAAAAGCAGTCGCAGAGGTTGACCCCGAAAACAAACACACAAACTACGACACAAAGTTTTTTTGGGTTGTTCCACATGCCCATTTCATAAATATTCGAATCAGAAAGAGGTACTATTCCATTTAAAGAAGTTATTGAATTATTTGAAAAAACTACCCCCAACCGCACCCCTCTCGAGGCCTCACAAACTACGACACAAAGTTTTTTTTTGAGTTGTTTCACATGCCTTATTCATATTATTCGAATCAGAATGAGGTACTTTTCCATTGAAAGAAGTAATCGGATTTTTTGAAAAAACTACTCCCAACCACACCCCTCTCGAGTGCACAAACTATAAAACAAAGTTTTTTGGGTTGTTTCTCAAGCCTTATTCATATATTCGAATCTATTCTTGAAGAAGTTATCTGATTATTTGAAAAAACTACCCCCAACCACACCCCTCTCGAGGCCGCACAAACTATAAAACAAAGTTTTTTTGGGTTGTTTCACATGCCTTATTCATATATTTGAATCAGAATGAGGTACTATTTCACTGAAAGAAGTTATTGACTCATTTGCAAAAACTTCCCCAACACACCCCTCCAGGGACATATCAGATGTCTATCAGATCATGAAGATTGTTGTCATCAGGCTTATTTGTCGCTAACAAAATGTATTTCAAATTGGAAATTCGCCACAAACTCTTTCAAAACAAAGGTTCTAACTTTCTTCGTCCAGTGGAAGTGGATTACTTCACACCGGTGTTTTGTTTCTTGAATTATGATTTTATATTAAATATTGAAATTTTACTGTATTGCTTTTTTATTATTGCGCGAATAAATTGAAGTTACCTAATAATAATCCCTATAGTTTTTTTAGAAATTTCTCGGAATTCCCCGGAATATTCGGGATTCCTATCAATTTCACCGTATTCCATTTTTTTTTTTTTTTTTTTTTTTTTTTTTTTTTTTTTTTTTTTTTTTTTTCTTTGAGAAATCTCTTGGAAATTATGAACTAGCAACACAATGAAATTAGATTAGACACACAAAATATATATAGAAACAAAATAAATATGTGACATTTATACAAAATCTTTACCGTACTTCTTCTCTTTATACAAAAATATTTCGTCTATTTAATATAATCGAAATATCGAAAAATGAACTGAGACCGGTAATGGTCTTCTCTATGCATAAGAATAATGAAAATTCCACGAACAGGAAAATGTGTACTCAGAACACAAAAATCTGATGTACTTATATCTATAAACGCCTCTAAATTTGCCCTACTGGCTAAATGTATATTATAGGCCGCCCATCTCAATTACTACTCGATGTTTTTTTTTTTTTTTTTCTATCAAGAAACAAAACACCGGTGTGGAGTAATCCGCTTCCACTGGGCGAAGAAAGTTATAACCTTTGTTTTTAAAGAGTTTGTGGCGAATTTCCAAGTTGAAATACATTTTGTTAGCGACAAATAAGCCTGAAGACAACAATCTTCATGATCTGATAGACATCTGATATGTCTCTGGAGGGGTGTGTTGGGGACGTTTTTGCAAATGATTCAATAAGTTCTTTCAGTGAAATAGTACCTCATTCTGATTCGAATATATGAATGAGGAATGTGAAACAACCCAAAAAAACTTTGTTTTATAATTCCCTCGAGAGGGGTGTGGTTGGGGGTAGTTTTTTCAATATCCGATAATTTCTCTTATGGAATATATTCGAATATATGAATAAGGCTTGTGAAACAACCCAAAAAACTTTGTTTTATTGTTTGTGCAGCCTCGAGAGTGTGGTTGGGAGTATATGGGCATGTGGAACAACCCAAAAAAACTTTGTGTCGTAGTTTGTGTGTTTGTTTCCGGGGTCAACCTCTGCGACTGCCTTGAAATTTCACTCTACAAGACGAAGGGACGTCCTTGATTGTGGAAGAGAAACTAGATCATAATTGGCAGACAAAACACAAGTTTTCTACGTTGTTGCCAGCGGTTACCGAAATTGAAATAAGACGGTTTAGCTCGCGTTATACGATCTGTGTTATATAGTCAATGACTGTAGTCTTAGTATGATATCTGGAGTTGCTTTGCAGGTCCTTCATGTTATTTGGACGGTTTTATATAGTTTATCGGTTTTTAATAAAGACGATCGGATTGATTGTGGTTCACAGTCAACTGTCCAATTTGAGTTTCTGCAGGATGAACACAGCGATGAAAACTATTTTTTTATTTAGGTAATGTTGAAAGCTTATCAATAATTTTTGATGTTATGGAAAATACGTTTTGTACGTTTTTGGGAACAGTTCATTTTCGCTTTATGAGCTATGGCAGAAACGTATAAAAAAGATTTTCCATCAGATTGAGTATCTTGTAATAATTTATAAATAACAGAGAGAGTCAGAAAAATTTCTCAACTCGTGATTCAAACAACAGATATAAAATTATTGATGGCTTCTTTTCCCAAAAGTTAATAAAATGGTTATTTACGTTAACACACATCGAAATTGACATACCAAATCTTCTGTCTATCTTGTATGGCTGTTTCCATTCCGTTCCATAGATTTCTTGGTTTCTCCAAGATATGGCACTTTGCACACGAATCAATTCGACGTTATTTATCTTCTCTATTTTTCCGATCGTAATTAGATTCTCGTAATGAAACGCGCCCCCATAATTTTGGCAGGGGACAAACCTCGGGAGGCCGTCCCCTTGCGTTCGCGAGTTTTTTATTTCCTCCAAACTTCTTCTTGTTTGACTCCTAACCGTGTCTCCGGATCAACTACCAAGAGCGACTTTTTAGTCTACTCTCAATTCGAGCCAACGCCCGTCAGTTTTTGCAAAAATCCATTTTCTCGAGCCTGCCGCCTACATAGCGCTGTCCGTCGGCTGATCACACGCGAAGGCGATGTTTTGTCTATCAAAAAGTTTACACATTGAAATCTCATATCTCGTCTAGACTGAAACAAAGACTTCTTTCATTTCGATACATTGTATATGAAGCTTTCATATATAAGGTGCGAATACTTATATTGAGTTCACTTAAAATGCTCAGCATTACAGCACGATAAAAGCAGATCCTTCGAATTCGAGTTATACGAGAAGTTGCCGACTAATAGAACGTATTTCATTCAAAAATAACTGGTTTCAGATTTTAAATCTGGCTTTCCATACTCGTATAAAATCCAATATCAAGTAAAATAATTTTTCAGATTGTGGTGCGTTAAGAACCCAAAAAAAACTCCCAAGAAAGAATCCATCCACCACAAAAAAATGACTTTTGAACACTTTTGAACGCACGTAATTAGTTTCAACATGTCTTCTTTCAGTGGAAATTTGCCTCAGGCGGCACCAACTTTTGGTATGAATTTATTATATGAGTACAAAAACCAGCCTTCGTTGATCGATTGATTGGTTTTATTATATCTACCAGCATCTTCTGTATCTGCAGGATGTTTCGATTGAATCTGAAATATGTCGGTTATTCTGAATGATACTTCGAAATTATTCAGGCTTATATCATTATATAACATTTCTCTCTAATTTCTATGTATATTTCAACGAATAAACATTTATCAACATATAAATATTGATATATGCAGGACAGAATGGATGTGATTTTGCTTAAATTTTGAATCTCTGATTTTTTATTCAAATTTACAATTACATTTTAACTTTTGATCAATGATTTGTGTTTTGAAGACCTAATTCAGTCGATATTCTTTACAACTCAACTGTACTTTACACACTGTACATGTTCGAATATTCATTTTATATCTTTGACAAGTAGTCTGACAAATGTTAATATTTTACTGACAATTTTACAACTTCTTTTCACAATGTTCTTATGTATTATTTTACTTTGCCAGTTTATTTTATAATCTAACTCTGGTGAGTTTTACTATCATATATTGTATCACTTTTAAACCCATTTACTTTGTAGATATTCTTGAAAAAGGAAATAAATTTTCCGAAAGCTCGAATAATCAGAAAATAGTTCTCATTTACTGAAGCCCTCCAATTGACTACAATACCCAAATATAAAAGATACCTTTATCCTGATCAATATAGTCAAATCAAATACTACTTTCCTATATATATATATATATATATATATATATATATATATATATATATATATATATATATATATATATAATTTCGATTAATTTTAACGTTTTCCATAAATGGCGTGGAACTTTTATTCGAATTGGCGGATGCGCCGAAAAGTTTCATGGGAGTCCCGTATTTAAAACAATATTTTGAATGAATTGGTGCCTGAATATAACTCACCACTCTCATCTTAGTTGGCAATTGATCATGGAAACTCACCTGAAACAAAAACACACGATTATTCATTCATTTCTTGGATTGTAGCTTGCCAGCACTTACAATTCAGATTATATTATTATATTCAGATTATATTTGATTCATATCATTTGGATACGGAATTCAGACGATTCTGTCTCCTTTCATATGTGATATTGAGTATGGAAGCATACAACATAAATAATGTATGACGTACATTCAGTGATGATGATAATTTTCAGTATTTGCCAAAACTCATTAGTCACATGGAAACTGTCGTTGGTTTATGATGAATGGTATCTTGTATTAAAGAAAATACACGGCAAATGTTTGGCGTAATTCAGTTCATTTTACCTCTTCATGTTTTGTTCACGTGGATGGAAGATATTCGTTATAATACGACTTGATTTTTATCACTGAGGTTATTCGCCAAATATACTATATAGTTTGTTTCACTTCAAATTCAACAAAACTTCTTTGTCTTCAGGCATATACAATCATTATTCTGTAGGGCTTCCGAATACCCAACCTAACACATTTGATGAATCAAATACACTTTTCTAGAAGAAATCATAACTTACTGAAATATAAAATTAACGCGATTTTTAAATAAAACGCATTCAGCATATTTTTATTCTATGTCTAGTCTCTTGTATGCGTTACTGAAAACGGTTTTCAAATACCTAAGACAGAAGAAGATACCATTCCTGATCTGGTGAATATTTTGAGATGAGGGTGTTTAGGATGATTCAAAACAAACTCTCCAAATTAATTCCTTTGATAAAAAATTGTAATTGGTGTTTTGAACATTGTTTCGATTTTTTATCCCAGGTAACCTATGAATTGTTTGCCATGGAAGAATGTGTTTTATAGGCAGGTAAGTCTTCTCAAGCCTCACACAATGGAAAAATATTGTACCAAAACTGAAAAACTACATGGATGGTCAGAGTTTAAATGAGTCACTATGTATATTTCATCACCAACAAGTCATTACTTCGATGATATTCTTGAATATACATCATATTATCATATCATACTATTATTCTCACACTATTATTCTTAGTTCGGGGTACTAAGTATGTATTATTAAGATTGTGAGCAGGTTATATTGTACTCGAAGCTTCTTTCTCAAGAATGATGTCATTTCAGCTAGACGTGAGATATGTTTCGCAGGAGATAACTTTATATCTCACGTTAGACGCTAGAAAAATCGAAATTCGGAAACCTCTCCCCTGAAAGGTATTTCATACTTTCACTGGCAAATATTCGTTCCATTTAAAAATCACTGAAAAAACGATTTGGTTCAGCTCTGTTTCAAAAATCACCAAAACGGTATTCTGCCATAGAAAGGCATTGAGCGAATAGAGAAAAGATCAGAGATGTTTCTCGGAGAATCTACTGTTTCATTTCCGATTTATCATTTATAAATGAAGCTAATTTCAATAGTGCACCTTGGGTTATTCGTCGTAGAAAAATCAAAATATGGAAAATCCTCCATGGGTAGGTTTCCTGACGATAAATATCATTTGATTGTTGAGGAGATAAAAATATTCTGGAATCAATTTCTTGTTTATTCTCTCCCCTAGCAAAAAAAAGGAAAAAGCTTTAAGTTCTTATAATATGTTTTGATATTGCAGATGGTATCGCAAATATACCAATTTGCCCTGAAACAGATATAAGAACTTGAAGCTTTTTCCTTTTCATTTCCAGTTGAGAGAAAATCCAAAGAACGGATTCCAGAACATTCCTCGTGCTACTATCAGAAGGTAGTTTCAAGAAACTGTATACACTGATTTCTATCGATTGGAGGCATGAAATCATTCATGTTAGCCGATTAGACTTTCTCCCAACAGAAGCTGAATCAGGAATGGGGATTTTTCGAAAGATCAGTCAACTTTTTCAGATACGACAAAATTAATTGGGAGGGTTAGCCAGGGTGACTCATTCAGGAATCTACCACTTGCATCTTCTTTTTGATGAGAATATGGATGAATATAATATGATCTTAGATTTGAACTTTCTATTCCAAGCGCTGAGTCGGTTACTCCTATTCTCAAGAGGTGTTGAAATATCTTGCTGGCAATATCCTCTCACAACACCCGTAGTGTTTTTGCATCGGGGTAGCACAGTAGCTCCCCTCTAATAATGCGCAATGTGGCATGATCCTTGGTCCATTTAAAAGCAACAGTGTTGCTCTGAGAGGCTTAATCTAGGGCATGGTGGCATTTTGATTGAAGTCTTGGCGTAACTTGTGGCCTCTTTAAGGTAAGCGGTGTCTGTTAGCTATCGGTGTTAGTTTTATATAATAATAACTGAAATTTCAACTACATACTGTTGCATATATTTTGGTGTTATTTCTTGCTGAGACATAACTAGAACTGGACTCTTTTCGCAAATCGATCGAATATATTGATATTTCGACAAGATTTTTGAGGAAGAAGGAAAATAAGTCCATGAATTCAGTGGTTGTTACGCAACTAAAAATAAATGTCAGGAAATAATATATTACCTAACGAGGGGGCTAAGTGACAATTAGGCACGAGCAAAAAATTGTGAGCACAAGGCTTTTGTCAAGTGCGGTAATTCACTTAAAATTTCTTGACAGCAATTATTTATTTGTTGATGAATAATTCAGCTTAGTTCATCATGAATCTCAGATATCAATTTTGCGAAAAATAGTAAGTATACATCGTAAAAAGAGCCACATTTCCAGATTTAGTGTTGCTTGTCCCGGTTTGGTGAGCGCCGGAAAGCATACTTTCCCCAACCGGAAATTTTGCCGAACCCTCTGGTATTACAATCAGAGGTAGGAATCTTTTACGAGCCCAACATTCTTGGATTCGTGACAGCCGGCTTTACGTCCCCTCCGAAAGACGGCATATCCTCAATTATCTCGTTATCAATGATATATCGCCAGCGAGGTATGATATGCCATTTTGATGCAGTTGTATGGGCTTTCGACGCGGTCTTTCAATGTATGAGGTCACCCATCCAAGTACTAACCGTGCTCGGCGCTGCTTACCTTCAGATATCGAATGACTGTCAGTCATACTGAAGAGCTGTGCCGTGCTGTGCCCCCAAATCGAAGGGGTGAACGATCATCATTTTTGCAAACTATATACCATGCAAATATTATAGTGATACATTCATATTACTTCCTGGAAAGATTCTACGATGATATTTTCTTCAAATTCATATAACAATATTCATGAAATATTCTGGAACTTTCACGGAGATTTATAGAAGTGTGAATGTTTCAATAATATGGTGGGAATATTTCTGAAATCAAAATATTTTGGAACAGATGGTACCTAGAACAATTGCAATGTTCGTGTTTATCTTTTTCCTGAAAAATTATTCTATTGGCGCAAAAACTGCTCAGTGTAATGTTGAAGTCTGCACTCGGCACTTAGTAAATGAACTTTATCATATCAATTATCTATTATCTCAGATTGAGGCGAGTTGCACATTCAAAAAGAAAAAGGCAAAATGATCTTTTCATGAAGGAAAGTTGGATTCGACAAGAGGTGTGAGTTTTCAACATATTTGTCGGTGGGAATTGATCTAACGTTGCAAACTTGTCATTGATTGCTTTCCAACCATAGCGTCACCAGATCTTTGTTACATTCGAAAAATGTCAGCGAAAAAAATATCACCTTTTTTTCCGAATCACCTGCTACGTGTCAAGCACTACTAACAGAGTATTCACTGGGATCTTCAGGAAAGGAACATAATCCCTAATACGCGAATTTTTCCCATAATAAACACCCCAAGCAAAGTCAGCACCGAGAGAATAAAGGAAGATCAGTGGTGTTTTCCAGAAATATATTTATCGCTGGGAAATGATCTAACGTTGAAAACATGTCATTGATTGCTTTCCAACAGAAGCTCCACCAGATATTTATACCATTTGAAAAATGTCAGCGAAAAAAATTTCCCGTTTGTTTTCCGAATCACCTGCTAAGTTGTCGAGGACTACCAACAGAGTATTCACCGGGATCTTCAGGAAAGGAACATAATCCATAATACGCGACTTTTTCCCATAATAAACACCCCAAGCAAAGTCAGCACCGAGAGAAAGATCAGTGGTGTTTTCCAGAAAATGTATTCCTTGCCGTTTTATTCCCGAGTAAAACCTTTTTCTGGTCTTCGGCCCCGACCATCCGAATCCGTACCCGGTAGAATGTTATATCTTCACTCTTGAATTATTCATACTATTGGACCGTAACCTGACCGTGAGTTGAACGGAGAAGCGCTGCCATCCCGAAAATATTCCTTCACATACCGAATGGACAAGTAACTTTATTCGGATGACATTTCACGTTGCCCGCCTAGGATGTGTTATTGAGATTCGGTAATGGTTGACGGGAGTGGCTGATCGTCCGGTTTGTCGGAAGCGAAATGTGTTGGAACTCGGATAATAGTACATTATTCACGAGGAGAAGTTTACAGTCACCAGCCACCGAGAGAATAATAGCTATTATACGCTAGTAGAATGCTATACTTTATTCACGAGTGATAAAAATTTTTGTTGAAGTTTTTTTGTTGGATACATTTGTTACATTATATACATTTTATTGGAACACTTGTATTTTATTCCAACAAATATTTTATGAAATACATTATCTTTCATCTATACACAGTACATAGTTATCGAAAATCATAATAATCGTAAAATATCTTATGAAAAACAAAAATAATCTATGTATTCATCTTCACAAATATCAGTTATCTAATCTCACATGATGATATATTACAAGATATCTATTTGTAATTTTTTTTTCATTCTCCATTTCCGCTACCAAGGCCAATCACCGACACCGGGGAGCACCTTCCCCCCGACCGGAAATTTTTAAGAACCTTCTGGTATTCCAACCAGAGGTAGAGATTTTTTACGAGCCCAACATCCATAGACACCGCCGACTTTACGTCCCCTCCGAAGGACGGCATGTCCTCAATATATCTTGTGCTCATTGTTATGTTGCTTTCGAACCATTATATGCTATTTTGCTGCAGTTGTATTGGCTTTCGACGCGGTCTTGATCAAATAGTAACTGCAGAAGAAACATCGATATAAAAACATAATTATTCTTATCGACTCATTAAATCACAATATTGAAATAAATGCACGAACACCACCAATTTTATCAACTCTGTACGGGGGATCAAGGATTTATTCAGATGATTCTTGGATTCTTGAGGAAGGCGAACTATTTAGAGTTGATGAAAGTGAATTGTAGAATTTCATACCACGACCTCGACCATAATTTATGTGAAATTTGTAAAGATGTATCGTTGGTTCGAGTTATTGATATTTGAAAATGAACTTCATCATTTTGTCTGGTAGATACTCCTTGCGTTTCACCCTTTATTAGAATGTTATGGTACGCTTCCACAATTATGTATTGAAATTTAATTTGTTATGAATTCTTCAATATGTATGATATTAGGACTCTCTCAAAATTGTTACCATTATAATGAATCAATTCAACATCTGCATTTTACGTGATGACATAATGATTATCGAGGCTCCATGAACATTGATATCGTTGTTGATGGACTTATAAACAATAGTTTCTTT
>JAVJAQ010004933.1:18422-160922 GCA_032362365.1 Zygogramma bicolorata | reverse complement strand
ACATGTTCATGAATATCACAATATAAGTCTATAAACCATACTAACCAACTACACATAACTTAGAATTCGAAGAATTCCTCAACATGATTCTACCAGCATTTTATATTTCTTTTCTGAAAAGGCTGTAAGTCTACGTTTTCACATATCGAGGCAACCCGTTATAAAGTCTCGGACCAAGATGACCAAATGATTTGATGCACAATGATGAAGACGTAACTAGTATATGTATATTATTTCGAGTGTCATAACTGTGAACTGAGTTTTTTCTCGCGACAAGAAACAATTTTTGATACACCTGCTAGTCCCTTCACAATTCATTTCTGTACCAGAAATACCTAATGGGCATCGCTGGTAATTTCCCCGAGTTATGGGGCCATGAGTTGATCTTGACTGAATTTCACCGAAGTAAAATGAAATCATTGCCGATCGATTCAAAATACGCTTCAAGTATCTCAACATATAACAGTAACTCAAGATGCATATAACCCTGGTGAGTCGACTGATATGCTTTTGTTTAGTCAAATCCTCTCGATCTGAGAAACCGAAGCCAGAGCTTATATTTTTTGACGGTAGGTAGTGACACAGGTAGTGATACAAATGCGATTTTCTTAGGCTACATTTCCAACCAGGCGGCAGCTCACGAGTGAATGTCGATACCGACGGTCTTATTGCTTGAATCTTTGCGGGATTTTTCATCACCAATAGAATCATCAGTATACAAAATATGTAAGGCCAAGTTCGTCTAATAGAAACCTATCAATTTTTTTGAAAAGTTTGACACTTCGATTTGAATTTGAATGCATCTGGAAGTTCCTATAATAAAATCAAAATCTTAATTGTACCTAGTTCTCATTGTTTCCTAGAGATCTAAACAAAATTCCATTATGAAACGTCAGGAGCTTCACTGAAACTTCCGAATCCGAACGTTCAGATTTATCGTCACATCCTAGATATATACTCGCTATGATTTTGATAGAATAGGTATACCTTGAACAACTCAAATCGATTTGAAATGATATACATCATTTGAGGAGTGCACGATTCAATTCACTAATCCCCTGTACGAAACTCATAATAAATCGCTCGCGTAACATGTATTACTTTCCTCATATCATCGGCTAGTTTTCACGTTACAATTACCTTTCATTTTTTGAACACTATGAATAAAGAGGAAAAATTACTTACCTATCTTCGGTTCCCCAGATATCCATTATACTTCCCAGTTTCACTCACAACCATTGATTAGGAACATTTAAAATCACATTCACAGAGATTTTAATTCATATTTCATCAACTTGAAAGCGAAAGGAAAAAGCATCATTAAGTTATGATTCATGACATAACCTATAAATTTGATTCAATCGAAAGGCGGGACCGTTGACGTTGACGGCATCACAGATTAAAATTTCAGTGGATCAGAGTAGGCTTCGAAACCAGAATCGTGAGGTGCGCCTCTGGTGACAAACTCTCGAAGGGATTTCTTCAGTTATATTTCTTCAAAATCAAGAATGCCAGATATCGAGAGTTTATGACTACGCTTTTTCAGGTATGAGTCAACGCACCTGGGTTATATGCATCTTGCAATAACTATTCAAACTATTGAGTTTATTACAATGAGTTTGGAACTCAAGATTGTCATCAACGATGAGCTCTGGAACCTTTGGTGTAAAAGTTGAAACTTTTCCTAGAGATCAATTACCCTAACACCAAACTGATATTTTTGCACTCGACGCGCGTTTCGCTAACAAGGTTAGCATCTTCAGGAACAACTAACCCCAGCCTCAGATTTAGTATCAATTTTCTTCTCCTGAAGATGCTATCCTTGTTAGCGAAACGCGCGTCGTGTGCAAAAATTTCAGTTTGGTGTTAGGGTATTTGATCTCTAGGAAAAGTATCAACATAATGACCTAAAAATTTTACGCTATTGCATACCTTCACAACCGTGTTATCAATATTTATATGTGCCTTGATATTTTTTACATTTTGAACTGTTTTTGAAACGAATGCTTTGGTTTTACAAGTATTGAAATACAAAGAATTTTCAGAGATCTAATTATGTGAACGGTTCATGTTCATTTCAATTTGATTTTGAAGTTCAGATGGATTATTATACCCAAACGAAATTGACCAATCATCACTTTTCTGTAAATCTGTTTGGTTTAGGATCCTTTTTTGATTTATAAAACATGTATTTGTATCTGACTCATTCCCGAATATTGTGTCTATTTTGAGTCGATTTATGTTAATAAAAATAGACGTTTCAGTGATACCGCCTGAAATATCATTGTTCCACTTCTTTCATGAATCCGAAAAACAAATACTTGTTTCTAGAGAGAGGTATTGTGCGAACATATCACAAAATGGTGATATTACACCTTGCTGAACAATTCAATGGAACCATTTTAGTTTGTTCGAATGTGTTGATATTTCGTGTTGAAATTGACTGAAACCCTTCGAAACGAATATATAAATTCAGAAAATTTGAAAGAGAACAGATAATTCGAAAACGAATAGACAAAATGAAGTGAAAACGGAATATATGGGATTGAAGAAATAAAAAATAGTCAATAGGTATCTAATAAAAATATCGAAATGAAAGAAACTTGAAATTAGAAAAGAAAAAACTGTCGAAGTGTGGACTGAAGAAAGTGAATGAAAAAATACAATTCTAGAAAATTGAACAAAAAAAAATTAAATTTGAATTTGGATTCATAAAAATAATTTATAAAATGATGTTCAAACATGTATTAATGATAAACTAATTATAAAATTCAAGCTTTGAACAATCGAAAAATATATGATCTTGAATAAAATGTTATGAATGCACTCCAGAAAACTAAAATGGAAAATATTGACAAACTTCTGAACATTTTCAAGTGTGGAATACTTGTAATATTTCGATTGGTGATTTGCAATTGTCATCTATTAATAACACATCATCGTTGAACGATAACTCTCGAACGGAAAGAGATATCGATTTGAAACTTGGGTCATTTTTAACCCTCATAGAGGTGCAGAGACCTATTGATTTTGAGAAAAATCGGAAAATTGGAAAGTGGTTTTTCCGGCATTTTTTCGACGAAATTTGGCCTTTCGGTTGTAACACGTTTCAGATCGCAGTTTTGACTAAAAAAATTTTTAATTGCCATCAAAGGAGTCCTTATTCTTTCCTACAAAGACCTATTGTTGGGGAAAAATTAAAAAAAATTACTTTAGATTCTATAGGTGTTTATTGTGTAACATGTCGGTTTTTTTCGGATACTCTGTAGACCATACCGTTGCTCGTAATCGAAAAACGAAAGAACTTTCGTATAGGTCTCGTGATACTCTACACTTTTTATTTGAAACATTTTTCTCTAAACCGATCGAAAAATGGAAAAATCGGGAAATTTCTGAAATTAATTTTTTTCTGGAGTTTTTTTTGTGAATATCTCGGAAACGGATGAGAAAATCAAAAATTACCGAGAGTAAAAAAATGATCATCTCAGTGTATACTATGAAAACCCCAATACTTTTTTTTCTAAAATGAACAGTACGGGAAATATGATTTTTTTTAAGAAAACAAACTATATCTCCGAAACCACTCACTTTATCAAAATTTGTCAAGGGAGTGAAATTGTAGATCTCGTCGAATACTATAAAACCTGAATTCATCTTTCCTCTAAGATTGATAGTTTAGGAAATATCGACGAAAAACTGTAAAATTCAATCCACTCGAAAACGACTAAGTACGAAAAATCGTAGCATGACGTAACCGTCTAGTCTCCCGTTCGTCGCAACCACCAAATTTCATAATAGAAAATTACTCAAAGGACGTAAAATCAGAAGATGAATGGAATTTCGTCAAACAGAAAATTCATGTAAAGTTCAGTGAGCATCGTTGATAGCGATGAAATATTTAAGAGTCGTGTAATGGAGAAATTCAAGATTTTAAACAACCGATGGCATAGAATCGCTGTATTCACACCATTGGTTTCCAATAATAGTTTCGAGACGAATTTCAGAGAAGTTAGGTTGAATATTAATTGATTGGTGGTAAATAGAAATACTCACGGGAACTATTTAAAACAAATGAAAAGTTGAAACGAGTGACTGCATAGAATCACTGTATTTACACAATAGGTATCCGATGATAGTTTTAACATGATTTCCAGAGGGAATGAGTTGAATTTGTATTGATAGGTGATAGAAAAAAAATACTTTGTGGAACTATGAGAAAATATTGAAAAATCCAAACAATTGACGGCATATAATCGATGTATTCAAACCATTGGTATCCAATGATAGTTTAAAAAAATGTTGAGTTGATTTCCCTATAGTACGAGAAAAATTGACAAAAAAATTTAAAAGTGACAGCACATAATCGATGTATTTATACCATTGGTTTCCAATGATAGTTTAAAAAAAAGTTTAGTTGATTTCTCTATAGTACGAAAAAAATTGAGAAGAAATTCGAAAAGTTGCAGCATATAATCGATGTATTCAAACCATTGGTATCCAATGATAGTTTAAAAAAAAAGTTGAGTTGATTTCTCTAGAGTACGAGGAGAATTGAGACAAAAATTGAAAAGTGACGGCATATAATCGATGTATTCAAACCATTGGTATCCAATGATAGTTTAAAAAAAAGTTGAGTTGATTTCTCCATAGTACGAGGAAAACTGAGAAAAAAAATTGAAAAGTGACGGCATATAATCGATGTATTCATACCATTGGTATCCAATGATAGTTTAAAAAAGTTGAGTTGATTTCTCTAGAGTACGAGAAGAATTGAGACAAAAATTGAAAAGTGACGGCATATAATCGATGTATTCAAACCATTGGTATCCAATGATAGTTTGAAAAAAAGTTAGGTTGATTTTTCTAGAGTACGAGAAGAATTGAGACAAAAATTGAAAAGTGACTGCATTTAATCGATGTATTCAAACCATTGGTATCCAATGATAGTTTAAAAAAAAGTTGACATGATTTGTCAATGATACGTAGAAAGTTGAAAAAAAAAATTGAAAAGTGACGGCATATAATCGATGTATTCAAACCATTGGTTTCCAATGATAGTTAAAAAAAAAGTTGAGTTGATTTCTCAATAGTACGAGAAAAGTTGAAAAAAAATTAAAAAGTGACGGCATATAATCGATGTATTCAAACCATTGGTTTCCAATGATAGTATAAAAAAAAGTTGAGTTGATTTCCCGATAGTACGAGAAAAATTGATAAAAACATTGAAAAGTGACCGCATATAATCGATGTATTCAAACCATTGGTTTCCAATGATAGTTTAAAAAAAGTTGAGATGATTTGTCAATGATACGAAGAAAGTTGAAAAATAATTGAAAAGTGACGGCATATAATCGATGTATCCATATAAGACGAATTCTAGGCGTAGGTCAGTCGTTCGTGCCTTGTTTCAATGCGCTCATGGAGTTCTTCTCATGGAAAATGTATGTACCTCACACATGCGTAAAAACACCATCTTCCGCACTCGTTAGATAACTAACTATTTTTTCCAATCGATTTATAAATTATTGATATGAGTTCATCATAAATATATTTATGTAGATTTATATTTCTACCCGAATTTTTGGAATGGTCGGGAGATTTAATTCTTGGAAAATATCATCTGACCGTTTCTGCATCATTTCTGGGTTTTATTTGTCCTGAAAATAAAAAGAGCTTCATCGTTCAACATAAGCCCTCCAAGCTTCCTTTTTTGGTCTATAATGAGCACATTCATTTCTTCCCGATCAATCCTGCGGACTATTTGCTGTCAATGTATGTTCAGCTCATCTTGATTTTCCATTCCACCTCAACTCCTCAAAATGTTTTCCTATTTGGCAGATCATGTTTTCAATGGTCTAGTTATTAGACAAGTATCTATACTACATGAGACATATGGTACTGGGAACAGATTTTTTAAATTGTGTTCCATTCTCAAAGATTAGTTTCAAACAGGAATCTGATATTTTCTGCTCCAATTGAAGTTTTTATATCTGATTTGTTCTCAACATTCCTGATCCCCAGCTTCGGCTTGTGTTAGTTCTAATAAACTGTCAATGTAACTCTTTGAAACCGTTAGATCAATGCAAGATAAACAGCTTTTTTCCCATTTCTCCGCGAAGAGTGTTTTTTCGTTCTGGACTGGTGCCAACGATACGGTCTGTTGAGGTGTTCTGACGAATGCTGCTTGATTATTCGTATTCTGTCATTCAGACTGAAAGTATTGCCTAAGAACCCAAAGGATCCATAGGATGAATATTTCTTCGAGAAGTGGGAGCTTCCTAGTCGCTTTTTTTTTCGGGAAAGTGAAAATTTTCGTAGATGATTCTCAGACTAGGCCGGAAAGAATCAAAGAATCATAGTTGTTGTCATTATGAAGCATTTGAATCGAATTGAATCCCTTCATAAACTTGCTGGCCCGTGCCCACTTCGTTGAGCGTTAATTATTTTTGTGATGCACTCATATTGTGTAGTCCTTAGTACTGAGTTCTATCGGGTTCATCACTGTTCTGATTTTTGGGTGCACTCAAAAGAGCGTATGAAAAGAGTTGAGAATGTTATAAACCCCTTTTTTACAATGCATTTCAATAAAATACGAACCAGGTCTTCCATTTATTCTCTGAAATGATATTCATGCAGAAATTGAAATACATTGGGCCCAGGAATCACGCTGTCCCTTATGAATTCTGAACCTGTTATTCATCCCCCTAGGGGTGGAATTTTGGAAAACCATTTTTTATCGGATGCCCACATCATACAAAGAATAGACCCTTTTAGTTTCAGATATTTACGATCAGCGAAAATATTTTTCTACTCCCTTTCAACCGCGTCATGGGAATAATTTCAATAAAATACGAAACAAATCTTCTATTTATTCTGTGAACGAATGTTTATGCAAAATTAGAAATAGATTGGAGCGAGGCATCACTTTGTTCCATACAAACTTTACGTCCGTTTTTCAACCCCCTCAGGGGTACGATTTTCGAGAAGACTTTCTTACCCTACCCTACGTTATACGAAAAAAACATCCTTCAGCCGATTTTTTCCGTTTGTCCCAACCGACAATTTCGACTGTGCCCAATAACCCGTGTCTTGAAATTACGTTTGGTGGTTCCTACATACATATAATTTTCCACATGAGCACGGAATCCTGTATACCCCAGTATTGGATAAAAGGTCTCTTGGGTCTCTAGCAGACCTCAGATTTTCCTGTATTTTCTTCATGGGCTTGTAAATTGTTTCGATGTTGTGCATTCTCAAGATTTTTCCAATACGATTTGTAATACCCCTCAGGGAGGACAGAAAAGCGATGCCTATTGGTAGAGGTTTGTCCTTTGTTTCAGGGTGTGTGTTCTTGGTAGTTTTTGGTTCATATTAGCTTATAGAGCGTTTATGAGGTGGTTGAGCTATTCATTCAGGGAATCTGGTTTGCGAATCTGTTTCGCTCTATCAACCAGTGTTTTAATGACGACCTGTTTTCGTCTCAGGTGGTGATGATAATCCGAGACAAGAACAGGGTGATGAAGACAGGGAGATAGAACGAGCAATATGACCAAGGACTACCAAGAATCCACACCCTGAAACAACGGACGAAACTCCACCAACAGGAACCGCTTTTCTGCTCTACCAAGGGGTGCCACAGATCAAAAAAATTTACAAGCCCACGAGAAAAATACACGAACATCTGAGGTCTGCCAGAGATCCAAGAGATCCTCTATACAATGCTGGGGTATACAGGATTCCGTGCTCATGTGGAAAAGTATATGTAGGAACCACCAAACGTAGTTTCGAGACAAGTATTAGGTGAGCACAGTTGGAATTTTCGATTGGGACAAACGGAAAAAGCACCTGTAAATGAACACGCCTTTCTCGATAATCACAACATACAATTTGATATGACCTCAATCCTCTCAGCAACGACACATTGTTCCACTCGCTTATACCGTGAAGCAATTGAGATATATAAGCATAAGGATAACTTTAACAGAAAGGAAGAGGGGCTGATCTTAAACGAAATTTGGCACCCCGTTCTGAAGACATTGACGACAAAGACAGACAGAAGTACATAATCCAACGTACGACAGAACAGAGTCCGTTCACAAGATACTAACAAACAAGCACCTCCAGATTTGCCATTAGTCATAGCTTGGTTCAACTAAGACCACGCCGCTGAAGATGGCTGTCGTACATGCAGCCTAAAGCTCCGGAACTCCAAATTCCAGGACACGGCCCTCAAGCACGAAAATTTTTCGATGTGATTCCTTTCAAATTCAACATCCTTTATATGAAAAATCAACTTCCTAATGAATGAAATTTCAACCACTCGTTAGTTGAAAACTCATCAAAGAAGTCTGAATTGATTTAATAATCGTTTCAACTCAAAATTCCAGGATATGTATCAACACCGGCCGTGAAAGCCTTCCATTGGAAGGAATCGTTTTTCCTAATTTATGAAACTTCGAATGAGTTCAAAACCTACTCTACTGAACACCCTCTACACCACTTCCAATATCCTTATGTTCTGCGTTTTCTACCATTTCTAGAGATATGTACTGAATTTAAGAAGGGATGCCGAGGTGAGAAAGATAAATAGATGCTGTTTCATCTCTTGAATTTTATCATTAAAACGAACCCTATCATTCGAATGCTCTCAACTGCAAGGAATAGTTCTTTGTGTTTCCAAGAGAAAACGTGATGATTCGCGTTGGGAAGTTCACTTACCATCATCGGAGCAATACAAAATAATTTTCTCTGAATGACACATACTATTCTCTTTTCAATAATATACCAAATCAAACTTGTATATGGCCACTCCAACCGGGTCACTTCTTGTGTCAGCGACAATAAAAGGAGAACATAACCGAGAGCATGATGCATTAAATGCAATATGTGAAAAAAGACAACTCAAAAATTCAATGACAGTCACAGAAAATAAATTTTCGTGGAAAGAAATACTTTTTGCGATTTCATTCGATGAAGATATCTGTCAGCTCCGTTGAAAGAGACATATCTTTCCATTTTAGTGTAAATTTTCTTAAGTTACCCCTTCACGTACAGTTTTCCGTCAGTTTTGGACTGTCAGTCCATCAGTTCAGGCCGAAACTGAATGTGAAGGGATGCAATAGTTCCCGCCTGTTTCAGTCCCGGCGCGGACTATAGAAATCAAATCGAACAAATATTTAGGCGCGACCTGAAACGCGGTACAGTCAAGACCGGGGCATGTAGGTACGCTTCAGTTGTCAGTTGCAGATTAGCAAGAATGCGACTATGGTATTTTTAGTGGACGAAAGCGGGACGTGCGTAAACACTATCAGTTTCGTCCACAGCAGCTCAGTAGGTAGTGCCTTCTGAAGTATATTTTAATTGCAATACATTATATTGTATAATAATTATTGTTTTGAGATGACACCTCCTCAGTAAATTGATTTCGCAACAGATTTTATAGAAATTTTTAGAGGATATCCATGTTTATGGAAAATTAAAAGTTCACAATACGCTAACAAACATTCGGGGGAGAAGGCTTATGAAAATTAATTGAATTCTGCCAAACGGTTGTACCCGAACATCACTGTATTTTGCTTCACTATATAGTCCTTCAGTAAACTTAACAAATCATTAAAAGTCTCATAGTTCATTCTGAATTCGTTTTTTTAATCTTCAGGATTTGCTTCATTTATTTCTTTCAAAGAGCTGATATGAGAAGATTCGCCCCCCTGCAAATACCACGGTTTTGACCAATAACTCTTTTTGCCCTTAGAGTTAGGCTGGATTTCCAAAGATCCGAAATTCGATCGTACGACGATCAGATAGCTTTCTAATTGGTCTAAATTGGTCTGAATGTAAATTTAGACCAATCAGAAAGCTATCTGATCGTCGTACGATCGAATTTCGGATCTTTGGAAATCCAGCCTAACATGTTCTGTTTCGTCGGCTTCCGCTAACAGTAACACGGCGATCGCTTTTTCTTTGTGCAAGCTCATTTCTTTCAGTGAGCAATGAATTTTCACGTTGATGCTACCACTTCTCAACATCAACTGACAGTTTTGGACTGAACGTGTAGGCCCTTGGCAAACCATCAGTCCAGGAGCGCAGGCCTAGCTGTCAGTCCTGGCGCGCAGGCCACGACTGTACGTGAAGGGGTACCTTTAAGCTTCATTTTTACCATAATTATCCCAACTGGTCCTCAATCCAACCCCTGGTGATGTACGAGTTGCTGAGGCAGAAACATATGTTTCTGTAGTTAGATTTTACCGTATTCCTGCCATGGATTATCTAGCTCCTAGAATATGGTTGATAATGAATGAAAAAATATATTCCTCAATCATACTCATCCCCCGTGGTCTACGTGCTTCGTCGATATAATGTACATTTCCAGGTGCTTTTCAGATCGACCAGGTTCTTCCCATTTACTTTTTTTTTTCGAAATGATAATAACCGTCTTCATTTTCTATTCCAGAGACTGGTAATACCAGTATAACAATAGAATATAATCAAAGAAAACAGTTTACACGGAATCATCCCATAAAAATCTCGCTTTCGTGTTGAAAATAACAGCAATGAAATTTGATATGACTCTCCTCTTCATCTCATATTCTGTTATTCGAGACCCTTTCGGTGAATTTTTCCCTCACGTTTCGAGGTCAAAAGAGATTCCCAGCCAACTACGTGTATGGTGTATGGAAAATGTTGATAACAGTTCTACATATCTGTTAGATTCATTAGCATAATTCATGCAATCAAAAAATTGATCACACCAAATGGGTAGCTTCAGGAAAGAAAATGAATACCGAACATAGGATTCAGGAGGATCTTAATAGGGTAATAGAATATTGTAACGATTCCAGCTTGTACCTAAATCTCCAGAAATGTAACTGCATCACATTCACTAGAAATGTCAACCCAGTACACTTTGACTATCTCATCGGAACTCATCAAATAACAAGAGTTAATAACATTAGGGATCTTGAATTTATTTACGATTCCAAATTAATTTTTGATCTACACGTGGAATCCGTTGCAAACTCTGCCTCAAGAATGTTGGGTTGTGTAATGAGAACCTGCAGACATTTTGTGAATATCAAATCTCTTTTATCTGTTTATTATGCTTACGTGTTCAGTAAATTGAATTTCGCTTGCATAGTATGGTGCCCACAGTATAGAACGTACATTAATCGTCTGGAAAACATTCATAACAGATTCATCAAATATATATGCCATAAAGAAAACTTCAACTACCATGGGGAAATTAATAATGCTCGAAAACATTTCAATCTAATATCTTTGTCAAAAAGAAGAATAATTTCTGACATTTCATTCCTACATAAAATCGTCAACAATTCTTTAGAAAACTCTATCATTCTTAGTCAAGTCAGTTTCAGCATTCCAAATCGGTATCTCAGAACGAACCTTTTATTCCATGTACCATTCCGGCGCACGAATTCCTCTCAAAATTTACCCTTGGGCAGGATGGTTCGTAATACCAATCTATGAAGTGTTTACATTGATATATTTTCTGTATCTCAACGTAAAGTGAAGGACTTAAAATATATTTTATTAAATGGTTGAAAACTATACTTTCCTCCTTTTCAATTACTATTCTAGTGATGAATTATGTATACAGTTGGAACCTTCGGTGTGAAATTGAGGTTAATTCTGTATTGTATGAAGGTATTGCTATAATGAATTAGTTTTAGGAAAACGAAATATATTCACATAAATTACCAGAACTGTTAGTACTTAGTTTTGATACTTTAGCTATTAGCTTGTAAACGGATACTCCAGTGAGCTCATGCCTGTTTGTATCTTTGTGGCCAATAAATAAATAAATAAATAAATAATATCTATCTATCTATTGTTAGTTATTATAATTTTTCTTTATATATATAGACTAGCGACCCGCCCCGTCTTAGCACGGATAAAAAATACTTATTGTGGGTTTTTCCCAGTAGAGAGACTTATACCATCGAGGATTTTTTTGTAGAACTTTTTAAGGTGTACAATACTGTGAGTATATGATTTTATCTATCTCTGAGGGTTCGGTCAGCGTTTGCAATGTAAGCGCAAAAAATGTGTTTGCCTATTTAAAAAAAACTTCTAAAATTATTAGTATTTTTCTACAACAGTAGGCATGTATAATGCATATCAACCTTCTCCTTGAATCCCTCTATGTCTTAAGAAAAACTCATCGGAATCCATTACGTTTTAGATCTGAGCAGACATAGGAGCAGACAGACAGCGGAAAGCGACTTTGTTTCATACTATGCAGTGATTCATACAAAAGGGAAGCCCTATAATGTCCAGAAACCACCACTTGAATCAAGGGACAGGAGATACGACTTAATATTAACTTAAAATTCTTATCCTCAGAATAAACCTCTTTCGATAAAGAGTTCATTTAGAAATGTAATTATATCATTAGGAAATCCAATACTGATGAGTATAATGATTAGCTTTTCAATACTTTACTTTTTTCAGTACTACTCTATTCAGCTATTGATTTCTTAGTAGTGGTATTAGTAGCTAAATGTAGTAATAGGAGAAAATCCCTATTCCATTCACCTCATCATTCAATCTGATATTGGGGAGTTGATCATCAGGAGAAAAATTTTTCTGTTGGTTCACTAGAGGTTTCTTTATAGAACCTACAATTAGGATCCTCGCGGGGCCACCGTGCTGGTTATCGCACGTTAAAAGGTAAGGCCTCGTTGATCAATTTCTTGCACAAGATTCGACTTCTGAGGGCTGACATTCGTCAGCTGGTTTTAGAACAATTTTTTTAGGAATAATTTTACTGGTACTAATATAACTGACTTTATTTCGTAGATTCGGTCTCAAATCCTTCTCGAGTGATATTGGTTTGATGTGAGGATAATTGATCTATGTTGAAACTTCTCACTTCAACTCCAACGAGAGAAGCGGTTTTCTAACATTTTTGACATTGTTGGTGATGAAATTTTGTAGGTGCTAATTCTCTGTTGAGAGTTTTCACTTCTACTCCAACCAGAGAAGGAGTTTTGTGACAATTTGTTGGGAAGGTCGATTCTCACTTCACTTCACTTTTGTATTTATGACAGTGCTCATCCCGACTCATTGAGTTGGAATCTCACTCAGTATCTTTAAATAAGGTGGCTTCGACTAAAGTCAGTGTTTAGACCTAGTATCTCCAAGTTGTTCAATTCTGAACTGTGGATATGGAAATCCGACTCATCAACCCGGAATTATGTTATTCAAATACACGGATCGTAGTTGCCGATTCCGGTATATCAAGTCAAAATTCTGACTTTAACAAATCTGAACTAGCTAGTTCCCAGATCCTGAATCGGAATGCCGACTAGATGATTCCAAATCAGCGGATTCCGAAATTTCGAGATACGTAGTCGAGAATTCAATTAAGTGAACCAGACTCATACAGTTCATTCTTAGATATCGAGTAGCGAGAATACGCACACAAAGACACCTAGATTGACATGAAGAAATATTCAATATATCATATATTCTGGAGAAGAATCTTTTTACATTTTTGAATTTCGATGGCTCGCATTTCGACGAGAAATTAAAGAATTTCTTTCACATATACAAGGAATCCAGATAACTATTTCTGATGTTTTGTGCCTGATATATGAAGAGGTGTTTCACTTCGGAAATCTGTTGGAGAAATTTCACAAAAAATATCAAAAATCCATGTGGAATTCCTGAAATACTTGATGAAATCCTGAAACTTGATTCAAATCCTGTATGGAATCCCTTATATGAAAATTTTGTTTAAAAATTTCATGTGAATGAAATATCCCTCTTGATATATTTGAAAGAATCCAGCTATTATTTATTATTATTATAATATTCCGCTCATTCGGTCGAGAGGAGGATCGTCATTTATATCATTAAAATCGTGAATAGCCATTGAATAATTCAGCGGAAACGAGGTATTCCATTCCATCCGAACCGGTGCAGCTATACGAGTTCCTCTCGATTGAATTCATGCGGAAAACGATGCTTCAAAAACCCCTTTCATGTGCGCCATTGACGAACGCCGCAATGCATAGTTTGGCATTCGGAAAGGCCATCGTTGGAAACGCATTAGAGCGGTGGAGATCATTATGGCATTACGAAGTATATAAAAATAGATTCAAAATACTCACGGAGGCGAGGTAATGGAGCTCCTTCGGTGGAAGCTAACGACCTCGTATTGTACACTGAAAAAACGAACTGAACCGTCAATTGCTGTTCAGTGCGCCAGAAAGTATTACCATTTTTCATATAATGCATATATTGGCATTGTTTATAGAGATATAGTCAGTCAACCATATGGAAATATCATTTGAAGGGATGGATACTACGGAAAGATGGCACTAGTGATTTCGTTTCCAAGTCATGTCTTTTCTTTCATTTTCCTTACGGACGTCGTAGCCTGTATCACAAATTTTCTTGATTACTTATAGCGTAAAACTTCGAAGTGGTTGCCATCTATATACTTTTTTGAACCAACCGGAAGGTGAGCAACATCTAATTCTATGAGGTCTCATGAGTGTTGGATTTAAAATTATTATTTTGGAAATATTTATAACTTAATACACTACAGAAGTGCGAAGAGTAAACTGGATATGAAGTGTTGTTGTGGTTTACAAACCAAAATGCAGCGAATTCATTGAAGAATTCCTACAAAATCAAGAAAAATTTGCTCGGTGTCTCAGTGCTCATTATATGATACTAGTACTATTTCAATACATAAATTCGCCATTAACGACAGAAAGCTTTGTCCTGGGAGGAAAATACATTGAAAATTAGTAAACCAATAACTAAAAATATGTTTGTAAGTAGCCTTCACTTTCTAGAGCGTCCGAAAATAAAGTTCAGTGGACGTTTCAGTTCCCACTTTGAAGCCATTCTCAAGACTTTATAATTTTTATTAATATATAGTTAAAGCGAAGTGTGATTACATTTATGTGAATGACTCATCGTTTTTTAGTCTGTTTTTTATCCTTTTACACTATGCCCAAATTAGTCAACAGAATAACTGCCGAGAAAAAATTGTATCTCCTTAGACACATTTTTAAAAAGCATGATTCATCCATGATTGGTAAGATTATGTTCTACAAGGTTTCTTCAAAATACCCAGTGATGTATCTCACGAATTATACAATGTATAAGTACAGAAAAAGGTTTTGTAACAAATCAAAAATCAGGTTTTTCTCATGATTTATTTGAATAGTAAAAATAAAGCATTTGTTGAAACACTAATCAGTAACATGTTTTATTACATCTGATATATTGATCCTTTATTTAGCACAAAAACCTAATAAAATGCAAAAATTTCATGAAAATCAGCTTTTACTTCCATATAATATGTAGGAAATGACATTTTCTACTTTTTTATTAACATAATATAAGGGTTGCAATATGTTTGCAGAACCCAGATAAACCCGCTTCGCTGGAACATTGGGATTTTCATCCCTCATCAGCCAGCAATATATTGATTTCATATGGATGCTACAGCTGATGTCTGCAAACATAAGCTCCTTATTTTTTATGGTTACTTTCTTCCACTTCACATGCAATGATATGCCCAGCTTTGAACACAGCTTCACCCTCTTTCAACTGTTTAGTTCTGCTTCCCACGTAATCCAGAATATTACATAGTTCCAATTCTATAATAGGCATTTTAATCTGGAATGTAGGTAGGTGATGCATTTCAACTTATAACACTCACGAGTAAAATGAGGCTGTAAAACTAGCCAGAGATGTAACTACCTTAGCACACAAAGCAACTGAAGACGTTTAAACAGTAATTATCACTCAACAAGTCCTCAAGAATGCAAAACAGGAACTAATAGTACCATTACTTCAAATGGCCAAAATTAAAGTGAAGCCATCTTAGATTTAGCAACGCCATCTAGCGGTTGACGATTTTCGCCTGTACAAAATACCGAAAGATGCCATTCAATTCAAAAACAGAATTGGGATTTTTGGTTAATGTAGTAGAGCATTCATATTTCGAGGATTTTTTTAATGCCTAAACTTTCATTTTCTTCATAGACTTCCATCGTCAACTGTATTTTGAATCTTCATTATCTTCTATTCAACATTTCAGTCAAAATGACAGACATAACTATGCACACGTTAATATCGGCATTATACTATAGATATCGTTACAACAACGCTTCAAATTCTTTTTACACAGGCATTGACTAACTATAATTTTCTACTCATTTACACATAATCACTAAGCATTTTTCTGTATTCTGAGGACAGAACTTACTTTGTATTGATTATCAATTGTATTGCAAACCAAACCTATAAAACATGTATGCTCAACTATATTTTGAAGTGTCATCTGTTTTCTTTCAACATTTCTGCCAACTGTCATATATAAATCTGCACCTATTTCATCCTTAGAGGAAGAAACTTTGTCGTGCATTGTCAAGTGAACGGAAATATCGACATACTTGTCTCAAATGCTTGTTACACAGACTTGACTTACTATCCTATTCTTCTTTATCCAATGTATTTATTCACTGGGCATAAAGTAGGTCTTCAGAACAGACTTATAATGGCGACAGATAATATGAATATGGATTTCGAATTGACCAATAGTTTATGCACAAGTTGTCTATTGAAAACATATATTCTCTTGCTGGGACTTGAATTGGAACTCATAAATAGTGAATGTGTTATTGAAATATCAATTTAGTCAGAACAGCCCAGAACAATATCTACTCTCTCGAGAATATCTCAAGTAAGAAGCCCCTCTGAGTATTTTAGAGCATTTTCGTTAATTTCTTATGGTTGATCACATCAGGAGTTGTTAGATTTTCATTACTTTTTCTGAGGTCCAATATTAAAATTCCAACCAATAATAGTAATTATAATAATGAAATTGAAAAAGTTTTTGGGGAGCTTCAGAATAATCAAGGCTATTTATCTCAGACTAACTCTGGGGTTTTTTCAATGCATCGGGGAAGAAAAAACCTGAACCAAGTTCTTTCCCATATCATCTTTGTCAGATATGAAACATATTTTTTGATCAGCTTCTCCCCTCAACAGTCCACTAAGGTGTTCGTATGATTCGTGTTGTGACTCAGGTTCCGTTACCTTCAACCCTTGGTAGCATGAAACGTTACAACCCTAGAACTTGATGAATAAATTTCCCAAATTCCATGAAGAAGGAAAAATATATCATATCAACGTTAGTTATCGCATTGCGTTTGTGTTTTTTATCAGTGTACACGTATTCCTGCAACATACTCAACGGATTTTACCCCGAACAGGAAATAGGTGTACCCGCCCTCCATGAAAGTTGAATTGGGTCGGCAGTAAAGTTCGAAAGATAAATGAAGGGGAGGAAGGCAACATGTTCGACGTCGGGAAGGAGTTGTTGCATAAATTTCTAATTTTTATTGTATCGACGAAGTGCGTGACTTTCCCGGAGAGTCAACGGAAAACCAGAACCGGAATAATTTGAAAGAATACTTTATCACTGGAAACATCCGCGAAGGAATGAGAATCTTGCAATGTTAAGGCGGTGACTGCGAGGAGAGAACTCAGCTAGTTCGAAGATTGATGAAGAAAGAAGTACACAACCCACCTATTCTTTGAAAAATGTTTGAAGCGCTTCCCTACTGAGGTGGGTAGAATACTCGGATGTTTCTGGAAGAACGAGCTGCAGAGGAATGCAATTTCTTAGCATACTATTGAAATGATAATCCAGATGATAGTTCTCCATCAGCCAGAAGAAAAAATAGATCAGTGCCAACTGGGTAAAAGTATCAATGTAGACGAATGGTGTTGAATGAAAAGTCCTCATAGAGTTTGTCTTTGCGCATCTCTTTCACTTTCATATTGTATATGTTACCGGCAAAGTGTAATATCAGGCATTGCTAAAAGTAAGCAGGCAAAGTGTGAAATTTTAAACATTCCATACTTTGCCTAGGCATTCTATAGAATGCCTGCTGGAGTTCAGGCAGAGTTAAAAATCTGTCTGTTCCATTGTTTTCAAGTTAAGGTTAACCTAACCTAACCTAACCTAACCTAACCTAAGAAAATGAAAGCTAATTATTCACTAATATTTCACTTTTAAATTTTACTCTAGTAAAATATGAGGATTTTCAGATCCTATGTTTAATACATTTCATGTTTGTTATTTGCAATAAACAATTTTTAACAATGTTGTTCATTTTATACTTTGCCTGCAAAACTTTCGACATTCTATATAATGCCTAGGCATTATACACAATGCCTAGGCAAAGTTTGTACAATTGTTAAGAAATGAGTTCATTTCATACTTTGCCTGGATTCACTCGGCAATGTATACAATGCCTAGGTATTCCATACAATGCCTGAATTGTACACATTGCCGGTAACATATATAATAATTATTCTATCCATCGAGAAGTTTGTGTAGAATTTATAATAACTCAAACCTTAACAGTTCTAGAGGAATGAATAGGCAGTATTGAACTGATGCGATTACTATAGATAGCTTCATTTGTGAAATTTATTGCATGGTGTGTGAGAATGAAGATACGATGATGGCGTTTCCAATTTGAATCACATTGCGAACCCGATACGACAGTGTCCAGGCTCATACATCTTGAGTTTGACTCCTGTGACTCGGAATATATGAGCCTCTGAAGAAGCTTGCCACTCGCGCCAGCGTAACATCAGGAAGAAATTCCAAAAAACGACGGCCTTCAAAGCTGAACCATAGTAGTGATACTGCAAACCTCGTCCGCGAAAGCCTCAACCATTTTTTTAAAGTACCGTTTATTATTATTAGTTTTTCCGGTGAAAAATGGAAGTTTTCATAGAGATGAATCCATGAATTTTGTTGTTTTTAATGAAAATGATTCGACAATTTAAGGGAACCCTTTTTATCTCATTAATAGGAGAAAAATGACGAAATTCCTCTGATTTCAATCATTTGCAATCTGATGAAGAATAGTGATATGGATGGCAATCCTCAATATAACGGAGTCTTACCTTTCAACGTGCGATTCCAGCAACGAGAAGATGATAGATTCACCCAACAATGACTGAATGTAAATTCCGACAGAGTGAGTCATATACATTCATGATGCACATTTTTGAGCAGAAAAATGAAGATATCAAATTATTATAATAATATAATTCATCAACTGAAATTAATTACCGCGAGAATAACGCAATTTTTAAAACTCTGTATTTTCTGTCTAGTCTCGAAGTGAAATCAGTTCGAAATTCATTTCATATCCCAGATATCCCTTATATACAAAATTTCATCGTTTTCTCAGGAGATACAACATTTTTATAAAATTTCTCCTTCCTTAGATAATAACACTATCATGAAGAACGACTCGTGACAAATAAATTCAACTGGGAACGTAAGATGAATCGTTTAGTAGAACCACAACAGACTCTTATAAGACTTGATCGGTACCCATATGATGCAATTACCTGATCATTCAATAGTTCGAGGAATTAGTTGTTGTTCTCTCCTCGGAATAAAAAAAAAAATTACAACTATGGAAGAAATAAAATACTCTCTGTTGATAAGTATTCGTATATCAACACAGAGAGTGTTTTTTGATTAAGAGAAGAGATGAAATACAAAAAATAATTTTTCAAACCTCATAGAGAAAATTGAAATTCATTGGAGCAACAGAAAATGCCATTTTTTTCAAGTATCTACTTGGAAGAAGCCAGAGTGTTGAAATTGAGAAATACTACCATGTAAATTGTTAAGCGGTGTACCGCAGGGATCTATTCTTGGTCCTTTGTTGTTCGCGATATATACAAATGATTTAGATTGCATAGGGAAACATTGTCAGGTAGATTTCTATGCGGATGATACCCAGATTCACTTGATTTTTTTTTCTCGACAAAGATCTTGTCATTAGGAAAATAAATGAGGACATAAAGGCCTTCATTTCCATCTCGAAAAATCACACGTTTGTAATATTTAATGATCAGCATTCATGACTTGAAAACTCATTCATGCCAGTAGATTTGATCATTGTGATTCTGTTTACGGCCCTTTTCTCTAATATGAGGACAGTAAAAGCATACAAGTTATGCAAAATTCGTGTCTCCGACTAATTTATGGAGTGGGGCAACATGTCTCACATATCTCACATGAGTTAAGTGACCGTGAATGGTTGGATATGAAAAAAAACTGTGGCATTCGGCTTGCTTATTTCAAAGAATCATCAAAACCAGAAGTCCACCATATTCATTCAAGAAAATATCTTTTCATAATATAAACATCCGATTGAGAGGTACCATCACTCCTCCACTCCACCGAACGCAATCATTCAAAGCACATTGCCCTGCCCTTGGAATTCAAAAAGTTTCAGATAACCACCTTCGAGAAACGTCTGGAAAATCATTTTCTCAATGAGCAGAATTATATATTTCGAACTATTGGGAATGAAAGATAATGATCAATATTGGTTATAGACTGGCTTCAAATAGTGGTAGGTACTTATTTTCTGGACAACAAAAAGTATTAGTTTCTGATTTCTTTTTCAATTTCTATATTTTTGTTTGATGAATATAGTCATGAAAAAACTTCAGCTCGACAAAGTGCATGAATTATATATTCACGTACGCTTGAGAATAATAACAGTTGTCCTGTGTAACGTTAGCTGCACAGCACCAGGCGCGTATACAAGGGGGGGGGGGGTAAAAGGGGTAATTGCCCCCTCTCATGATCAGTCAGTCACATAACATATTATAATATATCAAAAAATATAGGGAGATATCAAAAAATAAAATTAATGAATGAAAAATTAATCATAATTTTATTTCACCTTTAGTTCCTGTAACCCTGTAAGATCGCAGAATCCAGTAATTGAATTCAAAATCATTATCAAAATTATAGAATATCTCAGATTATATATTCTAGTATTTCGGGAGAAATTGATTATCACCAACAGTTCTGGAAAAACGTTCGTGCGTTTCCACTTCGATAGATACCGCTTTCAAAAAGTGCAATTCTAACATTATGCCTCTCATTAAAAAATGCATGCTACTGACTTAAACCTGGTCTGACAATATCTCAGGATCGGTTAACTGGTCTAGCCCTATAACACATTCATTCCTGGGACTTAACCATAGAAGCTGATGCATTGATAGATCGTTATGTTGATGAGAAAAATCGAAATTTAAATTTATTATTTAATTTTTCTGTTGCATTATCTTGTGTTCAATAAGTAGGAATATACTTTTCATTCCACTCATATCGATATGTAGTATGATAGATACATGAACGAATATCATTATAACGGTTTATTTCGACTTACGTTGACAAGGCAAATGTTAGTTATCTCTGAAGTTTAAAGTTAATTTCAATCGAAAATTATTGTTTTCTCTACTTTCCAATTTTATTAATGAAAAAAATGAAGATTAAACAAATCTGACGTTTCTTTTACAGTTTCCTGTAAAAAGGCCAATATGCATTTGTATTTTGATAAAATGGTGGAAACCCATAATTTTCTCAGTGAGTACCCCCCTATAAACTTGAGCTGTATACGCGTCTGCACAGCACCATCTGATCTTCGGCATTTTCCCGTACAATTAATGTGAGTTGTATCATTTTTTGGATTGAGGTGGCCTTTACTTGATGAAAATCCATAGTTATTACGCTATAAGGTAGAACACGATTAAATTTCCACAAAATTTTATTGTCTTCGCGACATGTTTCGATACACTGTATCTTTATCAAGCGAATGTATTTAAACACTGTGTTTAAATACATTCGCTTGATAAAGATACAGTGTATCGAAACATGTCGCGAAGACAATAAAATTTTGTGAAAATTTAATCGTGTTCTACCTTATAGCGCAATGAGTTGTATCATTTGTAATTTGGTATCATTGAAAAAATACCTTTTATTATTATCATTATTATTTTTAATCATTCTCTACACAAAAATTCCCGAGTTCCTATTTATATTATAGTTAAATGATCAACTAGTCAATAGAAATTTCCATACACTCAAACACTCCAGAGAGTCCTTCAATATTTTAATTCAGAGCTCATAGAATCACTTCTTTTTCTTCTGCTACTACTACCTCTACAGTTAGTTCCAGTTAGTTTTTTATCTTTCACTGTAATGAACCACATTCAGGCAATCTGCTTACACAATCTCAAACCAGAATAACGGTCGCACCTGCTGCGATCGTTTACACAGAGATGCTTCCAGAGATGCCGTCTCTGTTCAATAATGGCCGTCATTGGACGAATTAGGATTACGGAGCACAGTATGTTGGAATTACTGCATGAAATTCAACAGCTCCGCTCCGTTGGGGATGATTGGGTTTTTAACGGATTGTATTCGGAGTGAGTGGAGGATTGCTTGTTGCAGTGGAAACGGATTTCCGCACCCCCGATTGGTTCATTCGGCAGTCGGTAGGGGGCTGCCGTTTCGTATATTGTGCCTTGGCAGATCCGATGATTCGATTGCTTTTTGATTGCTGTTAATACAAATACAAAAAAGATCCCTTAGGTTACAGCAAGATGCATATATTCCTGAAGAAATGGCTTCTATATATGTTAATGTTTTCGTCAAGAACGCTTGATCTACAGCTCACTTGATAATGACATCCAGGGTTATTCACATTCCTGAAATTTGTTTACAGATGGCGCCAAGCGGTAACTCTAGACACATGACATTATGAATTCTGACGAAATTTCTATTAGAGGATTCTTTCGGATGAACTCGTTCAGATTCAGTGTATTACTTTCTTTTTTCAACTCTACATAATGAAGGACAAAGAAACACGAGTTCTGTATTGCACGAATTCTTACCTAAGGATTCGCTATGTTTTTGATGTTCGTCTGTTTTTTTTCAGAAATAAATACAGAATAATACAGATAGATGCATTTGCTTCATATTTCCGATATGTGTTATGAGGAATTTATATCGAAATTTATAAAAACTCTTACTATTCGATGCAATTGGATGAGATTCTTCGAAGTATCGATATCGACGTGAGAGCTAGGGAGTTGGACCACAGAGATAGAAAAATATTACGTCAATATAGCGTTTAGTGAGCATTATACTTTCAATTCGAAATGAATTGGACTACCCATAGTCCAGATCAATCGGACTAATTTCAATTCATTAAGAAGAGTGCTTTATTGCAGTGTATTATGGCACTATACAAGAAGATCGCATTTGAAAACACTCTTCGTAAAAGACTTTTCATTCCATGATTTTGAATTTTTGTTATTGCATCCTTTTATGTAGCATGTAACAACCATCGTCACTAATGCTGAGACATAAATATGTTAAACTGGAAAAAGAATTCACCAAAAACACAAATATAACTTCTACCCGAAGTAAACACTGAGCAAGATGAACTTTTTTTCATCAGCGTCAGATTATTCTTCCGTTATATTGACCAGTGGAAAACTGGAACTTGAGTATATGTAGTAATGCTTTGTACTAACCATCGGAACTTGATTCAGATGATTGACTATTTTATCCACAATTGATACAACAGCTGTTGGTATCCATTATGAAACACCTTTCGAAACAACATATAAATTGAATACTAGACATACGGGAAACTATTAACGACTAATATTTGGAACACCACTTGAATTAATTACTAAACAAACAGAAAACAAACAATAATTGAAAGCAACGGTAGATAAACTACAAATAACTAAGAAAACCACGGTAGAGAATTGAACTGGAAACAACAACTAGCTGTTTGAAAAGAACAGTAGAAATATGAAAAACTTCGAGCACAATTCGAATAAATTGGAATGCAAATAATGTCAAAAGATGACAGAATTCGATTCATGCACCATCTACTGGAAATCGCAGTAAATTCCCTGGATATGATTGATCGTGTCTAGAGATTTTGACGAAACAATATCGAATCGACGATCGCACCTGGAATATACGCATATTGGGTTACGAATTTTCTGTGACACCAACCAAAAATAACTACGGACCGTCAAATATCGTATCTGTGAGAATCAAATCACCTATTAGATTTTGCGTAAATTCAATACATATGATCGTACATTTCGATGAATTCTGGTGTTGTCAAACAATGTTAATGTGTTGACATAGTGGTGCTTATCAGTTGAAGTCTTGGTCGAAGTGGCGCTGTGATATAATTTTGGAATTTTATAATATGATTTGAATTATTGATAATGTTTATCAAGCATCTTTAATGGTTAACGTTCACATAGAAAGTGAAATAACAGTAAAAACTGTAATAGTCGCTCAAAAAAGTTTACGGTTTGTAAATTTCAAATAACGTCAAAGTCCTAACCTTAGCTGGCTATTGGGCATTCCAGATCACGTGATTTCTAGGGGGCAAATAATAAACAAACCGATTAGTTTTTGTTTTTACTGGCTTTATGACTTTTCATCCGCAAAACCAGTGTGAATTTCGTGAATCTTCCATTCAATTTGTTTGATTTTTCTTGGCATCAGGTTTCAATAGAGTTAATAATAGAGACAATGGAAGTCATTAATGATGACATAAACTCAACGACGTAGTATATACCAAGTTATTGATGGAAATGCACTGGAACGTTAACAGTGAATTTCAGAAACAGCGGCTGTTATTCTCTGATATTGGGTTGGCAGCACTTTCGGTGTTGCCGCACTTTTTTCGTAATTTGTTATTTATCAATTGACAATTATTGTTATTCAAAAGTAACAGTAATGCACTTCCATTTTTTTGTATTTCATATTTGGAGTTGGGATCAGAAAATGTGTTTCGATCATCAATAGCAAGTATCAGTCTTGAGCTTTCGTAATAATATCAAAATAGCTGAACTAGCGCTGCCAAGGGTTAGTGTTTACAATTGTCCCTCTGCTTTTTCTAATGCGGCTATCGAAGAGGTGGATTACATATGACATAGTAAATTGTTACGTTGTACGTACTAGATTATTGGGTGTTAATATTTATATTACAATCGTGTGAATTGAAACACAGCTGGATTCTGAATGTTTTATTTCGTCGTCCCAAGTCTCTCGGTAAAGAAAAACAAGATACATAAAAACAGCGCTTTTTATGCATACAAAGAATGCGTGCGTGTACGAGGTGATTTTATCCGAAATTTACCACAATTCCTTTCCTCTTAAACACTGCTACAATATAACAGAAAAAAAATGAATATAAATAATATTCCAATAAGTTCATTATAACCTCACATTAAATCACCTTAACATAATAAAGGATACAATTTCAATTATGATATAAGAATCAAAATACAATCAGTTTTTTCACTTATTTCTACTTCTGAGGTTATATCTAGAGCTAGAAGATCGTTGATTATCAGTATCATCAATATTTTCGTTAGAAGATACAATTTGATCGGGATTTTCACTCGAAATTCTAGGAAGTATTTCGGTTTTTGAACTTTCATTTGTTGAGTTATTCTCATTTTCGGGTGATTCAGTGTTCACTATAGAAAAACGATTTCTGATTTGGTTTGAATGTCTACGTATAATCTTCCCATCCCCCACATTCACATCGAAAGTAACATTTCCCGATTTATTACAAATTTCGCCCGGTATCCAGCTAGGTTCAGTAGAATTTGAAAAATCTTTAATGACTACTTTATCTCCCAATTCAAAATTTTTTTGTTTACCACCAAAAGCGTCAATTTGACTTTGAATTTTAGAATCTACAATGTCTCTGCGCGAAGGACGAATAAGATCTAACCGCGTTTTGATATTTCTACCAAACATCAGTACAGATGGACTGAGTTTAGTTACACTATGTTCAGCAACTCTATAATCGAAGAGAAATTTTTCTAATGCTTCGTCAATATTTTTTCTTTCAGACTTCGCTTTCTTTATTGCCGTTTTAACATTTTTGACATAAATTCAGCGAAACCGTTACTCTGTGGATGATACGGTGGAGACAGTAAATGTTTGATACCATTCATTTTCAAAAACAATTCAAATTCTGTTGAAAAAAAAGGTGGTCCATTATCGGACACCAAGACATCCGGAAGTCCGAAATGTGAAAATAAGAAACGGAGTTTTTCGATGACCGATTTTGCACTAGTATTTTTCATCTTGCAAACTTCTAGCCATTTTGTATACGAATCTGTTACAAGAAAATATTTTTCGTCATATAATGGACCTAAAAAATCTACATGAATCCGTGACCAAGGCCTTTGTGTCTGTGGCCACGGCTGGAGAATAGTTTTAGTTGGATTTATTTGAAATTGTGAGCAAATAGCGCAAGACTTGCATACATTTTCGATTTCTTTATCGATGTGAGGCCAATAACAATAGGAGCGTGCTGAAGATTTACATTTATTGATTCCCAAGTGACTAGAATGAATTTCATTCAAGATAGTTTTTCGAAATTTTTCAGGTATAACAACTCGTAATCCCCATAAATTGCACCCATATTCTAAATGTAATTCATTTCGTCGGTGAAAATAAGGTTTCAATTCATCTGATACATCTTGATTATCGCATGGCCACCCTGCATAACAAAATCTGTAAACTGTATTCAAAATTTTATCACGCGCAGTTTCTTTCGCGATTTGTTTATAGTCTATCGGTAGAGAACAAGACTCGAAATAAAATATGTGTCCAAAATCTTGTATTTGGCTTCCTTCGTAAGGAAGTGCTAAACGCGATAAAGCGTCTGCGTTACAATTCTTTTCTGAACGAATATATTTTATTTCATATTGATATGCAGCTAGAATAATGGACCATCGCTGCAATCGACTTGCAGCTAGTTGTGGAATTCCTTTTTTTTTCCCAAAAATCGCAAGCAACGGCTTGTGATCCGTATATAATCGAAAATTTCTAAGATATAAATAATCATGGAATTTTTTTAACCCAAAGATTATGCTCAAAGCTTCCTTGTCGATTTGACTATAATTTTTTTCTGAAGAATTCAGAGTACGCGAAGCAAAAACTATAGGTCTGAAATCACCATTCGGGAAAATATGAAATAAGCAACTACCTAAGCCTGTCGAACTTGCATCGCAAAAAAGAGCAATTGGCAAATTGGGATTGTAATGTGCTAAAACTTTTAGTGAATCCAATTCTTTCTTGATGGCTTCAAAGCACTGTTGACAATATTTATCCCAAATCCAAGGAACATTGTCATGTAACAAGTTGTATAAACAATGCCATTTTGAGCTCAAATTCGATATAAATTTCGCATAAAAATTCACGAGATCTAGGAATGACTTGAGTTCTGTTTTATTGTTAGGAATTTTCATCTCCAATATTGCTTTTACTTTGTCATTTGTGGGATGTAACCCTGCAGCATCAATACAATGCCGTAAGTAGATTATCTGTTTTTGTAAAAATTTGCATTTTTCCAAATTTATAGTGAGTCCTATTTGTTTTATTTTCTCGAAGACATTACGTAACCGGAAAATGTGTTCTTCCATATTACTACCCGTTACTAAAACATCATCCATAAAAACACTAACCCCTTTCATATTCCCGAAAGTCATATCCATTAATTTTTGATGAATACTTACAAAATACTTGGACAAGAGGCTATTCCATAGGGTAATCTATTAAAGTAGAAAAGTCTTTTTGATGTGTTGATTGTTACAATTTTCTTCGAATCATCATCGAGCTCAATTTGTAAAAATGCTTGAGAAAAATCAATTCTGCTGAAAAGGACACCACCAACTAAATTAGAAAATATTTGTTCTATTCTAGGGAGTGGATATTTATTAACATGTAAGTTCGGGATCACCACAACTTTGAAATCTCCGCAAATTCTGATTCCTCTATTCTTTTTCAGTACAGGGACGATTGGACTGGCCCAGTCACTGTAATCTGTTGGAGTCAAAACGCCCTCCTCAACTAATTTATTTATTTCTGTTTCAACCTTTTCTTTTAAATTCATGGCCAAAGGTCGCGCTCTGCAAAATACAGGTATGGTGTGAGGTTCCAAATGTAAAGTTGCTTTGAAATTGTTAAATTTACCAAGTTTATTTTTAAAAATGCATTGATATTCTGATATGAGATTTTTAATTTGATAATCATCAGTGGCAGTAGCAATATTATTACATGCAACGTTATTAATTATATTTATATTAAATTCTGAAAGCCACTTTCGACCAACTAGTGGGGGTCCACCCTTAGGAACGACATAGAGTTTCAGGGGTAGAGAAGTACATTTATACGTGACATTCACTAGTATATAACCATCAGTTTCTATTTGACCTCCAGTATAAGATGACAATTTCACATTATTATTGAAAATTTGTATATTAGAGAAATATCGATTATAAATTCTTTCGGAAATTAAGGAAACAGCTGAACCTGTATCAACTTCCATTTTCAATATTACGTTTTCAATTTTCATTTCCACTTCGATGGGCTTACATTCGTTATTACCAATGATATTATACAAATTGACAGATGAGTCAGAATCGTAATTGAGGCTCGGTGAATTGGATTCTTCATAAAACGTGAGATTATTATTGTCACCCTCATCTCCAACAAAATGATTTCTATATCTATTACATTGTTTGACCTTACTTTGGCATACATATTTGAGATGTCCCTTTTTTCCGCAATTTGCACAAGTAGCATTTCTGAAGTAGCACTCACCAGAACGATGGTTTTGCCTACCACACACTACACATTGTTGCACTGTCGATGACGTAGTTGATGACGTTCGATCATGACGATGATTGGAACTTGAACCAGGTCTAGAAGGACCTCTCTTGACAGATTGATTAACCTTATGGATACTTTGATGGTTTCCTTCGACTGCAGATACTTGCTTTTCGGCAGCTTCCATGTTTCGAGCGATTTCATACGCTCGAGCAAAATTGAGGAACTTTTCTGAGAATAATCTTTGCTTGATGACTTCATTGAAGAGACCGGAAACAAATTGATCCCGTAGATTTTCCTCCAACGTTTCTTTGAAGTCACATGATTTCGCCATGTTCTTTAGCGAAGCCAAGTAACCTGAAACCGTTTCTCCCTTTTCTTGGCGTCTGAGCCGGAATTTGTGTCTCTCACCGATTACTGAGGGATCAGGTTCGAGGTGGTTTTTCACGGTCTTGATTAGGCTCGTATATGGTACTTCTTCCGGTGAATTTGGACTGCACAGGTCTACCATTATTTCATACATCGAATCTCCCACCACAGTGATCAACGTAGGTACTTTGAGTTCGTCCGGCATTTTATTGACGATGAAATATTGTTCTAAGCGGGCAACATACGTTTTCCAGCACTTTCCAGGTTGGAACTCATTAATTTTACCGACTGACATATTCAGGTATTTTCACAATGATAAAGAGAAAAAAAATCCTCGTCGCCAACTGTTACGTTGTACGTACTAGATTATTGGGTGTTAATATTTATATTACAATCGTGTGAATTGAAACACAGCTGGATTCTGAATGTTTTATTTCGTCCTCCCAAGTCTCTCGGTAAAGAAAAACAAGATACATAAAAACAGCGCTTTTTATGCATACAAAGAATGCGTGCGTGTACGAGGTGATTTTATCCGAAATTCACCACACATATGACATAGTAAATTGTATTTATAATCTACGGTCAGATATTCATTTTTAGCGTATATGTATAGTATTTTGTCAGTGCGATTTCTCAGACGATTAAAGATAATGAACTTCTCAAATCACATCGAACGCGTAAAACCACTAAGAGGATTACGAATACTGCAGTACTGGATGAAAGTGTCATTCGTTACACTGTGTATCATATGTATGAACGCAGTGAGTATTCAAAGATTATGAAAATATAAAAAAAGACAATCGTAGAAGAGAACTCATTGAAGTTTCATATTTCAATGGAAGCTATCAACAGAGAGTTTTTGTATTTTTTTTCACTTCACTTTTATCATTATCTGAGAATCTGGCTTCAGTGAACTTCAGAATTTAACTACGCCTTTGACGATGTGTAACGGTTCTCAAATCTTATGAAATATACATATCATTTTTTGACAAGAAAGCTTTGAATCCAGTTAACACAAGAATCGTCCATTAGACGTTCAGACTATTTTCATTGAATGGATAGAGGTATTCAATGGGTTTTCCATGAATATCCATAGGCCACTCACTTGGACGTCAAATGGTTTTCCATTTACGGACATCTGAATGAGATATCAAGGAAAAATACGATATATGAATCAGAGTTTGAGTTGATTCTGTATAATTACGCGTTGAAAACACCAGTTCATTGCAGAGACTGTACATGGTAGTTTGGAAGCATGGAACATGTTTTATGTAATTGTCCTAAAGAAGATCCGTGTTGAGAGACTTGAGAGGGATTCCCCCGTGTGGAAGATAAGCAACTGGAATAGAAACGCTGGTGTGTTTACTTGTACCTGAGAAATCATAAACCAAAATTTTCAATCTCTCGCATTTTTCATTTCAATAATTTCACCTGAATACTAACTGAACTGAAGAAATTCCTTCGAGAGACTGCCAAGGAAGAAACAAATCGCATATCTGGTGACGCAATGTTACACTTCATTTACGCCCGACGGCATTTTTGTAGGTTATAGGTTATTTTTATAAATTCATCACATCATTTCCGATGAATTTCATATCCTGTTACGTTATTCCTCAATTGAAAGTAGATCGTTTGTTTTCATACCATGGATTCAGATCTTCCATGAGCAATATTGAAGAGATCTTATCATCATCAAATACAACAATGTGGTTTGCTACCGGGTATACTTGTTCAATAATTCATTGCTCTGTTTTGTCCTTTTATGTATGAATATTTCCTTTATTTTTTATCGTTCAAAGGAAATGAATGATTTTATACTACTACCTATTCTTAAAATAAGTTTTGAAACAGTTATATTCTAACACTAAGGAATAATCCAACTGCAGTTGCTACTTCATATATTATGAAGATGGATGTCAGATTATACACTACTAACACCTCAAATAATAGAAGAATACTTCATTATGAAAGTACTGAAGGTAAATAAAATCACTCTACAAAAGCAATAGTAACAATAAAAACGTGGATAAAAATAACAAAAAGGAATGAAACAAGAACAAAACTGAATAGAATATATAGAATATTGAATTGAGTTCATCAAAACTTCACAAATGATTCAAATTTCAAGTACCTCAGATCGAAATTTGGAACTTTTCAGTAAGGGTCTGGGATTTTGTGAACGGAAGCATATCAGTTGAAGCACCAGAGTTTCTCTGCATCTTCATTATCAGCTTCCTTGAAGCAGTCGAGTGAGTGGAAGAGAGCGTCTTTTTGTCAACTCACCTTCGTGACAAGACCGAACTCTGACTTCTGACACTAAATCCATTTTCAATACTTGGAAAAAGCTTCGGACAGTGAGGCATTTCATTTTCAATGTTGAAATCTCTTCAGCGAAGTACCCTAGCCAATGGGGCAGAAACACAATGAGCCTAAGTCCTGCGAGCTATGCACACATTTCAAGATTTTCAGATTCAGAGGTCTTGGTTCAGCTGTAATTACCTTATAAGTTATTTGAAATTTTGTAAAAGAGCTACTTGCTTAGTAGTTGAATCAATTTTGTGTCATCTTGTTGGTTTAATCATTACTTCCAATGCATTCAACACGTTCGTGTTGAATTCATTGATGAACTTCTCAGAATCATGCTTGACCGTTTTACAATTTGGGTGCTTCTGAACAAACAAAGTGCTTATTTGTACATTCGAGAATCAACCCAATAGCGTATGCCACATGAGGCTCAATAATCTAACTTTGATTCAGTGTATTCAAACATCTGGTTGATTTCAAATAATCAACATAAATATAACACATAAATTCACGGAATAATTGTGGCCTCCTTGCAGGAAGATATTCTTTTAATCATCATTACTTTTTGTCTTCCGTGGTTATTTATTGATATTTTATGACGCACTTGCTATTTCAATTCCTGGAAAATTCGGAATAATCTATAAAATCACTCAACGGGCTGATTGACATCTGACCGTGTGTTTATGCAATATGTCTATACTGTATTCTGATTTCTTCTAGTTGTTTTCGAATCTATCATTCAAAGTGAGGATCCAAAAAAAGCCACATTGCATTCATCTGTGGTTACAACAGACATTACACATGCGTTGGAGGACAGTGAATCATATAATGTGTTCGTCTATTTATAAACTGAGATGCAGTGTCATATGTTCCCGAATTTTTCCAAACAAACTTCACGCCTCTTCGTTGCCAAATATTGTTTTCACAATAATTTTCCAGCAGCAACGGGATGATAATATGTTTTTCGGCCTTAACAACATCAAGTTCGTGAAAACATGCACTACAAATTATGCTGTTTACCTAAGTACTTTATTTTCGTCTTTTATGCTCACATATATTGTGTGACATTCTCCCTTTCGTTACATGTTATTCGACATCAAAGTAAATATTTTTGTCGGTTGAATGAGTGAACAAATATTATTTCCAGGTAATAATGGGAAAGTGGAAAGTGGATGTTCTTTCGGTGGGGAATTTGGCCGAAAGCACTAATATTGTTATGGCAGAGAAAAATTATTGGGGGCTCTAATGAAAACATCGACTAGGCAATCTGATTTCTCCAAAATGCAGAAAAAACAGTGCCCGCAACTTCTTGAAAATTTCCTCATTCAATTGAGTGTATATGCATTTAAACAAATATAACTTTCATTTACATAAATGAAGTATTTCCTACGAAGATAAGTAAGGGTTCAATCTTTTTTGTGAAAACACAAAAAGAGGTTGAATCATTTTCGGAATTTTTTTCGAGATCATAGATATTTTGAAAATTATCTTGTGTTGCAGATGAGGGATGATTTTAATGAATAAAAGTGAGGAAATAAATTCAACTGGTAGGGAAAAAAAATCTATACCAGATTGTATTTGAAATAATTATATAATAATTTAAATTGTATTTGCTTCCATTTTCGATTTGACGAAATATCAACAAAACATAGATGGCTTTGATTGAAATCACAAACGTCTTCAGATTGGATGCGCTCCGGCTAATTCCTATATATTCTTGCCTTTCACCAATCGTTTTAGTACCAAATACAGTATTTTCTTTCGTACTACATTGATATAGACTTATTACAATTGGTGGATAATGTTTTTTTAGGGTGGTCTTTCATTTTCCATATGCATTCAGATTGGGTGCATTCCGGAGAATACGAACATATATTATAAATTCTTTGATTTCCATCACTTGTACTCACACCAAAATGCCATTTGAATACCTAACACAGCATAATCTTTTCCATGCAATTATTGTTACTACTATACGTTGAGATTTGGTGGATTCCAGCGAAATCTCACTTCTTTGAAATCAAATGAATGTCAGTATATCGCAATTCACCAGATTGCTCAATGCGCCTGGAAACAGGATCTATTCATCTCGAATACACCATCTTCAAATATGTCCTGAACTGAATGATGAAACTTTTATCTTTGAGCGATGATAAATATTCAGGAAGGTGCTTCGATTCAATTGGGCATATAAAATCAAACAATGGTTCGAGTCAATTGACAGTCTTGAAATATCAACTTGATTTGATCGCCACCTCTTATGCAACAATAGACACGAATTGCTCCAAAAAATTAAATAGAAGTGTCACAGCGAAGACCTCAACAAAATGGCAATCTGTAGATTTTTCACTGGTCCATCGATTTTGAAAAAATTTGCTCTTTTTGCAACACTCATCAACAACGGAATCTGCGGCATATTCTTTTTGAATGTCCCATACTTTCAGTCCTTAGACCTGTAGTAGGTACCATTCTTAGCTAACTACGAATCTTTTGTGATCTCGATTGAATGTATCAATTTCGAAAATGCAAAAATATTGTATTTTTACCTATTCGAAGTACTGAAGCTGCGCTCTTTCCTTATGAACGAATAACAGAACTAAATTTTTCCCATACTAGTTAAAATAACCTCCTTAGTTTTTGGGAACAATAAAGATATTAAAATTATTATTTATTATATCGTTTTATAGGCAGAATGTTTGCTGCCAAAACACTTCGTTTAGATTTTTTATTAATTAGTCGTTTTCAAAATCACAGTGTATGCAATTCATGCAATAAACTATCAGATGTTACAATAAATCATCGTACTCTCATATTCGGCCATATTTGGAAGAATGTGGACTGCATTTGGAAAAAAAATCTATTCAGGATTGTTCAGCAATATTTGCTTCTGAATTACTCTAATTCGAAAGTAGTTAATGGAAAAGAGCTTAATAGGATGGTATATATATTTTATCAGACACAGGATATGTTCGAGTCCTAGTCCAGCTTTTTCGCCATCATAAAAAAATTACGTGATAGAGAGAAACATCTAAAACTTTCAAATGATTTTTTTTCCTTGAATAGAGAGAGATGACTTTGTGTGATAGATATAACTGAATGAAGAGCAAACCTAATAAAGGTTGAGTATCGAATGAATCTGAATGTATCCTAAATTTGAAGAGGTATTGAAAACATTCGATGAAACACATTGTAGATGAGAAAATATTCATATCTTGATTCAAAGTAGTCTAGTTGAAAAGCAGTCATTGAACATCAATTATCAAACGGAATCAAAATTAAAAATGTGAATGTGAAAACCTCATCTGTGCAACTGCGAACAAAAATAGTAAACGGTCCACTTTCCGAGAAATATGAAGATTGGCAAGAAAGGAGTACCTGCCATAAGAGACGTGGAAATCCAGGTAGGTGCCGGTGATCCTGTGTTTGATTTCCTATCATATCAAAATTTCGTATTGCAAATGTTTACCGAACAACTAATTTCGATGTTTTTTTCAGTTGATGTAGCGCAATACAATAGAATTTTATGTAAAATGCAGATAATTAAACATTATAGACATTTTCGACAATATTTCTGAATAGAAGGATATTTTCATTCATTTGCTGGTTGTCTTGCAACTTTGAACTGCAAAGAATGCTGTTTGTTTGTTACCAACCATTAGGTGTATGAAAACATCCTTCTTATCCAAAAATATTATCATAACAGACAGAAACAACTTGAGGAAAATATTATTTTCTCACTCCAATGCAAAGTATGGCAAACTAGCGGAGAAATGTTGGGGAAAATTCGCGGAAAAGGCTCGTGGGAAATGCCAAATTGAGGACTCCGTGTTGCTTGTTTTGGTTTGCATCGCATCAGCGATCTTTAGGGTCGCAAGAAAAAGTTACATTTTCCTTCCTGTGTAAAACAGTCCACTATTTTTGATAATAATATCGATTTTTGAAATGTGAAACGTCTTCCGACGATCTGTATAATGATATAAGATATTTTTAGAACTCAGTTATGATTTGTGCAAAACGGTCGAGTTTGTTCTTCCGAAACTTTGCTTACAAGTAAAATGTGGAACCTTTAGGGGTATCAGATTCAGAGTGAAACATCTAGTATAATAAGTGATGTGAGAATTTGAGATATGGATGTTTGAAGACAATTTGATTACTGATTTGTTCGAAAAAGGTGATTATGTTCGACTTTGAGTACGAAGTTATACACAACACACAAATAAACAGTTTTTGATTGCCATTATGATTCAAAAGAGATACAGAGGTGATCGAAGTTGCAGAGATTAATTTGCAATTGTGTCAGATATAATTCACCACCTTCACTGGTTTTTGCTACGGACGTAATTTTTTCTGGCACCTGCCTACTAACCAATATACTGTGTGGGTATGGAAAGAGAGCCTCATCTTTTCTATACGGTGTTTGAGTTTTTCATTTGAGGTTCTGACCCACTTCATATAATATGACTTCAGTACATAAAAACAGAAACGTGTAATGAGACCCTATCGAACTGAAAAATAACGCAGTCGTCGACTCTGGTATTCATTCCTTTGTATTCTCCTACAGCAACGTGTGATTTGACCTAGTTTATCTACCAAGAAAAACAGCGGTGATGGCTGCCGTTAATGAGTTGTTTATTTCCTGATAAATTGAGCGATTCTGTTTGATTCAATAAACAGGGGAAGACGTTGTATCTGAGGTAAATGTGAAGTTATTTATTTGTAAAGTTATGATTCAGCGTCGTGATTAACTACTGAACACATCGGAAAATGCTGTTGGTATTCAGTATAATCTGTTGAAAAGTATATAAATGAATGTGAACACCTTTCTGGATTAATGGCAGATAACTTTGGTTTATATATATATATATATATATATATATATATATATATATATATATATATATATATATATATATATATATATATATGTAGAAATTGATGTTTTCACGGATCTTCGTTATACAAGATGAATTTTTCTGGGTTTTTTATCCGTTAGGTATTTTCTGATTTGTTCGACGTTTCGAATTCCATTTTGAATTCATTTTCAAGAACTGTGAGACGAATATCTGTCCATACCGTCCTGGTCAATCACTCCCCTTACGAAGCAACCAAGCAAGAGCTAGCAAAGACTTCAATTGTCTGTTCTCTACGGAAACTGGTATTTATAATGACTCTCCTCAGTCATTATCCGACTGCGTCCGATATTAAGGCTGCATCCTGCCCATCCAGGTATTATGTAGAAATTGATGTTTTCACGGATCTTCGTTATACAAGATGAATTTTTCTGGGTTTTTTATCCGTTAGGTATTTTCTGATTTGTTCGACGTTTCGAATTCCATTTTGAATTTTGGTTGCTTCGTAAGGGGAGTGATTGACCAGGACGGTATGGACAGATATTCGTCTCACAGTTCTTGAAAATGAATTCAAAATGGAATTCGAAACGTCGAACAAATCAGAAAATACCTAACGGATAAAAAACCCAGAAAAATTCATCTTGTATAACGAAGAACCGTGAAAACATCAATTTCTACATAATACCTGGATGGGCAGGATGCAGCCTTAATATCGGACGCAGTCGGATAATGACTGAGGAGAGTCATTATAAATACCAGTTTCCGTAGAGAACAGACAATTGAAGTCTTTGCTAGCTCTTGCTTGGTTGCTTCGTAAGGGGAGTGATTGACCAGGACGGTATGGACAGATATTCGTCTCACAGTTCTTGAAAATGAATTCAAAATGGAATTCGAAACGTCGAACAAATCAGAAAATACCTAACGGATAAAAAACCCAGAAAAATTCATCTTGTATAACGAAGATCCGTGAAAACATCAATTTCTACATAATACCTGGATGGGCAGGATGCAGCCTTAATATCGGACGCAGTCGGATAATGACTGAGGAGAGTCATTATAAATACCAGTTTCCGTAGAGAACAGACAATTGAAGTCTTTGCTAGCTCTTGCTTGGTTGCTTCGTAAGGGGAGTGATTGACCAGGACGGTATGGACAGATATTCGTCTCACAGTTCTTGAAAATGAATTCAAAATGGAATTCGAAACGTCGAACAAATCAGAAAATACCTAACGGATAAAAAACCCAGAAAAATTCATCTTGTATAACGAAGATCCGTGAAAACATCAATTTCTACATAATACCTGGATGGGCAGGATGCAGCCTTAATATCGGACGCAGTCGGATAATGACTGAGGAGAGTCATTATAAATACCAGTTTCCGTAGAGAACAAACAATTGAAGTCTTTGCTAGCTCTTGCTTGGTTGCTTCGTAAGGGGAGTGATTGACCAGGACGGTATGGACAGATATTCGTCTCACAGTTCTTGAAAATGAATTCAAAATGGAATTCGAAACGTCGAACAAATCAGAAAATACCTTACGGATAAAAAACCCAGAAAAATTCATCTTGTATAACGAAGATCCGTGAAAACATCAATTTCTACATAATACCTGGATGGGCAGGATGCAGCCTTAATATCGGACGCAGTCGGATAATGACTGAGGAGAGTCATTATAAATACCAGTTTCCGTAGAGAACAGACAAATTGAAGTCTTTGCTAGCTCTTGCTTGGTTGCTTCGTAAGGGGAGTGATTGACCAGGACGGTATGGACAGATATTCGTCTCACAGTTCTTGAAAATGAATTCAAAATGGAATTCGAAACGTCGAACAAATCAGAAAATACCTAACGGATAAAAAACCCAGAAAAATTCATCTTGTATAACGAAGATCCGTGAAAACATCAATTTCTACATAATACCTGGATGGGCAGGATGCAGCCTTAATATCGGACGCAGTCGGATAATGACTGAGGAGAGTCATTATAAATACCAGTTTCCGTAGAGAACAGACAATTGAAGTCTTTGCTAGCTCTTGCTTGGTTGCTTCGTAAGGGGAGTGATTGACCAGGACGGTATGGACAGATATTCGTCTCACAGTTCTTGAAAATGAATTCAAAATGGAATTCGAAACGTCGAACAAATCAGAAAATACCTAACGGATAAAAAACCCAGAAAAATTCATCTTGTATATATATATATATATATATATATATATATATATATATATATATATATATATATATATATAATTCACACACATTCACGAGGAACGTCTAAGTTTTCTGCCATTACTATCGTGTGTTGTTGTGTATTTTGTAGACGTTTCGGCTCCCAATTTGGAGCCACCCCACGATTTTACTCTGAATTACTTTATTCTGTTAATTACTTAAATTTTATTATAATTTTATTTTGAGCTGATTGACTATGAATGATTGTTTAGCCTTCTACTACCGTAATATGAACTCTTTGTAATTAAAAATTATTCTCTATTTTTTAGTTCGGTTAGCTGTAAAAGCGTGTTTTTTAGTTTTTCAAACTATTATTTATTTTCTATTATGGGTACAAATCTTTCAATCATTCGAATTGAAATGAGCCACAATGAAGCATTTCGTGTTTCAGTTGAAGGTCGAATAGATCCTTGGCCCTAACATATCTCGGTATATTCAAAGTCGTATTTATAACAAGTGCTAATCGTTCCATCACTTTTTCCGTCGTCGCTAAGTCGCTGAGTTGTGTAGCTTCTTGTTATTGGGATAATTCTCATGATCGGATCAGTATTTACGAATATTTTCCTCATTTACAAAATGTCCCATAAGAGCAATGCAATTATCGAAAACTTACAGCGGTAATCGCTAGACGTCAGTAAACAACACGAATAAATGTCAGATATACTTCAAAAATAGAAAAACATTTCGCGTTTTGGTGAGTGCTCCATACAATCTATAGAGGAAAGTATAAATGAACAAAAAATAACATTTCCTTGAGAATTTAGTTATTCGTGAAATATTCCAATGAATTACATTCGTGCATGAAAATGACCAGATAATTTTGCATTCAAGCATGATATCTTATACAAATTGCATTCGGTTATTTTCATATTTTGTAAAAGAGCCCTCGTCCTTCGGACGCGGGCACTTTCGCCAAAATATGAAAATAAACTTGCAAATTTTAGATGTCACGCTTTCTTGCAAAATTATCGGTAATTTTTATGCACTCGTGCAATTATAACCAATAATTACCTCCTAAAAACAAACAGAGTTAGAATCTTCACCTCTTGATAATAGTAGTATAGATGAAAACAAATCATCAGTACGGCAGATATTGATGCTTCACATTACATCACATTTTGTTTTCGTTAGCCGAACTCCCCACGGGGTATTGAAATCACTAGACAGTTCAATTCAGAATGGTACACATCTCTGAAATGCCATGTGGAAAAATGCAATCCAATGCACAGGTATAACAAAATTCGCCCGTCGATTCCCAGATGGTTTTCTACATTTCGTTGTGAATACAATACTTATTTTATAACATTCCTGATTCCAATCAAAGAATCATTGGAGAAAATTTTTCTTCTACACTACTTCTTCTATTTCTATGTAATCTATGGAAAACATCAGTCACGAATCTCGAAAAAATCGTGAAAAAGGAGTATTGAGAAGCAAAAAAAATTTGGGTCACACTGTACAGAAGAAAAAACATTCATTGAATTTTAAATGAAGAAAAAATGGGAGCATAGGCTCATTTTACTATTTTAACTCTGATACGGTTTTCTCCAAGTTTACTAACATTTCTGTTCGAATATCACTGGGAAAATATTCGAAACACACAAGAGCCAAGAGCAGACAGACCTATGGAAAAACTGGATCATTCTGAAGGTTCTGTAGTATTATTATCGAGGTGTTTTGTGGAGAATAAACAAGGATTATTTGTGACCACTGTGACTCCTGACATGAGGATTCACTTCAAGAATATGATATAATACTATTGTCTTCAGGTGTTTCCGTAAAATTACACTAGAGCAGTCCTCAAAAAACTCAATCCATGTTGTGTGGTGTATATCTGGATTACTTGTCTATATACCATTATTTCGAATACTTTTTATGATTCGTGTGGCATGCATAATTATAGATATTGAAATAATTTTACCTTGACGTTAAGTTCGATTATTATGCATTTTCGTGAAATATAATTAGTTGAGCAGAATATGGATACGACGTTGGTACACAAGTGGAACACAAGTGGAAAAATTGACCTTTGCCGACTATTCAAACTGGCCACAATGAAGGAAACGCTTCGAGAGATATATGTTAGTAACAGGGATGGCATCGAGAACAGACTCAAAAAAACCAACTTATTACTCTACACGTTGGGGGAAGAAGAGGACAATATTCTGATACAATTTCCGGAGGCTCCAGAAACATACCTAGAATATCTTCAATGTTTTGAAGAGTTTTTCATACCAAGCTGTTACATAATTGTGGAAAGGTTCAAATGCAATTCAAGAAGTCAGCAGAATGGTGAGTCTATTGTTTCATTTATCACTGCTTTGCACACCCTAGCAGAACGTTGCAAATATGGCGAATCGAAAGACGAGTTGATCAGAGATCGTATTATTTTGGGCATACTTGACAATGAGCTGAGTAAACGCCTGCAACTCATAAGTGATCTTACTCTTTCAGGTAGAAAGTCAAGCCAAAGATGTTTCTGCAGATAGTCGAATGAAAGATCAGCCTCAGAAAAAGCATTTGATATAGCCAACTTCTCGTACTTTCCAAAGAACATATCGGTGGTTGACCAGTGTCAATCTCATCAACCAAAACAGCCATTGCCGCAGCAGTGCCAACATGACATAATAAATTCAAACCTTATCAAAATTGAATTTCTTTAAAAACAAAACCAACCTCCACAGCTACCGAAATCAATTTTTCATCACAAGAACATTTCATATATTGACAATCAAGTCCGTCAAGGAACTATCCAACCTCCGTACGTTACTCTTGAACAGTTTTGTGAATTTTGTGGAAAAACGGTACATCCCAGATATATGTGCCCTGCAAGGAATTCTGTTTGTAGACAAAAAAGACACTGGAATATGGTTTGCAAATTTGGAATTCGACCATACTGCGACAAATCTTCGCATCCAAGGGCCCAATTGCCGGCAAAAAATTCCGTTTGCAAAAATTAATACGTGGACACTGGGACATAGTATGCCATTAGGAAGATGGTGAGGAGGTAGAAGAAGAGTCGGAGGATTCTGAAGAAATGAATTAGGTTCAACAACGGGCAGATTACATACAGCAGAAAAAAAATTAGGAAGATTGTATTATCGCTTGATCCATCCTTTGTATCATTTCATTCATTGTCAACGTGATTGTAGTAATGTACTCAGATGTATGAATAAAAATTAGCTATGGAAAGAAATTCGGATATAAGTTATATGATATTAGAACAAGAAAGTATAGGTATTATAAAATTTTTTTGTCAGTATGTGCTCCGCTATTTTTTAGTCGATTTTCAGAATGGCAAAAGGTCGACACTCACTTTTTCATATTGAAAAGTATTTCATTTCAAGTTCCACCAGAATTCAAAGAAACAAAACCCAAATAAATACAGTTACACATAACCAATGTTCATAACGTGGCATGATGTGAATGATAAATCTAGCTCAGTTATCAGAAATGAGGTATAACTCTTACGTGGATATATATATATATATATATATATATATATATATATATATATATATATATAATTATATATATGTACCGAACTCTTTTGCCTGCCTCATTCCCGGAAGCTTATTCCAGCAATATAAATATTCGGCTTGCATCCATGAATCAATGGATCTCTTTATACATGCTTCCGCTACTCCTGATAAGGGTTTTGGACCGATTATAGCCTCATAAGCGCCTTCACGGGCTAGAGCATCGATTATTATATCGTGGTGTCATATACATTGTTATTAAATGCTTCGATGATAGCGCAACAATTATAAAATATAAAAATCACAAACCTGATACGTTGCAAACACATTGTATCAACATAACCTATTTAATGTTATAACTTTGTTATGTAACGTCTCTATAACATACATGTTAAAATAACATATTACAAGAATGTATCATAATATCATGTGACTGGTGTGAGGTTTATCACTATGCTCAGTGGGCCAGCTTAAACAAATTTCTCTAAGATGTTCCACCATTTGATTTTTATTGGCTTGTTACTCTCTACAACTGATAATTATACAGCGGGGCACGTCTGCAGATGACATTTCTCTCGAAAGGTCGTGGGCGATGTCGATAATTTCAATAAAAAAGTTGTTCAAGATATTTTGATTACGGTCCATCGCGCTCTTTGATATTTTTACTTTCGATATTGCGATACTTTTCATCTCTCGGGTGACTGGCGAAATCGTGAAAGGGAAAGATTTTTCGGAACGGTGGCGGCTCTTTCATTGTTGCCGACGCGACAATGAAAAATCGTCGAGAAAAAGTATCGTCTCTATATTTCGAGGATCAATTGGATCTTTTTGGAACGGTTCTCGAGTTATCAATTATTCATGTTAATGGACTTCAGAGGGGCATTGCTTCCTTATAAGTTCTCAGACGGAACTTTACGTTCTGAGAACATTAGAAGAAGCTCAAGGAAGATCTGGTGATCTATTTAATATTCCGCACGTGTTTTATTTCTTGGGAGGGCGATCAGTAAAATCAAGAAAAATAAATAAATTTTTTCTTTCGATTTGAATTCAATTGAATTAATTTTCAGATATCTCCCAATTTGATAATCAGGTCCATTGTTTAGAGTTATATCTAGGATATTGTGCACACAGTAGAAAAAGCCTCACTTTCCTGGATGACTAGATGTTGCTATCGAGGCTCAAGCCTGGGTATTTCATTCAGTTTTTTTATGAACTTGGCTGAATTATTGGATTGTGAGTAACAGTTCAAGTCTACTCTGAAGGGATTATATTTCCTTACATTAGTCATGAACTTTTCCTAGTTACCCGTGAATATGCTGATTTCTTTAAAGTATACTGAACGAATAAGTATGAGATTCCAGTCGACTGAATGGATATGATTTCATAAACAAACGAGGTAGGATACGAATTCCACCAATCACAGAGGACAGAATACCTGGTTTCCAGGGACAACCTTATAGAAAAGTCACAAATCTGATCTGTCTACCTACAAACATGAAATCCGAGTTTTTCCATTTAGGCTTAAATGAATGTACTTAAATCTGATATATTTTCTAGTTTATATTGAATCAAGTTCGATTTGACAGAATTGATGTTTTTTTTGTGGATTGAAAGACTTACATCTACACTTCAAATCATTATTCATACAGTCCAGGTGGCTTATTTGGTTAGGGCATTTGCCCTCTGAAACGATCCACTTCATAGTCGTGGGTTCAAGTCTCACTAAAATCGACTTTTTTTAGCTTTTTTTAATTTGACATTACCAATTTGATTTGTATCGTTCATTATTGAATTTAATAAATTTTCTTTCCTTTGAGTTTTTCATAAATATCGAAAGAATATTCTATATCTGAAATTGATTCTCAATATCGAATGGATATTGGCCATATCGCACTCATGTGATAGGGCAACCATATCTATATCTACCCAAATAGCACACGACGTCCTGAAGACGAACCATTTATGTCCCAGTTACGTCGATACGTCCCGGGACATATAGGAGACATTCGAAGAACGCACATTACCGGATGTACCATGTATGTACTGGTTAGACGTCCCATGTAGGTACATACTTGGTCCCGTTCCAATCGGAATGTAATAAAAACGTACATGCTTGGAAGTACTATGTACGTACTTTATTGAGTGTCCCTGATACGTTTACATTAACTCCTCTTCAGATACGTACTTTTCGGAATGAATTAGGGACATACCAATGACGTGTTTTTTTTGTGAATCCCATGTACGTACTGCTCAGACGTATCATTTACGTACATGTTTGGAAGAACTATGTTCGTACTATTTGGACCTTCCAGGTGCGTACATATTGAGTCCCTTTCAGATACGTATCTTTCGAAACGTTTGCGGGACATAGTAATGACGTACATTTTTGGAAATCGTATGTACATACTATCTGGACGTCTCGTTGACGTACTTTTTTGTACATACTGTTTGGACCTCCCAAGTACGTACGGATTGGGTTCCTTTCATTTTCTACATTTCTGTTAGTATGTACATACTGTTTGGACCTCCCGAGTACGTAAGTATTGGGTCCCTTTCGGTTCAAGGGGTATTGGGATTTTGAGAGTGATCACTTAGTGTATTCAAACATATATCAATATTGGTAATGCAATATTCATAATGAATTATTTCTAAAAAATTTGGAAAAATTGAAACATCGACATGTGGTGAATTTAAATACCAGAAAATTACATACAGAATTTTTTGCACAGCAAGTTTGATATTCCAAAACCGTTATCACATGAGACAGTGATCCTTTAGTGTTTTTTCGAATATATTTTCATTGTTACTGAACTTTCTAAAATTTTAATATTATCTCGAACAAAACTAACTTGAAGTCATCACATCTATAGCACCCAACTCCTTCTTAAAAACAAGTATCTCCGTGCCGTAGAGCGTAACAGTGGTCGACAATAATATCTCCATGGAAAAGGTCGAGAGTTCAAGCCCCGCAGCAGCCAGGTCTTTTTCCAAGTAAGTATTCGGTTAGATGGTTAGTACACTTGAATGAGTAAAATTTTCAACTTGACTATTTGGTAAAAAGAAATGAATAATCCCGAATATGAAAACTTAGATTCATTAAGTGATATCAAATGATATATCATCATTAGTTGTTTTCGAATATTGATCTAATATCGCCGAATGTTCACATTTTTTTTGTGGCCACTATTGATATCATCTACAATATAAGGTTAATATTCCCGTAATATTGAACCAATATTGGTCAAATATGTTTGTTCTACTTGGGATAGCGCAGAATGGAAAATGTACGTTTTCGGAATGTCCCAAACAGTTTCCCTTTCTGTACATTTCAGGTCCTGTGTGGACTAGAAAAGTACGTACCTGGGATTACCGACTATGCGGAAACGGTAAGTCGCAGGGAGGTCTTATGTACGTCTGTCGGAGACAAAAGTACGTCCTAAATACGTACAATGCATCCTCACCGTACATATGCAGTACGTCCACTGGACGTACTTGTGCTATTTGGGTATCTCTTGTTGTACAGACTACTATTTTCTATCAGTTATTCTTTGTTGCCTAACAACCACAAGCTTCATGAAAATGTTTCTTTCCTTAGTAAATCTTGTCATAAATGTCAATTTTTCGATTGACTTGCGGATAAAGTATTTTCCCGCAAATCGCTAGAAAATTTTGACATAAATTTTATTAAAGAAAAAGTGAATATGGTCAATATCCATTCGAGTTGTACAGTTGATTTTTTCTCCGACCAGGTAAATATTTCAGAATTCTCTTTCAAGTATCATATTTGGAATCAATTTTGGATATAGAGTATTCTTTCAATGTTTATGGAAAACTCGAAGGAAAGAAACTTGGTTGAATGCAATATTGAACAATACAAATCATTATAGTGATGTCAAATTAAAGAAAAAATGCCGAAAAGAAATCGGTTTTGGTGAGACTTGAACCCATGACTATAAAGTAGTCTCAGAGGTCTAACGCTCTAACCAACTACGCCACGAGGTCTGTATAATATCGGTTAAATTGGTTCAAAAAACAGATGTAATTCCTTAAATTTCACATGAAAAACATCAAATGTGTCAATTTAAACTTTACTCAATAAACTAGAGAATATTCCAGATATGAGTACATTTACTCATCCTAATGCTCGAATGAAACGACTTGGATTTTGTGGTTTTAGGGTGACAGATCTTAATCGTGACGTTTCTAAAAGGTTGCCCCGGTAACCAAGTATTTTGTAGTTTGTGACTGGTGGAACTCATATCCTTTTTTTTTGTGGATATGGAATAATATCCATTCAGTACACTGGAATCGCCTACCTATCCGTTTAGTAAACTATAAAGAAAGCAGTATATTCTCCTCACAGCATTTCTTTGAAGTGAAAAAATCTCGACTTGTTCGTCAAGATATTTTGTCTGGAATGCCAAAATTATCTGTATTTTTTTCTCGAGTGAGAGTACCTATCATCCTGTTATATCTCGTTTTTGGTAACCCTTCCATATTCGTGAATGAGTACTCTGATACTTCACCTATACAATTCCTGGGTAGAAAAATGATATTTTTCCACTGTGAGGCAATATTTCCTCACATTTGCTAGTGTTCTATATAAATGATTGAAAATAGTTCCCATAGTAATCCTAGTTACAACAATACAAGTTTGTGTGAAAATATTCTTCAAACACGACGATACAAGATAACAAAACTTCACCTAAATCAAAATTCAAATCGTGAACTCTTAAAGAAGGAAAGAAAATCAAAATGGATTTTGAACATCTTTCCGTTATTCTTCACAATCATTGCGTGAATGATGATACATATATTTGAGGATTGAACGACTTACCTGAAGGAAGTTCAATCCAAATTATACGAGGTTGGTCACATCCGAATAGATCACCTTGTAGTAGTACCTCTATGACTGAAATGCGCAAGTTGAAAGAAAGAATGATTCACGATGCCCCTATATCACGAGTCCTCACCCGAATATCCGTCAATATACCTTGCGATGATATCGCCTTTTTGGGTCGGGATGACAGAAAAAACAATATATTGGATTTTTTTCTTCTTTGAGATGGGTGGGTGTCTCTCTATTCGGAGGAAGTTCAATCCAAATTATACGAGGTTGGTCACATCCGAATAGATCACCTTGTAGTAGTACCTCTATGACTGAAATGCGCAAGTTGAAAGAAAGAATGATTCACGATGCCCCTATCTCACGAGTACTCACCCGAATATCCGTCAATATACCTTGCGATGATATCGCCTTTTTGGGTCGGGATGACAGAAAAAACAATATATTGGATTTTTTTTCTTCTTTGAGATGGGTGGGTGTCTCTCTATTCGGATGTGACCAACCTCGTATAATTTGGATTGAACTTCCTTCAGGTAAGTCGTTTAATCCTCAATTATACCTCGGTTGGTCCCATCCGAATAGATCACCTTGTAGATGTTTAAAGAATTATCAAAAGGCGATCAAAATTTTATTCAGACTGATCTCATTCTAATGAAGTAGTCTAAATGAACTGTTTAAGTCATTTGATTAACCACTATAAACTGAGAATTTGATACAGACAGTATTTGAATGCTAATACAATATAATGTTGCAAAACTCAAATAACCAGAAAACTCACACTCGTTTAATGAAATTGCGGGGGTAATCCGCAAATGTACCATTTGTAATTACTGGTCTATGTGGAATTTACCAAAAGTATTTTATTTTTCGGACCAGCCTTCATTTGATCGTATGGTGTCCGTGCTCATATCGATTTGGTTGGCCGCAGAAGTGGCAGCATGTCTTGTGCTGAAGTGTAGCTGGGTGATGAGGATTTTTATAAGCAAAAATGAGAAAATAACCTAATTGAATGTGTGCGGTTTTTTAATTGATAATCGTGGATGTCATACACAATTCACGTTCCACCGTGGAAAATGGTAAAAAAAAAATATGTTTGTATTTGTTGCTCTCTTGGTCTTCTGTGGATAATTTGGTTCTCGGCAGTGAAGAGACAAGCACGTCTGCCCCTCAAGCGGAAGACTCGGGTTCACCTTCCCATCGAGCTTCCGTGCTGGGACTCACACGCCAAGAGGCAAAAGGCCTCGTCAATATAATTTCTGCGGAAGATTCGACCTCTGATTTGTCTGCTTGAGGTGTCCCCCCTCTGTTGATTTTTCTAAGACTGCCATTGACTTCGATGAGCAGTGCCCTCGAGGTGTTTTGAAGGAAAAGGTTGTACCTTCAGGTCTAGTGCAAGCAGAAATCTTCTGTGGTTCGAAATCGAGGGAGGAACGTTGCATAATGCTTCATCAGCACAGGCTTTGTCAGACAAAGTAGTCTTGAACGCTTCAGCATATCGATCACTCATCAGGTATAGCTGTACTGAGGGCTGAGAAACCTTTGCCCAACGAAATTTGAGGGTCCAGTAAAAAACCTCAATTAAGATGCCGAGAAAAAAGGTCTGAACTACCGGATTCAGTTGGGGTGGATATGAGGTAGTGTAATGGCCTGGAATCTGCGCCAACAAAAAAGAAATTGTTTTCGTGCGCGAGACACTCGGCAAGCACAACGCTTGCCGAGTGTCAGGAAGCGTGCGGGACAAAAAAACGGCGTATGATGATTGAAGGTCAGCCGTAGACTGATATACGAAGTAGATTGCCCCTGCCGATGATCAATGATCAGAAATCATTGTCAGTCTCAGCTGTTTCCAATTATACGTCCACTCACGTCTTTGGTTCCGTTTTAAAACGTGACAGAATATGAAAAACAAACTTACTTACGACGAGTAAGAACAGAGTTTGTCCTCGAGTGTTTTAAGGTTCTTCGTTGTCGTTCGCTTGTGCTTGTATCAGATAGGTACACCACTGCAGTGCGAAATCATCCTGGATATCACTACCGTAAAACTTTGCTTCAGTCGGATCATCTCCCAGTATAGTAGTAACAGCATTATCACTACGGAAAGATTCACTGTTGGTGGCGGAAAATTCCGATGTCAAATCTGAAGACGGACCTGCGCCAACCAAAGAGAAATTGTCTTTGGGCGCGAGACACTCGGCTGGCACAACTCAAAAAGTATGCAGGGCAGAAAACGGCCTAGGATGATAAATAAAGTTCAGCCGTATGTTGATCTACAAAGTAGATTGCCCCTGCCGATGATCAATGATCAGAAATCATTGTCAGTCTTATCTATTTCCAGTTATATTTCCACTCATTCCGTTGGTTTTTCTAAAACATGACAAAAAACATCAAAAACAATCTTACTTACTACACGAGTAGGAACGGAGTTTTTCCTCGAGTTTCCGTAGTGTTCGCCAAGTTTCTACGTTGTTTTCACTGAGCATCGTTTGTTTTGTTTCCCATAGTACATATGGAAAATTATCTTCAATTCACTTATTTAAACTAATTTACACTTTCGAACTTATCACATTTAGCGCAAGTATTTTGACGGATATTCGGGTGAGGACTCGTGAGATAGGGGCATCGTGAATCATTCTTTCTTTCAACTTGCGCATTTCAGTCATAGAGGTACTACTACAAGGTGATCTATTCGGATGGGACCAACCGAAGTATAATTGAAAATATAGATCCCATGTATTATCCTTCGATATTACACATAAAAGGACAGTCGTACCTGCGACTTCAGACTCTTGGTAGGTAAGTAAAATCGCGGGAATATCGTATGGTTTACTATCTCGGAAGATCTATATCGAGTCAACAACCATTAGCACCACCGATGAAAAAAAAAGAAGTATAAATAACGACACTACTCAGAAGAACTACGGTAAACGATAAGGAGACTCAAATTCAGCTGGAAGTGAATTGAATTGACAACAAATCATTTGCCGTTGTTTGTGATGGCTGACAGTTGGCATCAAGTAGTGATGAATTTGAAACAAACATATGATCCGTAGAAGTGTCACCATAAAATCCTGAACAATATCGCATCAGCTGCAACACGGGGGTTTTCAGATGTATTCCTTGTTCCTAACCTGAAGGGCGAGTAGGGTTGGACTTTTTTTCCCAAAGAGACCTGAACACAAATGGATACAGTCACCTGAAATACAAAAGGTTCTACTAGAGTACTCTTGCTGTTACGTATTCGGTAAAACCCCATTCTTTCCAACATTCACTATCGTCCGACAATAAAGTGATCTTTCCGCAGAAAGAAGGAAAAAGTTTACGGGTCACGTAACAACTATGAACTCTTCAAGCGTCCATTCGGCACTGAAACGAAATTAAAACTCTCCCGCAAATTAAATATTCACTAGGTCCGACGAACTTTCCGGAAAGATTTGATTAAATCCGGAGCCTCACTGCGTTGGAGTTGCGTTCGCCGCAGAATCGAATTCCAGATAGGGCGTATTTCATATCGTGAGGTTTCTGCCAACAGAATCCTTACTTCGGTTCCGAAGTTTGTAAACAACTCGGGGTTATTTATAACTAGGAATTAATAGCGTTCTATTTTTGGTATTGTTTGATAACATTGCTCGGAAGGGCATTATGAAGAATGGATTGATGTCTATACTTTGTGATTCTTATTATGGAGCTAAACTTCTATTGGTCACCACAGTATATTTCAATTCCAGGGCCACAATGAGGACGAAATACAGCGTGACTCACGGTCGATGGTATGTTAAACGTTTCTGGAGAACGCAACCCATGATTTTTCTGAACATTTCACCTCTCATATTTCCTTACCTGTTCTACCGATCTGAAATATTTTCAGCATTGTGGCGTTGCCACTTCCATCAAAAAGTCCTAGCATTTTTTTTTAATGGAACACCCCGTATTTTAATACATTTTTGGAATTGCTCTATTATTTCAATACTTTTTGTTAATAATGTCCAATACCTATCTCTATCTGTGTTCGACATAAAAAAATAAATATGGTCCAAAACAATCATTTTGTAACCTCACAAACTTCCTGTCGTTCATTTGTGTTAATTCAGGATAAATTTGGTTGAATTTTTAACAAGTTCTGACAATGATGTGATCACTTTGTTCATGTGTATAAATAATTTCATAAGAACTTTGTTTCAATAATCGATATTTCCATTTATTTTGAAAGATGATTTGAAAAACCGTCGATTACTATTGGTAAATTACTTATAAAAGTAACCGAACTGTTATGAGCTTCATAATTCCACCGCTACCTGAATCCAAATTCTAAAAAAAATAATGTTTCAAGAAGAAGCGCCTTTATTGAGAAAGCTTGACGATTCAGGTATAGGGACATGATATCTCATCTTGAAGCATTTTTCACTATCTTTCAATTAATCGAGTAATATACAGGGGGTTTCCTTGAAAAAAAAAAGAACTTCTGACCACTTTCATGCACAATCGAAATAATAGTAATTTTATCACGCTCTATATGATATGGAGTCGATTTCTTGGTGTTATTTGAATATTTTCAGTTCTTCCAAACTATCATCAAAATATCAACTCTTTCTGAATTGAGAGTACTGATGTACTTGAGTTCAATTGAGGCTATGTTTTACACCATATTCAGCACAATTTATTTTTTATCTCGAGAACAGATAGAGATAGGACATCATTAACAAAATACTAGAGCGATTCCAAAAATGTATCAATATACCTACGGGGTGTCCCTTTTTAAAAAGTTAAGTTAATAGGACTTTTTGATGGAAGTGGCAACGCTGCAATGCTTGAAATATTTTAGACCGACAGAACAGGTAATGAAATGTGAGAGGTGAAATTTTCAGAAAAATCATGCGTTGCGTTTTCTAGAAACGTCTAACCTACCATCTACCGTGAATTCCCCTGTATAATTGCCATGCAGTTTCAATGTATTTGAATTTTATGAGTTTAAGAAATATTAATTTGCAATATTTCGAAAACAACGGAGATTGGACAAAATTATATTAAAAATATCATACAAGGTGACGCAAAAGTACATATTCAATAAATGTGGACTTTGAACAGTTTTTGAGTTTCTATAACATGTAATCGGAAATGAGTAAGCCTCTGAAGAAGCCACTCGCGCTAGCGAAACGTCAGGAAGAAATTCCAAAGAACGACGGCATTCATGCCCGAAGAAAAGTAGTTATACTATTAGTGATTCTGATTCCAAGTCATGTTCTTTCTTTCATTTTCTCAAAGGTCGGTATGAATTCCATATCTTCTTTATCATTTATACATAATGCCAAAAGATGGCATCAATTCAGAAAAAGGAGTGTAATTTCTGACAGTATCGTAGATCATTCATACCCTGAAGATTGATTCAATGCCCGAATTTTCAGTTCCTGTATAACTCTCTTTTCTCTATTTTGAAGCTTCATTAGCTTTCTCTCAATATTTCAGTCTAAGTGGCATGAATTTGCACCCTTTTTATCCACCAGAGAAGAAAACTTTGTCGGGGTTTGTCAAGTAAAGGAAAATATGGACATTTAATTGTACACGGCGTAACAAAAACGCCCTAGTCCTTTTTCACAGACATTGACTTACTATCCTATCTCTCTTTGAACAATGGCATAACCATAGAAAACTGTGGAATTCACCTTACAAATTGATAATTGCCACCTACCAGCTGCTAATTGTAAGTTGATGACTGACAAATACACCATTAGCATTTGAAGATAATGGAAAATGTCGAAAAAAACATTACTATCGGAATAGAAAAAACTCAAAAAAATTCTACCCAACGCAAAAGAAAACGTAATGGTCTATAACTCACTTCACAGTCTTCCCCCAGAAGTTGTAACTTTTTTTGGTTTATAATTGTTACCTGAGTGCTATCTGGTGATAATGAAACAACAAAGATGGTTCATTTCCAGCAGAGATTACGTATTCATGAAGGACAGTTTTTTCGAAAAATCCCCCAAACTTGGCCAATATCAATACTTTCGAAATCAGGGCACACTGAAAAGAATGATTATCAAGGGTAAAGTATAATACACCTTCAGAAAAGACCAAATTCATTTTGATTCTATGGTAACATCTTCAACTTTTGACTGTTCATAATAACTGTCAGATTTCAAGTTCCAGAACAGATGATGTACTAATAAGTTCAGCTCGACAGCCGGTTCCAAAAACTGCAGATTTCACCTCTCGTCACATAGCCTATCTCTGAATCCGAGCCATAAAAAGTTATTCGGACATTAATAAGACATTTAGATTTCTTTGCATCCGAGGGCTGTCTCCAGAAAAGTTTCAGATTCATTAAAAAGCTTTCAGCTCTCCAATTTGCAGACAAAGTTTGCGTGAAATTTTAATTGTAACGATTCTTTTAATGAAAAACGTTTCAAAGATAATTATTCTAATGTAGAATTAAAAGTAAGCAGAGTTTTGATATAAAGAAAAGTTCTTTTAATAAATTTCAATCTGCTTTCCATTTGCTCGAATAGTTCTGTAACTACCTAGTAGTGACTCTTTCAAGCACTAATTTCAATGAATTTGAATAAAGTTCCAGATATCCAGGTTTTCAGTCAAACCCGTATTCGCAATTATTTGAATGGAAAATTGGCTGACATTTTTGCATTGGCTTGAGAACAAATTGCTAACAATATTATGCTTTTGGTTTCGTTATTTTTGGGTTGTTAATGAAAATACATGTAATAAACGTTTTGAAAACCATATTCGCTTCCGTTCTCATAAACGATTCACAAATATTTTTCTTCGATGCGAAAAGAAACATCTTCAACAGTAAATATTATGCTTAAACCATAAATGGAAAGGAGTTTTTGATTTCCATTGGTTGGGATAGTCTATTGGGTATTTTTCGATGAATATAAACGAATTGATGGTTTAGTTGAAAGAGTTTTTTTTTATAATTGAACTATTACATATCTCTTCAAGACTTGATGTTCCATATATATTTTTGAATTATCCGATGGAACAAAAAAAAATAATTAAAATTCATCAATACGTCACTAAATGGAGTTTGTTGAATGAGAATTATTGAGAAATTAAGGTCTGAGGTCTTAGGTATTGTACAAATTGGTAGTGCGAGAGTTCAAAAAATAGAAAAATCGCAGTGATAGTATATTTTCAGGTGACTGGCATCTTCAGAAAACAGTTATATGATCATTATCGTTCAATTTCACGAGAAATAATGAAACCTCAGTTAAATTACTAACCGAAAAAGATTTTTCATAACTATTTCAAATCCATGAGATATATTAGATACATAATGAAAAAAAAAAAAAACACCGCAATCAATAACATTATTGTTAAAGACAAACAACCAACACAAATGACACACACGAATGGCTTCTCTTCGATAATCTGGTGTCTGTTTTTATTAATGACATAAAGAATGATAATGGAAAAAGGAGGTAACTATTCAGATATATTACTATTTTCATTTAATATCAAATGCTTGAATACTGGCATTTAATCGAATATACTGAATGAACAATTTGTCCAGGCCAGCCTCAACTCACCAACACTGTGGGTTGACGGACTAACACCTATCAGAAAACAACTACTCCCCTAGCTAATTCCACGAAGGGCATCGGATTACATCCAACAGGTGTTAGCACAGTATTCATTTATAATAAATAATTATATTGAAAAATGCGGTATTTGGGCCACCGACCTCCCTTCTAGTCTTTGAGGATATGCATCATTTCGCTCAGAAGTCTTTTAGATAAATATATTCGAACATCTAGAATAGTTGGATGATCTAAATTAAGAATGTGTCCATGTTCCCTTTCATGTTGTACGAAGGCTGTGGGCTTATATTTAGTTTCTCAGAGTTTTTTGTGTGTTCTGAAAGTCGCGTTTCAAAATACCGCCCTGTTTGACCAATATTTTGGACAACTTCCACAGTTCAATTTGTGCACTATGTATGTCTCGGTGTTTCAGTTTCCAACTGTATTTTCATTTGATTGAATTGAATTTGAAGTGACCATTATTTCAAAAGACGACCCCTCCACAGAAACCCAGAAGGGTTTATTCTGTCTCACAACAGATTCATACTCCACCAAATAAATCAAGCTCATTAGCAGTTCATTTGGACGATGATCTTTCAGGTCCGAGGGCAGGAGTGAAACCCTGCCAAACAGCGAAAACCTGATTTTATAGGCATTATCACAAATCTTCAGAGGATTTATTCAGATAATGTCATCATATGTGATAGTTTCAGAAGAGCAAGAAACAACAACTTCCAAACGGAAGACCAGAGTTCAAACCCCTGCCAGGCCACCGTGCTGGGTTATTACATGCTAGGTGAGGCCTCGTTAATCCATTGTTCGCACAAGATTCGACTTCTGAGGGCTGTCGTTCGTCAGCAGATTAATGGAATGAACAATTTCACAACAAAATTTGTGGGAAATGAAAAAATACAATTGCAAAAAAACTGACCTATTGAGTGACAGAATGAAGTGTTGTTCACTTGTGCAAGAGTTTCATACAGGGATTTCTAGAAGAATTATCCATACCATGTGTGATAATCGTGTGGGAGATCAAGAAGAACAATCCTCAGTATTTCAGATGATTCAAATTGCCCCAATCAACGTTGTTCCTGGCATATCATATCAGACACATCGATCGTGATGTACCATCAGCATCGCCATCATGCTCAACATTCAGAAAGATTATTCCAACCCGAACGAAAATTGCGTCTATGATTGGTACAGCTTGTCCAATCCATCTTGGCACAGAATTGATAATGTATATACCCAGCAATCTCTGTGGAGTATACGTATATGAAAAAACACCTATGATATGTGTTCACTGGGTTGAAATTTATTCCTAGAAGGTGTTTTTTCTTTCGTCATGGTCTACACTACCATTCTGCAACTGGAAAAGTATCTGAGTTTGTGCCAAGTTGGATTGGATAAGCTGTACATGCAATCCAAACAATTGGAATCACTCGAATGAGATAATCAATTCCTTACGGTTCCACTCTCACTCTGATAAAACATTTTTCAAGATCTTCCATAGGATGAAGCGTACATTTTATAGTGTTAATATGAAAGTTCAGGTTGACAGTTCTCTTTGGAAAGCCCGTATGAAACTTTGTACGAGTTCGGCCACGGCACACCAATGCTTCCGATATTTTCAGGGGCCTGTTTCATGAAAGTACAAGTCTTGTAGCTACAAGAGAAACACAAAGAAACACGTTGCTAAATAATTGTTTTCATTCGTTTTTTCACCTATACCTTGTAGCTACAAGACTTGTATTCTCATGAAACAGGCCCCTGGAGTACGCTCTTGGAACAGTGCATCTGTTGTGCTTCCTTCATCTGTGTCAATGTATATTCGTTCAGTTAGAATACTACAGTGAATGACTGGATTTCATTACTGGTTCCTGAGGCCCTGCACTGGTTCCCCAACTCTGTCACGGATGCATATATCGTGAGAAAGAAAGAGAGGGAGAGCGCTCAAAAACATACTGCGGAAACTGTTCAGTAGTTAACTGGGAAACTAAACCCTTCTGTAAATATTTCCACCCACTTTCAACAACAACACGCATCAGAGCAAATAGAGAACATAAATTGCAGAGTTTACACGTCTGGATCTCTTGTGTGTTTTGCTGTTCAAACAACGTACATACATATACGTGTACATTCATCATGGCGGCGTAGTAGATTTCAGTATCTAAACAGTCAAGACTACGAGTAAATAGGTATATGCTGAATGAGAATGCGTGCTTCACGGAATCCAAATGATAATTGGTGCTGATTCAGACTGTGGAGCTTGTCAAATTGGCTTGCAAGGCTTTCAATGGAAACCTGATTTCGTTCGAGAAAACCATGTTTTCAATCAAAATATTTGATGATTTTTCGGTTGAATTTTGTCTATTATAACATTTCTGGGTCGGAACAATATTCTCTATCTTTGATTGTAGTGTTTTCATCCGGAGATAGCTGTTTTGAATTAGGAAGATATCTGAACAAGATAAAAGAAATACTGTTCAATTCAAAAAGTTGAGGCAACACCTACATGGGAACCGAATATCTATCGATCGGATGATGACCGATTTTTCGATCCGACCAAGTCCTACCACAACTAGCAAAATTGTTTTATAATTTCATAGTTCTGCAACAGTTTTATTTTGTTGGTTTTTTATAATTACTTCGAAATTGCTAATTGATAATTCGATAATAGAAGAGCCGTTAACATAATATGTTACAAGTTGTGGGCAATGAAAGTGTTTTATTTATTTGTCATAGACCTGTTTATGGAACAAAATTAAAAAACATTCATGGAATAGTTACGAAATTATCACAGAAACGTTTTTACAACCAAGTTATAGAACATATTTTCATTAAAAAGTGAATTGTTTCGTAGCAGTTTTTAGCAATTTTCCAGTTTTTATTATCTTCATGAAACTATTTCAATCTTATTTTATAACTGCTTCCTGTAGCTTTTATCATTTCATTGAATGCTTTCCAACACAATGTTGTTTTTATCACCATATTGTCACCTTGATGATAATTTCCCAACTATTTTATAGAATGGTATATTTCCTAAACAACAAAATAACTGTTATAAAATAAAATCGTTTCTGGGAATATATATTTGCTGTCTCCATGAATAAAATGCAGCATTCAAGAGGAACCAGCTGACATTGATTTCAAGAGGTCGTTTAATAGCATAATTTGACTAGAATTCCAATAATTACATACCCAAAAATGTCGTGTAATATATGTCATTGGAAAAAATAACATACTTCGAACTCCCCCAAGTGACGTGGTGCTTTATTTTTTTTTCATAAAAACAGAAGAATCCATATCCTTGAGTCACTTGTTCAAAACTTTCTCAAAATTCACAAGCGATGGAAACAGTTTCTTAGCCAAAACATCCCGAGAGATAGTAATGTTTCTTAACAGCTTGGAGGGGTAATATAGTAGCTGGAAAATGTTAAAATGATTGCTATCGATACTAAATTATTTTATAGGATGACGCCATTTAAAAATGATAGCGATCTGGAATACTGACATTAGATGAGTTGAAAATATGAAATACCGCACCTATAGTGATATTTACAGCTGAAAAGTACATAGATATTATAAGATTATATTATTTATTAATAAGTCAAAACACAGCGAATTTTTCTATATTATTTTTTTTAAAAACATTCATTCGCAGTAAAAACATAATTCTCTAGAGCACAAGTCATGTCTTCAACACTTTCATGAATACAAAAGTAAAATTATTAAAATCGCTCCAAACTTTTTATTTGTTAAGGTTTGAAGATAGTTGGAGACATATCTATCAGATTTTCTTAGTGTCCAATACAAAATTACTTCTTGTGCCTTGCAAGAAAACATATTTTACACTTTTTTGTGTTTTAATATTTTATAAGTATCGCTTGAAGATGTTGCAAAAGTGCAGTAAGGGGGGTCTTCATAAAACTACCTTTCAGGGGTGTTCGAAAAATTTTATAGCAACTGCCAAAATGTTAATAAAAGTGTTTCGTAGTGTTTGTAAAAGGCCTCACAAAATGCTAATAGAGACTACTATGTTTTATAAAACGGTGCCAACTTCCTACTCATAGCTGTTTCATAAACCCATTGAAAACATGAGAATAATGCAGTTTCCTAATTTGTTTCTCTGAAACGTTTTAGCAACTAAATTATAAAATATGAAATTGCTAGTTGGGGTGAGTGTCTACATTTGTTCAGTTAACGCCCGACCAGGGACCACCGATAAAGATTCAATGGGTTGGTTTTTTGTTCGAGAACAATATCCTGTGAAGTCGTAGAGAAAACGCAAATGGATACATCACTTTAACGAAGACAAATCTTCATGAGAATTTATTGAAGCTTTCAAGGTTTCTGGGCCCTTTTGAGTTTTTGATGCTTCATGTAAATTTTCACTTTCATCATTCGGTAATCAAGTATAGTTCGAAACGAAGCAACAAAATGTTCTCATTCTATTGACACAATTTCAATGTTAAGAATGGGGTGAAACTTCGATGTCACTGAGCACCTTTTATTGCATTAAATTTTTTGTGGATCCTACGTAATTCGGTCTGGTCTACGAAAAATTCAAATGACATTTCCGGAGGTCTCATCTATTTTAGGAGATACAGGCCAATTTTGTGGTGAAACTTCAGCATCAAAGTTCTGTTGTTTATGACACAAAATTTGACCTTTTCATCTAAACACCGCACAAACCTTTATTCAGTCGTTTTCAACTTTTTTTAAGGAGAGAAACATAATTTTTTCAAAAAATTATTTTTTTCAAAACGCTAAAATTTTGTTAGGATATTCATTATTGATTTATTCGTGAGGTTGCCGGCGTTACTGCCGTTATTGTTATTAATGAAAACTGAACATACTTATGTTGACTTTTGAAGAAGGGTGAATTATCTCAAACAATAATGATTTTGTCTGATTGAAAATGTTACAAACAAGTAAATAAGAACTTGTGTGGTGTTTCGATAAAAGAAGGACAAATTTTGTGTGTTCAAACAACAGAAAGTTGATGTGAGAAATGTGAAGTTTTAAAACAAAATGGAACTGTATCTCCTGAAATGTACTAGACCGCCGAAAATATAATTTGGATTTTTTGTAAAGGAGACCAAATTATGTAAGTACCAGTTTGAAGTTCAAAAAGTAGGTGCTCATAGCGACCGGAGTTCTACCATTTATGACACAATAAATCTAGTGAGATCACGGATTTATATCCAGTTTGTTATTTTCTCTAAGAGAATAGCCGTACCTCATTTGAAACAACGCTCGAACACGGATATGCATAATATTCTTGGTGACGTTTAAAAAGTGCCAAAATAGCAAACTCAGACCTCTACGACATGCTCGTTATGTTTCTATCGGTGTTTGAAGCTATAACATTTGTGAAAAATCCTAATTCTTCATGTTTGTTTCTACCAAAAGTGATCCTAACGTCACTTCTGCCAATTTATGTCTGAATGACAAATGAGTTTGTGTTATATTCAGTTTTTAGCTGGTTATTTGTCGGGATGCTAGCCACTGCCGACCTCCCGTATATGAGCCATCACCGTCATAGAAGATTTTTCATTTCCAATGGACGAGGAATATGTTTATAGGGTAGTGGAAAGTAATTATATTCAATCTTGTTAAGAACGTTCGATGTTCATTGAATATTGGAAATGTCCATCTGAATTATTCATTTTTTTCAGTTTGCTATTTGGAATATTGAGATGGGTGGAAAATTCCACAAAAATATTAGTATCCACATTTATCCACATTTATAACATGTTTCACAACTGTTTTCAGTATACCTAGAATACACTCACCAGTGTGGCAATATGATGATTCATTGTAGATATGTACTAACCACTCCGTTTGACGATTTTAACTTCGTTTTTCAGTGCTTTTAGTACATACTTCGAACACCACTAGATGAAAAACTTCTTCCACAACACTTCAGGCATCAATTCAATTCACCTACACTGTTCTGCAAAAGTCATCAAATCATTGTTTCACACATTTTCATTCACATATTCACCTTATAAACCACATAACTCACGACACTGTTTCACGATACAAAACAAGAGCGTCAAATTCGAATCGGCAGCAAAAAGTCTATCATTTTATGGCTACTTGATTGATTCATTTATGGAAAAATGTGTCGAGAATAGCAAGTTAAATTACTGTGTTGAGGTATATGCACTGTGGTAGTTCAATTAATGAGCTTGGAAGTGGAAATGGATGATGATTGATATACAATGTTTTCCTTCATGAGAGTTACTTCTTTTCAAGATTTTCTGAAACAATCGTGAAAGAAGGTTGCCTAAATCGTTATCATTCATAATGGATAAGGAAATAATATCGCGATACAACGAGATACTCAAACGTGAGAACAGAGAAGGGTAAGAAAAGTGAGATGATACTTTTTTCTTGGATCTTATACACGAAAAACAGTCATTATAATATTTCCCTATCGAACACTTACAGGGTTAACTCAGAAGGCAGACAACCAAGATGCATGGTAACCCTGGTGCGTTGCATGACTGATATGCTTTCGTTCAGTCAATTCCTCTCGATCTCAGGACTAGAAGAGATAGCTTACATTTTATGTCGGTGGGTGATGATGCAAATTAGATTTTTCAAAGCTGCAATTCCAATCAAGCGACAGCTCACGAGTGAATTTTAGACATGCCACCCCAAAGAAAGCTAACCCTTACAGATGAGTTTGACAGTTTGATACTTCGATTTGAAGTATTCGAAATTTTAATGCGTTTGGAAGTTCTGATAAACTCAATTAAATTCAATTCCATTTAGTTTTGTTCGTTTCATTTCACGTTGTACTTCCAACATTTTTATCGTTACTATTGCTATTGTTGAGTGAATTTTTTACGCCTAGATACTTTTGTAATGAAGCATTTTGTGGTGATAGTACAGAATGTAATATTCATCTCCATAATATGTCAAGTAGCTACCGCAGGTATATTATTTCTTTTTGTTAGAAAATATGTGACAGTTCTAACATATAAAATAGAAAAAAGTTCTGAAAATCCCGGAATCGAAATTGAAATTAATCGATATTAGAACGTGGGATTTTTCTGACGATGAAGAAAACAAACTTCACCTCGAATTACCTTTCTCATCTTAGTTGGGTAGAAGTTAAATTTCTGTCATTTATTGATTGTTTCTCAGAATTGCCCAGTTCAACATATTTTTCCAGCATTAGGGACAATGGTTGTTACGTGCCTAGTTGGAAAAGATGCAAAAATCATCATTTGAAATTATGGAATGAACATGTCCTCAATTTTTTCTTTCTTTCCATTTTCGAAAGCTCTGCCATTCCTTACAACCAATAAATTTTTTTGCAGATATAGATATTTGTTTCATATTTTTCGTTGACTTAATTTTTCAAATTCTATTCCATTTTTGTGTCGAACATTATTCATTTTGTAACTTTCTTTGTTTCTCCATTTGCTTTCAGTGAAATTTTTATCGTCTAACTTTTTGTACCTAATGATTGTGATTCTCATCGAAGCCTTTCCTTTTCATTCATGAGGCTTAATCATTCATTTTTTAATATGCCTTTTTTCACATATTTCACTTCATTTCACAGTGATTTGAATTAGCTCATTTTTATTTCTTCAAGTTTCATCACATTTCTGAAAAATATCAGCTATAACAGTTTAAAAGTTGAAATATTCCGAACAAATCAACAGGAATCGTGTGATGAATAAATAATCGGGAAGACCATAACAAACGAAAAACCAGTGTTGGAAAAGTGTCACGCTGAGTTGGGAATGAAAAAAGTGCCTCTGTCTCGTAATATATTACTTTAATAACATCCCGAGGTTCAGGAGTGAATAAAGCACAAGTCTGGGAAGGTAAGTGTACAGGCGCAATATTTCAATATTAAAAATGTCGAGGAAAGTGAACGGATTTTGACATGAATATTACATTTTTAATATCAACGATGTGATATATCACACAGGAAATGATTTAAATTCACGCAAGATGTCCTGGAAGGAAATATGACAACAACATGAACTCAGAGGTAATGCATTCACAGTTTGAGGCTGATAGTGAGGCGAAAACTGAATAGAATAGAATAGAATTAATTTATCCTTTGTGCTACATTACATAGATGGGATACGTCAAATAAAATTTTGATCTGATACATATAAATAAGTGAATAGTATAATGTATATACACTTATATACACACATACACCAACAGTGCCTTTTGTCTCACAAATATTCTGCTAATTTCAGTGGCTGACCCCCAGACAGCAATGTTACAAGATACAATGGAGTGAAATTTTGCGTAGTGTACCGTTAGCAAGGATTTGGTATCTAGTTTATTCTTCAGTGATTTTATCAGGTAGAAGGATTGATTCAGTTTCTTGGATGTAAACTCTATGTGTTCTCGCCATGTGAACAGGGAGTCAATCATTGTTCCTAAAAACTTTGTACAGGTTGTTGATCTTAGAGATTCATTGAGAAAATTGAAAGTGAAGTTATGTAGACTCCAAGGAGAATATGCAAATTCAATACAAACTGTCTTATTTACATTAACGGTTAGTCTGTTTTTGAAACACTACTCATTGAATTCTTGCAATACAGTGTCGACTTGGTTAATCATTTCATCCGGTGTCTTGCTCGATAGAATGACAGACGTATCATCTGCATAAAGGTACACATTACCATAACTCATGTTATCAGGGAGATCATTGAAATAGAGCAAAAATATCAACGGGCCAAGAATACTACCCTGTGGTATTCCCGTTGTAACAGAATACTCGTCAGATAATGTATTATTTTGTTTCACCTTAAAATGTCGGTTATTCAAGAAAGAGACGATGAGCCTATTGATATTGCCCCTGATATCAATGTTGAAGAGTTTTTCTGAAATTATTTCAATGGATGTTTTCAGATAGTCGTTTATTTTGCATAATATTATGTTTTCAAAGATTTTAGAGAAGACGCTGATAAGCGATATGGGGCGATAATTCTCGATGTTAGTACAATCGCCACCTTTCAGAACCGGAATCAATAGTGCGATCTTAGAAGATCAGGGTAGCTTCCAGAAGATATACACAAGTTCATCGAGTGCGCAATTGGTTCAGATGAAATATCAATGCATTCTTCAACCAGTACCTCAACGTACCCCGTACTTTTTTTATTAGGTAGCTATTCCACAATATTTTTTACTTCTACCCCTGTGGCTGGTGAGAAAAACATAGTTGTGTTGACATTTGGCATTGTAGTTCCGCTGCCTAGATGGCCTCCTTTCGAATGAATTTCAATTTTTTCATCTATAATACTTGAGAAATATTTTCCGAATGTTTTTGCGACTTGTGATTCATCAGTTATTATATCATTATTATGATTTATAGAAATACTTTTGGTTTCATTAATTCTAGAGGGCTGTTTAATGATATTCCAGAGTGTTTTATTTATTGCTGGATTCGTTCACTTTTTTCATAAAATGATTGATTTTTTCCTGTCGTATCTCATTTTCAAGAGTTTTCTTAATCATTTTATATGCATTGTTACAAGTTTCGGAGTTTTCTAGTTTTCTCAAATGATTCAAATACTTGAGAGCATCAATTTTGGCCCTCAACGATGGGGAAAGATTAATTTTTTTAATGACCTGCTTTTGGCATACGTGTGTTGAAACTTTAGGGAAGGCTGCCTCAAAACACCAGTGAAAATGTTCCCAAAAACTACCTAATGCTTCGTTTATTTTGGCAAAGTTGGCAGATGCAAAATTATTGAGAAATTCCGAATTACCCTCAAGCAGTGACTTGAATTCAGCTTTGGAGAGTCCATTAAATTTTCGAAATTCACGTGTTTCCTTGGAATCGATAGAATTAGTAGATGGATTTTTTACGCCTTTTGTCCAGGTGACAGTTTGTGAATGATGATCTGATATCCCTCGATCAAAATTACCAAGAAGCAAACTAGTCTTACAAGTGTTTGTCAAAATATAATCTATACTACTAACAGTTTCAAGCTTGCCTAAAGTTCCGATTCTTGTCGGTTCGTCAAAAATTAGTGTATTAACATTTTTTATTAAACTGTCGATGTTGAAGTCACCGCATATGAACACGTTTTCGAACTTGTTAGTAACTTTATCCAGTAAAGAAGATAGTTGCGCGAGGAAAAAATTAACATTGCTGTTTGGTGATCTACATAAACAAATTATAGCCGTGTCCTCGCCGAATGAAATGGCGTAACAATCAAATGTTAACTCGATTGATAGGTTACATATAGAGTCTAAGTTTCGACTTTGTCTGAAAACCTCATTTCTCACAAGAATAACCGTTCACCCATGCTTATGAGTGAGTCTACAGAATTTGCTAACCTCCTGATAGCCTTCAATTTCAATATATTGATTTTTATCAGCCCAATTTTCACTGAGACAGAGAAAGGTGGCCTTTATTTTATTCATTAGTTGTTCAATCAAGTTGATTTTGTTCGATATACATTGTACATTCCAATTTAAAAATTTTATGTTGGTGTTATCCTCCGCGTCTAGTGCTTTTACATTAGACGAACCAGATCGTAGATGGAATATGAAATATAAACTCACATCCATAAGATTTTGCATAAGAATTGCTTGCAGATAGTGCTTGAATCAAAATATTTGTATATTTTACGCCAATTTAATCATTTCAACAAAATATAGAATAAATAAAAGAACTGAATATTTTATGATTTGATTCGGAAATGAAGATGGAATCATAACTGGTGAAGGGAGTAGAAAAGTAATTTGTAGCAAACTATTTCTATCTCTGTAAGGATACACTATATAATAATACTACTACACTGTGTAATATGTCTATTCCTGTATCAACTTTCCTTTATAATAGTTAGGTCAGAAAAAAGTGATTATTTGTTCTGTCCCATCGTTTCGATGAAATGTTTCACTGAAGTCCTTGGGTAGAACCATATAAGACCTTGGGATTTTCATTGACATTGAGGAATTCCAGAATTTTTTCATTTCATTAGATATAATTCCAATTCGGAATATTGTTTGTATAAAAAAATGTAAATTTTCTTATAATCAATCATTATATCCATGTTCCAAGTTCTCAATGCGTATCAAGTGTGAACAATTGATATTAGTGATTAGTAGTGGTCTCGGTAGTGTAGAGGTTAGCATATTCGCCTTTCAAGCGGAAGTCCGGGGTTCGATTCCCCGCCGGGCCACCGTGCTGGCTAATCGCACGTTAAAAAGTAAGGCCTCGTTGATCCATTGCACGTACAAGTTTCGACTTCTGAGGGTTGACGTTCGTCAGCTGGTTAACGGAAACGACCAATTTCAGAACAATTTTAGAACAATAATGGTGTTGTGGATGTTAATGAGAAAATTATGTGGGTTCCCAACCCCTTGAGGCCATTTATTCATGAAATATCATGGTCGAATCTATGCTATTGAAATCATCCAACATGATTTCACATCATCAGATATCATCATTACTAGACTCTCAGAGATATTCGTATTAAAATAATTCAGAGGGTTCAAACACGAGGCCCTTGAAAGGCATTTGCAGACCGGTTTCGGTTTCGGGCTATTTATCCACTAGTCAGTAAAATGTAGTGCAATCATCAACATGAAGTCGATGACTTCCCATAATTGAAAATCAATTTTTCTTATAGTAGGATATCTTGAACAAAGCTGATGCAAATGCAAAATAGCCGTCATTGCGCCATCTGCCTGTAGACGAGGAATCCCAAAAGCAAACCAAATTCCTATTGAAATGATAATTTAAAAAGAATTTGAAACTATTCGACATAGTCGGTTGGCATACTTGAAGACTGGCGATGAATTATCTAACAATAGATTTATGGCTGACACCTGTCAGAAAACAACTACCTTCCTGGCTGATGATGTGCAGGTTTCTTCACAAAAAAATCCTACATTTGCTTCTGGCGATACAAATGCCGGAATTAATTTTCAATTATTGGGACTGCCACACTTGCAGACCGGTTTCTTTCATAGTATCATAGTCATTGCGCCATCTGCCTATGGACGAGGTAACCCAAAAGCAAACCGAATTCGCCCATTTCTGGTAAGAGATAATGCCATAACATTCGACAAAGTCGGTGGAAGGGTATTTAAGAATGACCTGAACGAATTTTTCAGAAGATGATTTGATTTTGCAATCGCTCGTGTGTGCCCTAAACCCCGCAGACTCTGAAATCATGAGATAATTGTAACTGAAACCTTTCTGTTCGCCTCAAAATGATAAAATCAAGCTCCCCTATAAAATTATATTGGTTCCTCACACTTCCGACTGGGTTCGATGGGGAAAAATATAAAATAAGAAGTGTTGGCGGATGGGAAGTAATTCAATTAGTTGATACAGATCTTTTCATTTACCCCTAGTTATCTAGTTCATTCGAGAATTCGTAGAAGGCTTCTGATTCATATTCATCCATATTTCTGTGGGAAGTTCATAATGAAATTCTAAAAACATAATCGATGAAGTTTTCAACATAATTCAGAATTTTTGATAGGTACTTTATATTCGTTACTTTATCTTCTCGCTCTTATTCGTAATCATGTATTTCAATTAAGACGTAACACGTAGTGTTAAATTCTTGAGAGCATATGTAAAATTTGTGAAAGACGATTGTGAATTACCATGCATATTGGTAAATATCTGAGGTGGAAGAAATGTATGACACCATGGTTCCATTAATAGTTATGATTAAAACTTTGGGAGTGAAAGTGAAAACTTTTTATTTTGCCAGCCAACTTGGAATCATCAAAAGAATCAATACCCAAACTTGATGATTGAACCGACTATTGCAAATTATTGGACGAATATTTCATTCAATTCAGATCACGTAATCCCTACCTTCCTACGATATGTATGCTGTAAATTTTTTTTATGAAGATGCCAATTTGGTTGGGAAATGTGTACAGATGATTGAGCTTCATCGAAAAATGTTTCATCGCAGCTCGCACGAGTACACCAAAATAATTTCATTACCCATCAAATCTTTGCAATCTTTAGCAGTGCAGATAATTGAAAATTTTCCATTTCCTGGAATGAATATCAAGAAATTCCATTCGAGGTGGAATGAAGCTAATATGGAATTTTTCATCTGTAATAAAAAATTCGCTACGTATTATGACTGAGCATATATTAGTTCATGAATTCCGAAGAGGCGAGCAAAATTCATATTGAAACCTTTTTATAAAAAAATATTCATTGAATGAAGTTTCCGGAGGCAGTTATTCAGGATTATCGTTGATATGAACGCAGTGAATCGTTCACAGACTTGGTGGAATCCATGATTTTGTTAGTGGCGGGTTAAAAAGAGCAAAGAGCAGCTTCACTATGAACCATAAAGGTTTGAAACTCATTCTTTCCGGAATACGGGGTGTGGAAAAGCCTAATGGAAAAATTCATTCTTAAGATTCCTCAAGATCCCAATATACTGAACAATATGTCAACAGCAAGGATAGTTTCTATCATCTCCAATTAATTCCGGCTAATATTCCATTATTTTTCCATCAGACGCGACGTTCAATATTTCGAGCATAAACGATTATAATCTTGTTGTGTTTTTCTCGGAAAAAGTCCATCTGAAGAAATCCAAATTTTCATAATAAAGTAGATCCTCATTGAAATTTCCAGAATTTAATTTTCCCTAACCCTATATTTACATAATTGAGTCAGTATTGACAACATATCGATGAAGGTAAATACACTAAAATCACATTTCACCAAGATACGAACTTTTCATTTTCAGTAGTTTTTAAAATATCTACAGAAATGTACATGTTCGCTTTTGTAACTCCGTGTCTACGGAACTAAGGCGAATTTTTGAAGGAACTTGTGGATATGACAATGAATCACCCCCTGAAATTAATGACAGTACCCACGAAAAAAACTGTATACAGGAATATTTCCTCCATATATAAAATGTCCCATGAGAGCAATGCAATTATCGAAAAGTTAACAGCAGTTATTGCATTGTATCGAAGAAAACTTACAGCGATAATTGCATTGTATCAAGTCACCATAACAACACATTTGAAACCGTATCGATAGACGTCAGTAAACAACACAAATAAATGTCAGATAGACTCCAAAAACATTTCGCGTTTAGGTGAGTACTCCATACAATCTATAGAGGAAAGTATAAATGAACAAAGAATAAGATTTCCTTGAGAATTTCTTTATTCGTGAAATATTCCAATGAATTACATTCGTGCATGAAAATGACCAGATAATTTTGCATTCAAGCGTGATATCTTATACAAATTGCATTCGGACTCAGGCACTTTCGCCAAAATATGAAAATAAACTTGCAATTTTTAGATATCACGCTTTCTTGCAAAATTATCGGTAATTTTCATGCACTCGTGCAATTATAACCGAAAAGAAAATGACAAACGGTAAAAATTCCATACTGCAACCGAGTCAGTCCATGCATCCGATCAAGCCACCCCATATCAATAAATATTGAAAACACAATCTCAAGAAGTGGGTTTTTGATATTTTGTTCAGGAATAAGGTGATTGCTACTCGTTTTTCAGATATCGAACAATGATGGATGCCTATTCTAAAGAAGGAACTCTAACTGGGAAGGCAGGTTGTGTCAAAATCAACCCTGTGGATACAACACTGATGAATTCGTCATGCTGGTGTCACATTTTGTAGAAACTAACCAAAAGTGGAAATAGTTGAAAAATTTCTCGAAAAAGCTTGAACATGGAAGCAGACTGCTTCCCGAAACGTCGCCAAAGAGAAGTATTTAATTTCTTTTGATAAAGTCTTCATATCCAATATCTGAATTCAACAAATATTCCAATTTGCAGTAAAAAAGATATTATAAGAATAACATATTTTCTTTCTCGATTTCCTTGGATTTTTACCTACCACAAAGCGAGAAAATTTGAAATATATATATATATATATATATATATATATATATATATATATATATATATATATATATATATATATAAAGCGAAGGAGAGTCTTGACTGACTAGTTAAGGAGAAATACGGAATGTTGTTGGGGATGCAGTCAAATTACTGAGCTGTTGTTTAAAGAATACTCTTTGTTATCTGGTCGAGCTTTCGAGAATGTTTATTCCCTTTATCAAGACATCTACAAAATTTTTAATCATTATAAAACAGTTGTAAAACATTGAGAAAATGTACTCACTAATGTGAGGTTATAGTAAGAAGTCAGACGTAAAATGAGACACAGAAAACTGATACTTTTCCTCATTCGAAAAAGAGTCACACATTGCATTCAACATTACATATATATGTATAAAAACTTATATTAATTCTTCTTTATCAATTCTTTTCTTTCTTTTGGTAACCACCTCCGAGCACGTGCCGGTGGAAATTTTTAATTTTCCAAAAATTGAAATGAAATAGGTGTCGTAGGAAATCGTTTGGAAGTTGGCTTCTGGGACACTGTTTGTTGAACCTTTTGCTGACTTGATGTTGCATTATGAGTCGCTCTCGATGAAAACATGGTCCCTACTCATACTCTCCACCCTGTATGATGATATAGAGCGGCATGTGTCGTGCCGTTTTATAATGGTGTGTGGCGCAAGGCATACACATCACGAACATTTGCGTCTAATTATAAACCTAGAATATCGCAATGTCGACTTATACGAGCCAGCGCTCTGAACAAGTCTAGCAGGAATCCTGAAACGCTTCAGAGAAAACCGTAAACGAACTGAATCAGGAATACCAATTAGGTCGGGTTGCCGTGGATCCGTTTTCCGATGCGAAACAACTTCTCTTATTAACGAATCCATTATTAGTCTGTATAGGATGTCGGTTATGAAATGAATCTTCTCATCTGAGGAAGCTATGAATAACTGTAATTGAAACAACCCAAAGAGAAGGTCCCTCTGGAGAAGGGCTATAAAACTGCAGCACGTGTTTTGATTCACAATATGTTTCCCAGTCAGTCCTCTATATCACAGCGAGATCCCGCTGTTCTTTGTAGGAACGAAATTAAATATTTCGCATCAGTGGCTCCTCAAGGTAGCCTGGGGCTCTAGGCGCAAAACCCCCACTGAGCCTGTTCTTCCCCAGTGAAGGTATTGTCTCTACCATTGATACCAGTTGAAAGATATTATTAATAAAAGCCACAACAGTTATATTCATTTCATGTGAATTCTGTCATTTCCTAGGAGAGTTTGTCAATCACAGTGATGAATTAAGTGTTTAAAGTTGCAATCATACATTTTTTGATTCCACGGCCGGTGTCCAGCATATTTTTTTAAGGGTTGAACCACATATTACAGAAAAAAGTTTAGATGAGCAACAAATTCTTGTGAAAATTAAGAAGTATTTGGACTAGAGAAAACTGTAAAAGCTACGAATGCAGAATACTATATTACCGACTAATGATGACGAATTAACCATACTTGAATCGTCCGATACAAACCAACCACTAATAAAATATTATCAACAGATTGCAAACACATCTTCTGTGCAAGAAGCAGGTTTTTTCGGAATATATGGCGTCACATACCCTAAGACGACTTACGGCTTATCCAATCCATCTTGGCACAGAACTAATAACGTATATGACCAGTATGCTGTGAAGCATACTAAAATGAAAAACTATTATATGTGTTCACTGTGTTGAAATGCATTCCTAGGAGGTGTTTTTTTTCTGTAACTTAGCTGGAATTAGTTATGTAAGTCTTCTTTCAGTTGTGGCAGCGTGAATCCCAAACAGTTTTTTGTAGTATCGTGGTTTCAATCACTCTATCCAAGTATAGAAAATCACTGGGTTATTCTTGGAAGAAACGATGACTTTCCTGCACATTTTGTAGGAAACAGGGTCTTTATCTACTATTGATTAAGAAGTAGATCACAACTCGCAAAAAATTGTTTCGTCGAAATTAATTCAAAAGTTATTATTCAGAGTAGTCAAAACTTCAACAACGGATTACATATCAGATAGATAGACGGCAAAATGAATTGAAACTATCATAGAACCATCATTCCAGTATCTTCAGTCCTAGTTGGAACAGAATAACCGCCATCAGCGCCTTCGGTGGTCGTTGGCACTAAGCTTCCAAATTTTGCACGGAAAGTGCTGTTACTTTTCTAAACCTATTTCTGAGTTCTATTGATTGAACATTGAGACCAGCACCTTTTGGAGTTTCGTGCTAAGTCACGCAGTATATAAAAAAGTATAACAACGGACATTTTATCAAGCAGATGTTTTTGGTTCGAAGCATTGAATGTTAATCTTGCAGGCATTGTGTAAGAAAAATAGCGTTCTATGTATTTTGTCCGAAAACATATTAAGAATGTCGTCGCTGCTACCGCAAGAATACTTACAATGGTTCTGTGAGCATAGTTCGGCTTTCAATCAATAAATATGTTTCACAATGCTTTGCTAGCATTAGTATCAAATCTTGTCTAATTCAACAAAAAATTATTGGCGAATCCTTCAAGTTTGAATTAACCATGTATACTTAACTTACAGGGGCACAATCTGACCAAATAACCCATACGCCATCTGAACGTTTATTCGTATAACTAATCGCTATATAGGGTCATGAAGACATGATGATTTGAAGATGGGAGTCGTCTTTGCTTCAAAATATATCGATTTAGCAAAATTGAATCTCAACTCCATCAAGCAGTTACACATTTGCCTCAATATACTGGTTGTCCCCCAGATTATAAAAATGTTTGCTGTGCTTGGACAATTCGAAACATTCAGGCAAATTCACTTTATACGAAAAGTTGCAACTAACAGGACAGAGGAAACTTTCTCTAATTGACACAGCAACTTTTTGGGATAGATGAGAAATCTGACCTATTACACTTTCATAGATTTCAATATTATTCTTTACTTCTTTTTCGAGATGTGGTAGGTTACTTATATTACCTTTGACATAGTCAGTGGGCATACTTGAAGACTGGCGTTAAATCAAATCATCTTTGGAACAATCTGTTCAGGCCAGTCTCAAATTACCTACACAGTAGGTTTCGGCTGGCACCTGTCAGAAAACAACTACTCCCCTGGCTAATACCACGAAGGGCATTGAATTATATCCGACCAGGTGCCAGTGCAGGTTTCTTCACAGAAGTAAATCCTGCATTTGCTTTCGTCGATACAAATGAAGGAATTGATTTTCAATTATAGGGACGGAGCAGACTTGCAGACCGGTTTCGGGCTATTTGGCCACTCGTCAGTGCAAGGCAGTGCAACAACTTCGTTGTTTGCATCAACTTTGGCCGGGGCTTGATACTCTTGTGGGGGTTTGATTTTTAATTATGGGAAATCATCGACTTTTATGTTGATGATGGCACTGCCTTGCACTGACGAGTGGCCAAATAGCCCGAAACCGGTCTGCAAGTGTGTCCGTCCCTATAATTGAAAATCAATTCCTTCATTTGTATCGACGAAAGCAAATGCAGGATTTACTTCTGTGAAGAAACCTGCACTGGCACCTGGTCGGATATAATTCAATGCCCTTCGTGGTATTAGCCAGGGGAGTAGTTGTTTTCTGACAGGTGCCAGCCGAAACCTACTGTGTAGGTAATTTGAGACTGGCCTGAACAGATTGTTCCAAAGATGATTTGATTTAACGCCAGTCTTCAAGTATGCCCACTGACTATTTCAAGTGTTTTTACATTTTCCTCGCAGGAGGAATGGGCGAATTCGGTTTGCTTTTGGAATACCTCGTCCATTGGTAGATGGCGTAACAACTTCGTTGTTTGCATCAACTTTGGCCGGGGCTTGATACTCTTGTGGGGGTTTGATTTTTAATTATGGGAAATCATCGACTTTTATGTTGATGATGGCACTGCCTTGCACTGACGAGTGGCCAAATAGCCCGAAACCGGTCTGCAAGTGTGTCCGTCCCTATAATTGAAAATCAATTCCTTCATTTGTATCGACGAAAGCAAATGCAGGATTTACTTCTGTGAAGAAACCTGCACTGGCACCTGGTCGGATATAATTCAATGCCCTTCGTGGTATTAGCCAGGGGAGTAGTTGTTTTCTGACAGGTGCCAGCCGAAACCTACTGTGTAGGTAATTTGAGACTGGCCTGAACAGATTGTTCCAAAGATGATTATATTACCTTTTGTTGAACATTCTTACGAGTGTGCACAGAAGCCAGAGCCTTGTGCGGGCAAGGATAGGCTGATCATCTTGGATGCCGAAGCGCTCTTGGACATTTTACTAACCCATAAAAACTCCGAAGGAAACATTTTCTACTGGGTATCTCATTGTTATAAAGCTCGTAAACTTTCCAAACGGTATCAGGAGACGAGTGAGAAATTTTGTTATAAAACTGAACTGGAATTGTGGATTCTTGATTAATATATTGATTACGTTCTTATTTGCATTTTATCACATTTTTGCTGATCTCCTATATTTTCTCATATTTGTTTGTCTTATTCAGGAGTTACTTGATTTCCACTGGAATCTGTTATCACACTTAACATCAAGACCTCTGTAAATGGGAAAAAGTGAACACAGGGTGTGCATCAGGAACAAACAGATTGGTGGTTGAAATTATCATACACATTCTTACTTCCGATGGATATCAGACAGTAGAAAGAATGAAACTCTAGATAGCAAGTGGCAGTAATGGCAATGGAGAGATGTTGAAGGAAACTCTTTTCATCTAGTCTGAGAACAGTTGCATGTCTGTAAGTTCATTCGATATGTATCGTACTTGGCTACCCATCTTAAAAAACATAATTTTATGTCATATCTCAGATCTTTGAGAGGTTTTTTGAAAGAGTCTGTCAAAAAAAATATTGTGAATTAGTTTTCAAAGGGAAGAATATTTCATTTTCAGAAATATTAGTTGTATATTTTTTGATAGGCGAACTTGAAATATACCAGAAATATATTCTTGATTTTTTCAAATTATGATAGAACAATAATCCAAAAACTACGGAGAAAAAACTAATATGAATTTTCCTTTCAAGAAACTTTTTGTTTCTGGTTTTCATTATTCCATAATTTTATATTTGAATTATCAACTGGAATTTTGCTGAACTCTATTTGATGTTTCGATATTTGAAAAATTATTTAGTTGTCTCATTTTTCATTTTCCATTTCCTTTTCCGTACACACTTTTGCACTTCCTGATAATTATTTTCTCTTTCAAACTTCACTTGATTTCCTCTATCTCATGTAGTTCTTTCGAAACTTCTCGTTGAATGTGAATGTATTTTCACACCCACTTTGTTTTTCAGTGTATTATTACGGTTTCAACTATATTTCAATTTCCTGCAATTTCAATTTGGAACTCGGGTATTTTTGTAATCTTTCTGAAAGATATTTTTATTTTTTAAAGTTCAATTATCCTTATTGATTTTCCTTTCAATTGGCATAATCTTGTTTTCACTCCTCTAGGATTCAGTTTGCATAATACATATCGAAAAAATTGAATACTTTATATAATAATAAAAATCGTTATCTGCATTTCCAATACTCTAAAACCCCATCAAGAACCCTCTCACTGAGCACCATACGCAATATTCCAATCAATGTAAATTGAAGCGCGTTATTATTAGATTGATACCACGGCGCAGTGAATTTATGGAAATGGCCTAATAATTTATTCAAATCATACTTCAAGACCCAATGTAATTCGATGTCTTCGCCCCGATAAAATCGATAGGAAACTACGATCGTGAGTGATGAGTTGTTCACTTCTCGATGATCACTACACGACCAAAAGTTCCATGGAATAGGAACGTTGTTCATGCAGAAAGTTGTTTCTTTCAATGAATCAGTATAGTAGATACATGAATAAAAAGGTGGCAACCAGAAACAAATATTTTTGTGTTTTGAGAAAGCGATATTTGGTGTTTTTCTTCTCCGAATAAAATAAACTTCTTTGGGAGAAGCGAGATCGACATAGGGTCAACAAACGGTGTTGGTGCTGTTGATTGTTTTCTCAAACTGAGAGTGGAACTATTGAATCCAAACACATATACAATAGAGACAATGACGTGACATGATGCAATTCTGGAATTTTGAATAATGTGATTCATATCTTGTACTGTCTGACGACAAAGTTTCTTACTGGTTTCAATGAATAATGTACGAGGATTATTTCTGTAAAAAATCGTAGGAGGTGTTCTGTCGCGAAGAGTTACTATCAATTGATATGGGAAGAGCCTTCGTTTTTTTCCAATGAAAAGTCGAACATTTGGTATTTTTTGCAAAAATTTGTGAATTTGTATCGTGACCAAATTTACTCATATCTTGCGTGCGAAGTACATTTTTATTCGAAATTAATAGTGCCGCTTACATGTCCTTCTCTAAGAAAGCCGATCTTTTTATCTAATATTCGGATATCAAGAGTAACTATTCCTACAAAGTCAACTATCTCGATGCTGGAAATTACGAGAAGTAATAATCTCCCACGGGAGAACCATGTGAGATCAATTGCTGAAGGTGCCTCCCAGAAGCTTTGATATCTGTTTCGTGAGAAGAAATTTTCACATCTCGTCAGCTTCAATTGATCTACAAGGCACAAATACGTTCTGTCTCAGAATATAGTTCTCTTATGTGGAACTCAGCACCAAAATATCCATTGGAACTTTTTGATTCTGTTTAGAAAAAAGCAATCACACATCGTGGAAAGGTCGAAAACTTGTCTCTCTTCTATAGATACTTCCACGGTAGGTGCTCTTCTGGATTGTCGTCAATCGTTCAACCGCAAACAGAATCAACACAGATAACCTGACGTGTGAGGAATTCCGACCCCTTTGATCAAGCTTGGAGACCTGTCAAACCTCTCTGGCTCAAGGATCTCTTTCCAATGGAACAGACGATTTTTTGAACTCCTTACTGAATGATAATCCTTATATCCTGTCCTTTGATTCACGCGGTGTGTAAACATTACAGGGCTTCCCTCTCATGTGAATCTGTCTATAACAAAAACATCCTTTTGATCAAGATTCCTGGTTAATTATACGAAATGATAAATTTATCTCGTAGTTGATATTTTACTATCACTCTATAAATGAAAATGTTTCTTGGGATGAATAGCTACATCAATCAATCAACCATAATTTTGAGCGAAGGAATTATGTCATTGTTTCCCAAGATGAGAATTGTAATCCTGATGACAAAATACAATTCAATTGTTCATTGGTTTAATTCGGAGTATGGAAAATACGATTTTTTTATGTAGGGTTGGTTTTGGTATACAAATGTATTACGTTTGGTCATTACTGTTATAATGAGTAAGATCAGTTTTCGAATCATTCACAAGGAGGAGAAATTTGTTTGAAGTGAGAGATTTACGATTTATCTATATGTCCACTGAAGAGCTGATTAGACAGTTTTGTTATAAGCGAAACACGCGCTTGTCTGAGTTCGAGAAATGAATGCTATCCCGGTGACAGGAATTTCAATACAAATCATTCAAATTATTTTTTTCTCAATATAATATAAACGGTCTCTATTTGATTTGTGTTTCGTGTGCATACAAATCGAGCAAGAAGAATTGACTTTTGTTTCAGGAACCGTCGTGTCGCTTAAGGAAGTAGCTTTGTTTTTCTTTTTTTGTGAATATCAAACGTCTATGAATGATATGCACAACAGAGGGTGTTGGTATTCCTTCGATTCTACACCTCTCATAGAGGTTTTATGTCAACTTTTTTTTGGGAAGAAACAGTGATGAAATAGTTCTCAAGAATGTTGTAATATTCGTGAACGAGTTTCTGAATACCAGACATCTGACTGGAACAGCAACTCCACATTTTATGTTGATGCTCTGAGAACATCGGTTGAGCCAACGGATCCAATGTTATTTCAAGATCCCTAAGATATGTTCCTTTGAATGAACACCAGTATTTTGCGATTAAATGAACCTCTAGTATCGCCCTATCAGTTTGTAACACTTAAAAAACTGTTAGAATTCGAGAACGTCCTGAGAAAGAACATACCTGATAATCATAGACCCATCGAATTGATATCAATCAACTCAAAAGTTGTTCAAGTGATATGGAGTTTGTGAAATATTTTAAATCATCGGAAATCAATCAGTGATTTGAACTGCGAAAATTGAGATACTGACAATTTTCTAACTTCGTCTCGAGAGTGAGGAATGATACATTGAATGATACATTAAATGATTCATTATTATTCACGCTGGGGGTAAATGAACTCAAGCAAGGTCAGTTTTATTGCGGCTGGAGTCAGTCACAGTTTAGCGTAATCAATATTGCGACGTTCTGCTCAGTTGTATCCATTGGTAAATATGGCTATGTCTACGGCTTTACCATGGTTGAAGGTTCGGAGAAAATTTCACAGGTTACCACGGTGAATGTCAAATTTTTAGAGCTGCATCAATGGCTGTTGCGTTCTAGACATCGCCAAGTTCTTCCAATCCGTTCAGTTCAGTCAGTTTCAATGGTTCAAAATATTTTTTCAACAGAAAAAATACAGTGGAAATGTTGAGGAATTTTTATTAAAATTCTTGATATCTTCAATCTTAGACCGTTTATTTTGGTGAGTTTTGGAAGGTTGCGTGTTCAAATTTTATTATGTTTCTTCTGGTTAGTTTACCTGTAGAAATATAGATATCGGAACTATTTGAAATTGAATGAACTCCATCTCCAGCTTGTTGAATGATGACATAGAAAATAAACACATATCGCACTCCCTATGGAAAGTGACCTATACTCTCACTCGTGCAGAAAGTTACTTTATCTACACCCGTACTCTAATGATACACTTATATGCCCACAAACCGTTTTATAATGGAATCCATTACGATACAGATTTTCATTACGATACAGATTTTCAACCAATAGAAACCCATCATTTTTCAATCAAGCATGGTGTGCATGCTCTGCATTTGACATTTGTCAAGTCAAAGTCGGTATAGGTATTGAACTTTTTGAGAATATAGCCAAACTTCGATAATTATAACAAAATGTCTGATACCAGCGATATGGGAGAATCACCTTCGACACCTTCACCGAAAAAAATACAGTTAGGATGATTAAATTTTTCATTTAACAAATGCATGATTTATCACTTATTTTTTCATCAGTTATTGTGACCTCTCCGTAGCCGGGCGGTCTGTAGCGCTGACGTTGTATAATCTAGAATGAAGAGCCATTGGTTCGAATCCGGCCTCGAATAACTTTTTTTTTTCTTTAATTTTTGATCTTCCTTTCATATCTCATCGTTTTATTACTCGAAGTAATACTATTAATTGCAATTCTGTAGAATTCTTCAAAGAAATTCGTTCAATTAGTATTATTATGTGCAATACAAATATAAATATAATATTTGTAGTTCTTCACTATTTATCGGGTGAAGATAAAATAGCGTATGCAACTCTCATGTAATGGTTATTAATACACTCGCATAAACCATACGAAACTCACCTTCGGCTCGTTTCGTATCCCGGTTTATGCTCATGTATTAATAACCATCATTACACGATCGTTGCATAATATACTATTCCGCACTAGTGCGGGAAGTACTCACAACACGGCTGTCATTAAGCCGTCAAATCCTTGAATCCCGTAAGGTTCACAGATGAAATCATTAATTGCTCGCCCTCAATGATATTATTCACATAGGAACTGGACTAAAAAATGATTATTTATGAAAAATAATGAAAAAATGTTGACGCTGAAAATTGAACCCACATCCTTGCGTTTATCTCATATCTCACCGGTTACTCTACCAACTGAATTAACGTTATCAAAGACATGAACTTATATCTCGTAAGTCGTTTCACATTATTCTTATTATATTTCCTGCATTCATTCCATCAAAACAAAATTCGAAACACTCGTAATGCAATATACTACTTTTCATCATATCTGCACTATCAACCTCTACTGGCTCACGTCATGATTTCAATTGCCAATTCAGAGACTGAAGATTCTGAGAACTGATCATTTCAACTGACTGTTGATAGTTAGAATCAGCTCTCAGAAAAATATGGAAAATGTTAGCCGTAGAACTCGGTATCTTCTAACATTAGGTCGTATTCGGCACCAAAGACCCCTCTCCGCACTGTTGTCATATGGTTCACTTACTCGTGTGATTTGTTGAAGGTTCCTTGGATTTTATTTCACATCAAAGAATATCTAGACAACTAGTACTCTGGTATCTCTTCCAGAGCCTCCATATGTGAATGAATTTGGACCATCTTGGTGTGGATGCAGCAAATACATTCCATTGAGTTTTCTAAAAATTGACGGGATCCTGAGATGAATATGATATAACCCGCTATGATAATGTCATTTGTGATGGTTTAAACGAAGTCATATATTTCAATACTTGCAGTTGGATATTTTGGAACTCTTAGTCAATCAGTAAAATAATATTCATAGGCGATGTTTGAGATCAATTCAATTATATTAATTCTCGAGAGTCGAGAGAGATGTTAATCTTTTCAGGAACTGATTTCTTCTGCTTATTTCACTTTGCCACTATCTCTAACGTATGAAGTATTCTTTCTAACACATCAAAAAAAACAACGTTTCCCATTTTGATATATTTTATTTTTACCCAAACCAGTTTCCCTAATGAAGAATTTGCAGTCCTGTCGGTGAATTGATGATGTTTTGTTTTTGTTGACCCACTTTATTCACAAAAACAGTATTGTTGAAGAAATAACTATTATGAATGAGATGGGTAAACGCGCATGACACTCTTCTAGAGAATGTGTAATGCGGTTTGCCTTAATCACAATTCTATCTCTGTGCTCAGCGAAAATATATTAAATAAGGATATCATTATAGATTTAATCCCATTTTACAACGCAGTCCAACAATGCTCTGCTCACCTCAGTCATATCTTTTCTCATACCATTAGAAGGCATGTTGCATCTGACGAAATGAGGATATTCTACGATTATCTATCAATGAAAAAATTCAGTCTAATATGCCAATACTGCTAATAATAACAACTGATGTTCGGTGTCTCGTGATAGTGTATCTGTATCTTCATCCGTTACTTTGTCTTCAGATGAACCATTTGCCCAAAACATTATTTTTCGATGGTTATACATTTAGTTTAAAAACAAACATTCGAAAAGACAAGTTCCGTATTTCTGCTATGTTACCAGCATACGTTGATGGGAATGAGAGAAGTACGCGATACATCATTCAATACTTGAATTTGAAATAGTTTTCCAGGCCCTGTACATTTGACATTGTTGAAACACAACAATGTCAAATGTACAGGGTAGTTCACTAAGGAAATGACAGCGATGGATCACCAAATAGTCCTAGATATGAAACTGAGCAGGTAAACTAAAATGAGAGGGCTCAAATGCCACATGGGCCAACGAATATTCTCCCACTAGATCCCATCACAAAATTTCGATGGAACACACGACACGTCACTGAGGAACCTTATACTCACCGGTATGGAGGCTTTTTCCTCGGAGGCGGCCTCCCCATTCGGCGGCACATGTCCGGCTTTCGTTAAAAGCCCCGCTGGCACACGCACTGTGAGGCAGTCCGTAACCCCCCAATCACACGTGGTCGGTTACAACAACAACAACACTCTCTAGTACATCACCTATCCACAACGTCAACACTCTCAAGCACAACGGTCCGCGATCTTATCCACGCATGCAGTCCTAACGACGTTTCGGCTGTCTTCCGCGTCCTTCCTCAGGGGAGGAGACCCGCGATGGGGCCAGAGGCTGATTTGATGTGTGTTTGTGTGTATGTGAGCGGCTCACGTGTTGTTTTCCGGAGGAGTTGAGCACCAGACGCCGGGAGAGATTGTGCGGCACTAACGCGCGACGTCGCTATCGAACGACGCCGGCGTCACGGCGCAAGTCGTCGCGCCGTCGCTGCACGGCCTACTACCTGCTGCTTGTCGCGTCGTTTGCGTCGCACTTGAAATCTCGCATGCTAATAAATTATTGCGATTTTTGCTGTTTTATCATATATTATCGACTGAGTCGGAGCCGGTCCACGCGCGGTTGTTTTTTGCACCTCGGAGAAAATATCTGGAGCGAGAAATGGGGTGAACTGGGTCATGAATATGTGAAACCTGACGTGACGTGTTTCTCTCGGAGTGATACTGACACGTTTTCTCTGCAACGGATGCTTTTGAGTAGGTTTCGACTCCATTCCAAACCACATTTGTGGAATTGGCCTTCCCTTCTTCCTGCAGCATACCGAGTATTTTGAATGATGAGGCTTATTCACAGTAGATGATATTTGGAGATATGGTGGAGAAAAATATTTTTTGTACAATTGAGGTTCTGCAGAACAGTTCACTCTGAAAGGCGTATTGCACTTGACTTCAACACATCCCAGCACTGTTCCACTTTATATAGGATCGTGTGGTACTATGTCCATCACGTTTCTGGGTTGTCCATATAATGTCTGATTTGATCCAGGATTTCGAATTAGCAAATTCAGAATCTGACCTTTTTTAACCCTACAGCGGATGTCTCTGTAATCTTGTTCAAGTGTGTTTTGAATGACCATTCAGAGTGCCTGTTATGACTCCCAGCTGAAATCTGATATCGCTTTTCTAGCTATGTCCTAACATAAGTATTTTCCGTGAGTGAATGCTTTCAATCAATTTTCAAGTTTTCATCTCTTGTCTAATTCCTCACATGATTCCATACCATCGTCTGGTGATCGCTGTAAACAAAGTTCAGTATATTACTCTTTCAGATATCACTGATGCACGTTCTCATTTTTGTAAGTTACATTCGTAAAGACCGAAAATAGAAACAAACTTTTACACAGATTTGAAAACTCCATTAGCAAAATAAATTTCCTGGGTCATGTAAGAGGATAATGACGTCAAGAACGCAATAAGCGACCGAAAGATTCTTTGGTAGTTGGAATCAATTAGAATCACGAATTTCGAGATGATTGCCTGTTGGTAATGATCAGAAGCTAAGAAGATGAATATTATAAATATTCTCGAAACCTATTGATGGCGATATGTCTGGCCACAAAGATAAATCTCTTATTGATCTGAAGTCATGATTCTCACTAGATCTATGAATATGGCGATGGCGGTAGTACTCAATATAGAATTCATAGAGATATTGATTTTTTGTTGGTGGAGGCAGTGTTTAATCGAATCGAAATTTTTTTGAAGAACCTTTTTCTATCTATCACATGATTCGGAATGGAAAGATAGAGGAGATAATCTGCAAGGTGATGAATGATTGCGATTTTCGCTGCATTTACATCCATCTGAACACCCGCCTCTGCTCTATGCGTAAATAGGTTATTTGCCGATATAAATTGTTAGTTTGTTCCAATTTTCGTGAATTGAACTTTTTTCATCATTTCTTGTTCAGAAGACAATGTTATTAACTTCGGTACTTTGATTTCCGGAACAATCCGTAAATATATATTTGTTCCGAAGTGAGAAATGGTTGTTGTGCGATTTGAAACTCGGAATTCCGACTTCGATCTCGGAATTTCGACTTAGATCTCAGTCGGAATTCCGAGTCCCGAATCAGAATTTTGGTGTAAGTAAATGAAAATAACATATATTACGGCCCTTCTACGCTTTCGTAGCGACCTCTAGCAGACCGAAACGGTACAGAAGTGGGCAGAGTATTTATGAATTATTTTTTTCAAGATTTTTCATGAAACGTGTGCTATACAAAAAAAAAATAAAATATTATACTCAACGATAAAATGCTTTCTCTACTCCACAATTTTGAATCTTTTGACAGCTAGCAGTCGTATTGTGAAATGAATAACAATTAGCAGGTATGTCTTCATTTTATAGATTCACAAATGAGAAACGTTTTCCTTTTGCGAATTCATGCGAGGGACGCAATGTACAACTATCATTATTTCTGAAATTATTGGAAACATTCGCCAAATTTCGGGAGAGAAGAATAAAGCTTTTGTCACATATTCATATTTTGCCTGTGGTTTACCAGTGTAACAGTATCTTTCCCCTATTCTTGCCATGTTTTGCGAAAGGTTCCATATTGGACGAATCTCCATATTTCCCTTTGAAACTTCAAAACAGAGCAGTCGCTTCCTAGAGCAAAATTCCTGCATGACCACCCAAGCCGCCGCTGTGAAATGTAATAATGATAATAATACTTGATTTTCTTTTTGAGAAACAGGCTTTATATGGAATGAGTCCCAGGTACTTACACTAAACATAGCTTAAGCAACTGAACATTAAAAGTCAGATATTTGCATTCATGAAGTCGTCCACTGAGCAAAAGCAATGTGACAATAAAAACTATTATAATGATTTCTCGAAGCTTTTTATAGTCGTGAACATTTTAAGATTCCTTAATAGTTTATTAAAAAGACTATCCGAATATATGAGGAGCTTTAAACCGAGGTTATTTCACAGAATGGTATATGGAGATTTCTGGTATTTTTATCATGAACCCGAGCATGAACCTGATTATTTGTTCTGAAAGAACCAAAATTATAATATACGAAAAAACTCATTTCAAAAATATACGGACATGGAAACAATTGAGTTTTTGATTCTTTGAAAAGTTTTTTACAACAAAATCTACGTGATACACCAGCAATACAAGTCAATCGTATTTAGGAGATGAATACGTTGATGAAATTGGTACATGTTCCCCAGAAAATTATCCCGTAATATATATATATATATATATATATATATATATATATATATATATATATATATATATATATAATATATATATATATATATATATTTATCGTTCGTGTCGAATCTGACATAACGTTTCGTACTTCAGGAGGGGCACCCATCCGCGATCCATATCAAGCGAACTCATAGATATACATTATTCACCATACAGCATTGATGAAAGCAGATTCCTTTGATATTCGTTTCCTGCCATAGCTCTCTTTCATCATAATTGTAGTGTCGTTCCATTCTACTGTGTGATCTCCATCGGCAGTAAGAATGTGTTTCGATAATTTGGAACCACCTATCTCTCTGTTCCTGATATACATCTTGTGTTCACTCTTTCGCGCTTCCAATGGTCGAGACGTTCCAATGATATATTTTTGAGCGCACGAACAAGGAATTTGATGAATACAATTTTTTGTGTTTTCCTTTGTGTTATTTGGTTTGGTATAAGTCAGTATTGACTGTAAAGTATTTGTTGATTTGAATGTTGTTCTAAAATTATACCTGTTGCCGATCTTCTTAGACAAACGAGGGACATAAGGAATAATGTTTGATACAGGTTGTGTTTTTTGTGTAGGTTGTATGTCTTCATTGTGGAGTGTGTTCGGATTTTCAATTCCTGTCAGAGTTTTTTCTATGAATTTTTCTGGATATCCTTTTTCCTTCATTACTAGCATTATGAAGTTTATCTCTTCATTGATTTTCTCCTTGGGTTACACATAACTTTTGTTCTATCACAAAGGCATTTTACCATACCTTTCTTGACACTTGTGTGGTGGTTTGAGGTGTATTGAAGATATCTGTTGATATTCATATTTTTCAGATTGTGGTAGGTTACAAACCCAGCAAACTACTGAACAAAAATTGTTCATGTTTGTTATGAAAGCGTACCCCCTTTTTTTAATGCATTGAGAGAAAGATATTTCACCGAGAACCATTTATGTAAATCACTGGGAACAACATTGCATTTTGGTCCAAATAATCCGCCAGACTTTCCCGCGACAAGCACAGACGTATGTGCAGACACTTTAATTATATAATTCGAACAGAAGCATCTCCTCATACATCTCGCGTTTATAACGTGTAGTGAAAAGAAGCAACCACGTGGACTCTAATTAATTACTTTTTTGTTCGAAATGAAAGTTTTCCACATCTCCTGCTGTACTGCTGCATTGAAAAGAGGACATTCCTTTGAAGTTGTTCGACTAATTGCAAAACTTCGGCACAAAATTCCATTACGTCCAATAATTTTAAATTATCACGAGCGCGAGTAACGAAGGATTTTTCAGACTATTCAATGTTTTCTTTTATTGTTCAGATAGATTCGGCGTAAGCCCCTCTAATTGGGTCTTTTGTTTTTCCATTTCCAAAGCATCGAGAAAGAAAGGACTTCTTAATGCTGGTGGACGGTAGTAAGACGAAATTTTGTTGTGTTGATGGCTCTTTTTGTTCGGGCATTACAGAAGGCATTACAGGATCCTTTTTGTTTCGCTGGATTTTTTGTACCGCTCCGAGTCAATCCACTTATTGGAAATAATCTACGAAATGTAGGGCCAGTGCAGGACGTTGAGTGAATCAACAGAAAATTGAAGAGGGATGAAAAAGGGGTCCATCTGGCTCGAAGTCGATGATGGCAATAAGCGGAGCAGAATAACTCAAGAATGTTCTTACGAAGATCGGATCAAAGTTAATCGTGAATGCATTCTTCGTTCTTCATCTTTGCGAACCAAATTGGCCAATAACTGAAGTTCAAAACATCTAGTAATGATAATATCATGACTGAATGTATAATATAATTATAAACTGACGAGAATGGAGTTTTTTTGAAAGAATGTGGGGTTGATCCATGTTCCTCGATATCTCACAGTGATCGGTTATTTATCACTGGATGGATGAATGCTTTGTCCGATTTCTCGTTGGAGACGACTTCATTTCCTACTTTTGTGACTGTAGGGCGGTACTCTATATTATGTATAAGTACAGCTTATCCAATCCATCTTGGCACAGAACTGATGACGTATGTGCCCAGCAATCTCTGTGAAGTATAGTAAAATAAAATACAACTACTATATGTGTACACAGTGTTGAAATTCATTTCTAGTAGATGTTTTTTCTTTCGGCATGGTTTGCACTGCCAGTGTTCAACTGGAAAAGTAGCTGAATTTGAGCCAAGATGGATTGGATGTATAATGAAGTTTACTCGATTCAAAAACTGTTCGATTATGTGCCACGTTCCTACTACTCTACTAATAAACAACCAAAATGCATATTCGAGAACTGAGAAGGTCTGAGAATATATCTTAACAAGTCTGACTACATATTGCTCTTCATGTGATTATTGATTATACACTGCATAAACGATGAAATTGGAACCTTTGGTGTAAAAGTTGAAACTTTTTGTAGAGATAGATGAACTGATATAATCTTCACTTGACATGAGTGTCGCTAACAACGTTAGCATCTTCAGGAAAAGGAAACTCATACTGAGTTGAAGGCTAAGATCAACTATTTATATACTTCACCACTTGAGGTAGTGCAAAAACTACCTTATAAAAGTTTTCATTATAGCTCCTTGTTAATCCAGAAGATGAATTACAAAACACAGAAAATTGATGAATTCACGAAATCAGTTGTCAAGATTGCAACAATAAAAACATTGGCCAGTGATGATAAGATGACAAGCTATAAGAGAACATTAAGTACACATAAGATACGGAAGGGTGAAAAAGTACAGTATCGCCCATGCTCTGGCAATGATCGTAGAATTGGTGAAAGCAATCTGAAACTGATTAAGAATTCAGCTAGAGTATATTCGAATTTTCTTGTATAAATTTTTTCAATAGTTTTTTGAATATTCTCTGGTTATCAATACATTTCAACTCATCAGGGATTGTATTGTACAATTTAGGTGCTAGGTAGCTGAACATACTTTGTGTTGTGGATTTAACCATCAAGGGTGACACATAATGATTTTTTTTTCGGGTATTGTAGTTGTGGGTTGGGGGTTGATTATTATGTTTCGTTCTTTGATATCTAATGCACGTGAGGAAGAAGTATAGTTGCCTGAGGTTGAAGATTTTGGACTCGGAATATACCAATTCGGATGAATATCTGTGATTTCTTGAAAGAATAAGTTTTATGAATCGTTTTGTATTACTTCCAAAGGGTTTTCGAAGCCCCACCCCATGCTAGAATTCCATACCGTATATGACTTTCAACTAGTGCAAGGTAAATTATCCTTGAGTTTCCCAAACTTATACAATATACATCTCAATTTTTTTTTAACAAAATTTATATGACAATCCCATTTCAAATGGGAATCTTTGATTACACCCAAGTATTTCATTTCTTTTACAGGTTCTATAGGAAACTTTTCATTATTCGTTATGTTCAGTTTGTCAAAATTAGGCAGACCACGAATATTACAGCTGAATGGCAAAACTACTTTCAGAAACTACTAGGGAACAACATAATGAATTTTCACTGATTATTTTTTTCACTTGTCAAAATGTGACGTTTTTGGCTTTTCAACCAATAGTAGCGGGTTTTTCTATGGTTATTCTAGCCAATCATTGGGTATTATACTGATAAAACTGGCTGGTCCTTTCGATTGTTTCGATAAAACGTTGTTTACCTTTGAACTGTCAAAACTATACGGTTTACCGCGTCGATTCTATTGAACTGGCTCATATTTATATAAATTATCGTGAATGAACAGTTATCTTATTATTAATAGTCATTCACTTTTCACTTTTTCAGCATAATAATAACATAACACATTTCAATGAACACTCAAACACGTAAATAACTCATAACCTCAACTTTATGACAGATATAGCGATTCAAATATTTAAGGTTTCCTTCAAATGAAGATGGCGTACAATAAGTTTTCATAAAATACAATTCATTTTTTGTTGTATGAGAAGAAACCGTTGTTTGCAGATTCTGATACAACGACATAACGAATGATTTTATGTTCCTTCTGGCGCGATTTTCATGTCATAAGAAATTTTCAATTATCAACCTTGTAAAATGACAATGAGAGGTGTGACGCCATCTCTTGGTATCGTCATATCCTATTCAATGCGTAAGCATTATATCTCTTCTGGATCATAGAGGGCCTACATCGTTGTTTGACATTTCAAATCAGTAAAATTTTCACTTTTTCTCGTTTCCTTCTTATGTAAATGAAATACCGATCAATTAAATTGTTCTTCCTTCTATTTGTTCAAAAAATAATCTTTCCAAATACAACTCGTTCTTCAAATTTAATGAGATAAATTTTCATTTTCGAAACACTCAAACTTTTTTATTTTGAGGCAAAAGCATTCGAACAAACCGAATTAGATAAAATCACTCGTCCTACGGACTCGTGATTTTATCAATCGGTTTGTTTTCATACTTTTGCCAAATAAAAAAGTTTTTGTGGAAAATGAAAATTTATCGATTAAATTTGAAGGACTCGTGGTATTACCTTTGATTATTTTTTCACTTGTCAAAATGTGACGTTTCTGGCATTTCAACCAATAGAAGCGAGGTATTATAGCCAATCATTCGGTTTTATACTGATAAAACTGCCTGGTCCTTGGTAAAACTTTACCTTTGAACTGTCAAAACTATAGGGTTTACCGCGTCGATTCTATTGAACTGGCTTGTATACGAAGAACAAGTTTCAAATTGCCAAATAAAAAAGTTTTCGTGGAAAATAAAAATTAACCGATTAAATTTGATGGACTCGTTTTATAACCTTTGATGAGTTATCATTTTGGAAACACTCAAACTTTCATATTTTGAGGTGAAAGCATTCAAACAAACCGAATTATATAAAATTACTTTTCCTACGGACTCGTAAATTCATCAATCGGCATGTTTTCATACTTTTGCCGAATAAAAAAGTTTTCTTGGAAAATTAAAATCAACCGATAAAATTTGATGGACTCGTGGTATTACCTTTGATGAGTTTTCATTTTCAAAACACTCAAACTTCCATATTTTGAGGTGAAAGCATTCAAACAAACCGAATTAGATGAAATTACTCGTCCTACGGACTCGTGATATTATTAATCGGTATGTTTTCATTCTTTTGCCAAATAAAAACGTTTTCGAGGAAAATAAGAATTTATCGATAAAATTTGATGGACTCTTTGGTATTACCTCTGATGAATTTTCATTTTCAAAACACCCAAACTTTTCATTTTGAGGTAGAGGCATTCAAACAAAACGAATTAGATAAAATGACGAGTCCGTAGGACTCGTGATTTTATCAATCGGTATGTTTTCATACTTCTGTCAAATAAAAAAGTTTTCGTTTAAAAATAAAAATTCACCGATAAAATTTGATGGACTCGTAGTATTACCTTTGATGATTTTTCATTTTCAAAACACTCAAACTTTTTTATTTCGGGGAGACAAAATTCAAACAAACTAAATTAGATAAAATTTCTCGTCCTACGGACTCGTGATTTTATCAATCGGTATGTTTTCATACTTTTGCCAAATAAAAAAGTTTTCGTGGGAAATAAAAATTTATCAATGGAATTTGATGGACTGGTGGACCATTGACTTTTTTTCCTCTTCTCTTTGATATTTCAGAGAAAGAATACTGAATTTTCTTAGTCAGGTAAACATTCGCCATTTAAACGGAAAGTTTAACAGAAACAAGTACTCGTTTCTTTGAGTTTCATCAAGGGTGACTCTCTTCGAGCATAAGCGCAAACAACTCCGTTTTATTCAAAGACGATCAGCGAATTACCGCATAACTCAAGGGTGTTTTTCCCATTCACCGTACGCCTTTGTTTACGGTACGTAAGGGCTGAATAATTGATGTGGCATAAAGGCAGTTCGCCGACGTCAAAACGAAAATCGAGAATGTGTTCTTTTGCCGTATTGGCTTTGTTCCAAAGACAACACGAATGCATGTGGTTCGGACTTATTTTTCATCTCTGCTATGTGACCGCGCTGCATTGTCAGAAACTCGTATGGCGAGTGAACAGGAAACAGGAAAATGATTTTATTAGCTATGGCTTTTCATAACTCTGTGGGTGTTTTGTAGTGCCTTCCATTCTTCGTCTTTCCTTCCATTACAATGGAAATGAACGCGCTCCATATTCCTCACAGAGAATTTTGATGAAATCAGGCTTTTGTGAATGTCTTTATTCTGATAGGCTATGAAATTGGATTATCTTGTTCCCTAGCTGTTGCCTTCTATCGACCTTCCAGAGTTGGAAAGTTGTGCTAACTAAACACTAACGAATCTCACTATTCGACGTGTGAATGCTAGCGAGAACAAGGATGAGGAATGAAAGAATGTCTTTCCAGCTGGTCAGTCATAGAAATTAGTCAGATACGCAGCGGATTACTACCAAACCCACTAGCCATTTCCATAGCTGTTTCAGATTGTTTACTAGAGATTTAGGGCAGAATCTAGGATGTTTTAACTGAACGTGTGGTAAAAATGGATTCAAAAGTTTTCTCGGTTTACCATCTGACGAACGTCAAACATCAAAATGTCAAGAAAATTACTATATTCGGATGTGATTTTTAATTATGGAAAGTCATCGACTTATGTTGATGAGGGCACTGCCTTGCACTGACAAGAGGCCAAATAGCCCGAAACTGATCTGCAAGTGTGTCCCGTCCCAATAACTGAAAACTGATTATGGTAGTTTAATCGCCAAGAGCACATGCAGGAATTTCTTCTGTGGAGAATCCTGCGCTAACATATGTTGGATGTAATCCAATATTGACGTTATATGTTGATAGTTGAATTCTCAAAAGAAAAGTTAATGATATTATATTCGGCGAATTCAAATTGATGCTTGTTTCTTTTTTGAATTAGCTATTTTCTATTTTCACTCAGCATTGAACAGATTCCTCGAGTCTGTTCACTCATTCAACACATCATCGTTACGAAGTAGTTTTCCAGAGTGATTTCGAACAGTCAAGCTCTTCAATATGGAAGGAATCTCATGATTTTACCCTACTTGAGGCCACGTATTCTCGACCAGCAGCGAGGACCTTCGAGACTGAGTATACCATGGCATGGTCAAAAGTACAACGAAGATCGAAGTTATATTCTTCAACCTTTTCGGGGCCAGTTATACAAACTCCAGTCAACTGTTGGTCAGGTGAACAGAGTTCAGTTGCTACGCATTAGCCAACAGAATTGTTTGTTGCTTGACAAATGAACTCGGTTCACTTTAACCACAGTTTTCATGAATATGTACAACTGGCCCTTAGAGCTTTGGTTGGAAGGGTAAGAGCTAATATATAACAGGTTTCGTCCTGGTGCCCTGTGGCGGTACGTTCACGACATCATGTGACACCTTGCTGCCAGCTATGCACTCAGTCTATGGTACTGCCTCACGTTGACTAGGTAGTTTGGAGGGACTTATTCCAGTTTTGAGCTCACTTGGAGCTGACAAACACTAAACACAGTTCCGGGTTTTGTCGGGTTTATCCTTCTCCCAGAAAGATTGCAAATCAATGCTGTTGACGCCTATGTCGCCAGATTGTCCAAATCATAGTTAACCAACCGATTCTACATACCCAAACAATTCGGTGGAGCACTCAAAAAAACTCAATTCAGCAAAAATCGGATGATTTGGCGTAATGAAAATGAAGTCAAATATTCTCAGCAAGTCCTTTCATCTGACACCTATCTTGTCGAACAGCATAAAAAACTTGGTTCATCCACTTGGAGGTTTCGCCATGTTAGACTCAAAATGACATCACTAAACGTGTATACAATCTCGATTTGTTGGAGATATATGCTTTAAAATTGACTTATAATATTCATAGATACATCGAAAGTTGGAAAGAAGCTTGGCAAAAAAACATGAACTCTACTAACTTTGGTTTCTGATCGAATCGTTTTGAAATTGATTGCAATAGAAAATATGTATATGCTAGTGATGTCCACTGAAAGGAAGTTCTCAGTCGTTAGATCTTGTTCGTTGCATGAACCAGATTGAAAATACGTCCTTTGAAAGATTCATAAGTTTTTCATGAAATATATCTCTCCTTTACTAAAATCACTTCTGTAAAATTTTCGCTTGGAGTTGTAGTACGTTTTTTCATTATATGATTCATTTTTTTCTCAAGAATCATAGATCACTTGTATGAATATACAAACACGATTAGAAAATAAACTTCTACGCGAATACTATCCCTGAACCATGATGTTGATGAACATGCTATATTTCTGTACCTGGAGAGAAGAAGTATCGTCCGTAAAGGCATATATTATATATTATATGTTACATTGTCGTGTCTTTCGACATGTATGTTATAGATATTTTCTAGTGAAATGTTCGGGTAGGATACATAACAGTATTGAAATATTAAAAAGCTTATGTTGATGAAAAGAATTTGCTACGTATCAGATTCACGATTTCTATTTAAAATAATTGTGCTATAACATTATTGAACCATTCACCAACACATATATGACACCATAATATATTTTTTAACATAACAGTTATAACTCATTTGATAACTAAGTTATATTTATCAGTGATTATGGATAAAATTAAATGGCTATGTTTTTCAGCAGAATAACAACACCACAGTTTCAGGAATGTGTACAAAGTAAATGCTTTATAGGGAACTCAATATAATGTCTATTGAAATAACTCCTACATTAATAAATGAATTTGGGAAGCTGAATACTCTTTTTAGTAATTAATGAATCGAAGACTTTTGTATAAAGTGTATATAAATTCTTATTGCAAAGTCAGTGCTCACCTGGAAGTGAATAGAAGTTCTGTGAAAATTGAAATTTCAGGTTAAGGAAATTTGGAAAATTGTTTGAGTACTGTCATGTCGATACTTTTTGTCGCCTGACGAGTAAGGGCTCAAACAATTTCAATTTTCACAAAACTTCCTTTTCAGACTATTTACTTCTAGGTGAACCCTAAAGATGACGAAAGTCGAAAGCGCTTTACAATGAAATTTTTTACAATAATACACTTTATACAAGTCTTCGATTCTTTCAAAAATGAATGAACCGAAACTCTTTAAATAAAAATTATAATTATTTTATGAAGAGGATCCTAGGTTAAGATTTCATCCCGTTTTTCTTGGCTTAGAAAACATCTGCCACTGTGTCACAGCGCTTAGCTGCATCTGAAAGTTATTAATAAAAATAGATATTATGTGTAAAATGCATTATTTTCCGGCGTAAAACAAAGATCTAAAGACAACATAAACTATACATTCCATCTATTTTTTCCTACATATCGAAACCACAATCGGTGGGCCCGTGCTTTTGATGGCCGAGCCCCTTTTTCACATCTGATTCCACCTTTTTTCCAAATTATTTTCCTAAACCTTTTCTTCTAACTATTTTCCCAAACCTTTTCATTGTCCGTAACTCTCGAACGGAAAGGGAACTGCGTTCTGACTTAAAAACCGTGTTTCACGCGAAAAAAGACCTGTAACCTAATCTTCTCTCAAAACTAGCTGTTGTGGGGATATATAACCTATGTCGAGACATCTGAATGAAAATCACACATTTTACTCTTACCTTATGATTCGTTCCGTCGGTCATATAAGCACTAGTTCATCACCAACGCCTAGTAACGATACTGCAAAGTAAAACATCAAATAGCGGCAGTTGGCAAAATCACAGCATTAAGAACTGCTATTCTAGAACGAAAAAGTAACCTAACCCCTAACTGTGTCAAGAATACTTTGCCATGATTATTACCTATATTAGTAGCAGTTTTATCCTATAAACGTATACTCATCTGTATGATAATATAGCATGATAAAAATTGAAATAAAAAATACATTTATTTGCCTAAGAGACTGACAATAATCAGTATAGGAGTCGTCCTTTGTTACAAAAGAGAAACGTAAATTTAAAAGTATTCACTAAGTGAATACAAACATTTATCTAACAGGAAGTCCTTCAATTTTTTTTTGAAAATATTTATATAATCACATTCCGACACGTGTATTGGAAGAGCATTAAATAATCTCAGACCTAAACAGCTTGGCGCACAAGACGTTAGTTTTGTTTTTGCAAATGGTATGACATACTTTTTAGTTTATCTTGTGTTAAACGAGTGATATTCACCAACACGAATGAATTTATTTCTGCTTTTGAAAACATACAGGCACATTTCATAAACATACAAAGACACAACTGTTAAAATTTTATATTTTTTGGAATATTGGCGGCAAGATGTCCTTTTTGGTAGACCAATAATACATCTCAGTATTCTTTTTTGCGATTTCAATATTTCCGGAGTGGAAGTAGAATTTCCCCATACACAGATACCATATCGCAGTCTTGAGTCGACCTGAGCGAAGTATAAATTCATCTTTTGACCTATATTCAAAATCGATTTCAGATTATAAAATAAATATGTTATGGAGTTCAGCTTAGAGACAATTCCAGAGCAATGGAGTTTCCAATCGAGATGCTTATCAACCTCAATACCTAAAAATTTAACATTATTTTTTTGTTCTATCTGAGCATTTTCAAGATAAACATTGATTACTTTTTCTGCTTTTTGCTTGTTATGAAAACATATAATATTGGTTTTATTTGGATTAAGAAGTAGTAAGTTTTGAGAAAACCAGTTATTCATTGTAGAAACTACCCTATTACATTTGTTTTCCAACTCGATTTCAAGTCTATCTGATATGATTGCAGATGTGTCATCGGCATATTGCGTGATGAGAGCGTCAGATGTTAATGAGCCTATTTCATTCACATACAGAGAGAATAACACAGGACCCAAAATAGAACCCTGTGGAACTCCAATATCAACTGAAACTTGTTGTGATTTTACTGTTTTCATTTTTCCTCCTCACAAAAATTCTTACTGACATATTGTTGTCGATCAGTCAGAAATGATGAAAGCCAATCTAATGCTGTTCCCCTGATACCATATTCCTCTAATTTCCTCAACAATATATCGTGGTTGACACAGTCAAATGCCCTGCTGAGATCACAGAATAATCCCACAGGACATTCTCCCGCATCAACAAACGAGACCAACTTCTCATAAAATGCATTTAACGCCGTAACCGTCGATAAACCATTTCGGAATCCATGCTGATTTGAAGAAATTATCGTATGCTTTCGAAGAAATGAGTCGAGACGACTCAGAAAACAACATTCAAAAATTTTACCCATACTAGGGGGAATGGTGACTGGTCTTTAGTTTTTCATAAGTGTTGGATCTTCTTTTTTGAATAACGGAACTACCTTTCCCACCTTAAGACGATGTGGAAAGCGGCCTGTCTCAAATGATAAATTTACTAGATGGGTTACGGGTTGTAAAATAGAAATCAAAACTTTTTTTATAATAAAAGGTGGAATATCATCAAAACCTAATGACTTTTTGGTTTTCAATTTATTATTGATGAGCATCAGAAGCTCCGTTTCGGTAAAAGGCGATAAAAACAAAGTATCCCTATTGTTGATTAGTCGGCTATTCAGCACATCGTTGACCTTTGGAATTTGTGATGAAATCTCTTTGGGTGTCTCTGCAAAAGAAGTGCAGAATAGATTGGCCACGTTGTCAGGTTGATTTATCGAAATATTGTTGTTGTCTTTTATTTTCAAATTGTTAGTTTTCGGTATACTTTTATTAGACAATTCATTTATTCAGAGCCGGCCTTAGTGAGTGCGAGGCCTGGGGCTAACTTGTTTTGCGAGGCCCTCATATATTTTATTCATTGATAAATTTATATTTTTATCCTTTGAAGGAATGCTTACTCAATGTTCTCATTTATTCACCTTCCCCTCTCGAATGGCATGCCTACTAAATATATGTTCAAAATATAAAATACATAATTTAAATCAATAATTTATTTGGCGGGAAAAACACTTTTGAATGTTTTGATAATATAATAACTAATACTAGATAAAATAATATGAAAGATGTAACAAAATCTAAACAAAACAATATATAGTATATTACGTAATATACCTATCAATAACGAAAACGAAAATAAAACTCTGAATATTCAAACGAAACATCAAAACAAAACTCATAATAAAATAATAATTTGAATTCTTCCACTGAGTGAAAATGAAACATGAAACGTACATGTGAGACTCATGAGATCTTATGAAAAAATCACCCGCCTAGCTTTCATTTTCGAAAATTCATCTATAATGGTATCAAACTCCAGCCTCGCACTTATATCAGACTGTCTGCGACTACATAAACACGATCACGTTAATGTCGTCAATATAGAGTATAGGTACACGAAATGAAGAAATATTCAGTTATTTAGAACTGTTAAACATAAATACGAAACTATGATGTTGAACGGCTGAACGCAACTAATGACATGTCGTGTTCTAACACGTGATCATCCTAAATGTAGATAGGCGGGAGAGTTGTAGAGCCTAAAGTACAGTTCCGTACTTAGGAGGTTGGTTCCTTCCTGTTAAAGAAAATCAGGCGTTGCGAACATTATCAGAATTTCAGTAGTAGCAGAAAATTTATAACGTGTAAAAGTTTTTTCAAAATTGTATTCAGTATGATTTTATTACCGAAACCTTCGGTAGCGCGAGGCCTCTAAAGGCGCGAGGCCCGGGGCCGGCGCCCCGCTTGGCCACCCTTAAGGCCGGCTCTGCATTTATTACACTCCAAGCGGTTTGACTAGGGTTCTCTGATGAAAACATTTTTTCTTGATAATATTCTCTTTTTGTGTCTTTAATCAACTTGAAATGTGTTTTTTCGCCTCAATATATATATATTCTGAAGATCTGGGTGAGTGCTTTTCATTCTAAAGAGATTTTTCAAGTTATGATATATAATAAGAAAATATTTTTTCGTTTTAAAAGAGTATAACATCAAAAACATATATTAGAATGATATTTCATATACATAACATCTTTCTAACACAGTGAATATTGCAATGTGATCCGAAATAATGTTTTTCAAATGTTATTGTTTTGTTTCATGTTTAGTGGGTGGGGATGACTGAGACGGAGTAATAACTCACTAATATAATTGGTTCAGTGACCTTTTGGAAATGAACTTGTATGTCTATTTACTTTCTTGTGAGCTCTACAGTGAGCTCGATTCGAAGAAGTAACAGTAAGGGATAAAACCTTACCAAAGCTGGTAATACTTTCCACAGTAAAATCATAATCCTGTTGATTCCGTGTAAACAAATTCGAACGGCAACGGCAATTCCTCGAACACCACTCCTGAGGCGTTGGAAAATGGAAATCCACCGACGCTCGCACTGCCACAACACATTACCCACCCCACAAGGCATCGCCCGGTCCGACCACTGACCTACATATCAGCCTATTAAAACGCAATCCGTTGCTCGGAGAAAATCTGCATTCGTAATTGACGAAAATTGGCCGACGGAACTTATGAAATCTGTAAGTAGGTCGTGCAAAACTGATGGCGAAGCAAAACATCCCCGCGAAAGTCTCGCATCTGCATAATGTCATCTCGGATGAATTAAAATGGTATTAATTTCGCGCTGACGTCATTAGGAACTTTCTTAAGAGCTTCGGCCATTAGTGGAACAATTACAGCAATCTTCTTAGCTCGTCTTATTTATGTGCCTGTTTCTATTATTAATGATTGCAGGATGGCTGTTACCATCCAAATTGTGCTGGTAAGGACGATTTCAAGGTTGTAGGTCAGGAGTTGACCGATTGATACAGACAAATCGACCAGCGGTTGTATCAACGAAAAAAAAAAGGAAAGCTTTGCGTGCTAAGGGTATTGACTATGGCCGTATTCCAATTCCCTGTCTGGTTAACCAGACTGGTAACTCAAGATGGCATAGTGGTATCGAACGAATAATATTACGAAGTTGACTATGAAAATTTCTCCGTTAGTACTAGTGAAAAGTTTGGAATTGTTGTTCTGTTTTGACTCGTGACATAGGAAATTTCTCTGTTAGAGAATAATTACTCAGGTCCTCAGATACCCCCATTCCACAATGAATAAACTAAAATGGACGCGAATCAATACAACGAAATATGTCACTTGTCAGGGTTACTCAATTCGCCAACGATTCCTTATCGGTTACTCTGGTGACAGATGAGTAACCAACTTTTCAGAAACCATGTCCCGTTACCAACCACACTTCAGGCGGCCACTGCAATCTTCTTAGCTCGTCTTATTTATGTGCCTGTTTCTATAATTAATGATTGCAGGATCTCAAGATGGTAGAGTGGTATCAAAGGATAATATTACGAAGTTGACTATGAAAATTTCTCCTTAGGTACTAGTGAAAAGTTTGGAAATGCTGGTCTTTTTGTCTCGTGACGTAGGAAATTTCTCTGTTAGAGAATCTTTCCACATTCCACAACAAATGAACTGAAATGGACGTAAATCAATAAAACGAAATATGTCACTTGTCATGGTTAGTCAACTCTACAATAATTTCTTATCGGTTACTCTGGTGACAGATAAGTAACGAACTCTTCAGCAACCATGTCCTGTTACCAACCACACTTCGGGCGGCCAATGAGGTGAGCAGTACAACGAAACGGCTTATGGTAACAGTATTTGTAAATCTACTTTTGGTTGCACATGTTTTTAGGATTGAATTGTTGGGAACACTGAAATTCTCTTCACTTGACATTTTAAAATCCAATAATAATCAGAATTTCTACAATTTTGACATATGTGAATTTTTGGTAATAAGAACATTGTTTTACTTGAGCTATTCATTCTCAAAATCCCCTTTTCAAATTCAATTTATACGTGTCTTATCATAACAATATGTTGCTAAGTGAGTTTTTTTAAAGATGTATACTCATAAATTCTGGAAAGTTTTATGAACAAGTAGTCGAATCATTCAAGATGCTAACAAAATATGCCAGAAACTTTTGAGATATATCCCAAGTATTTGAATCATTGAAGATCTACCGAAATGAAATGGAAGTACCAACTGACGTATTTTTGAATCGTATACTTTTTATTTAGAAATCTACCAACAATGCAAAATGGTCAACTGATATTAATACTGATGTATTTGTAGGAACTGTGTCTCCTTCATATCCAAAGATGACTGATTGAGCAATATACATCAAAAGTAAGTTTAATGATTATTAATAACTGACGGAGAGTTCACTCTAGTACCATGCAATATAAAAGCCTATTTCTGTACAGTTACTGTGATAATGTTCACATTGAAGTATGATTCCGAAAAAAATGTACCTTCGATAATCGGAAATGAGAGTTTGCGGCGGTGCATGTCACTCTCTCACTTCATAAATTCGAGCGAATTCAGATTTATTAGAGCCTATTTCAACGATGCCCTCGGGGAAATGTTATCTATCTATCAGTTTGCATTGTTCATATTAAAAAAAATAACACTGATTGTTTCCAAAATAAACGCTTACATTATCACAACAGACTTACTATTTCATTCATTTCTAATAATTATAATTGTGATAAAATCACCTTATCACTCTACTTGAATTCTTCAGTGTCAAAAAATAATTGAATTTTGCAAAATTACCATTCTTCACAATGGTGCCACCATATTGTATTTGTATTTTGCGGCAAGAAATTGACCACAGAGATCACGCAGTCGCTGCAACTTATCGCACCAAAGATTCATGCAACTCAAAAAACTTGCATTAGTACATCAATTTTCTGGAGTTGCAGCGACTAATTGCATCGTCAAAACAGCATATTATCAAGGAAAGTTCGGGCACTTTTGATGGTCTTCGGTAATCTCTGCTTCGATTGAATATGTACAAGATTTCCAGATGCGTATTGAGATGAAGTGTCTTCCAATGAGATTAACCTTCGTTTTATATGTTCAGGTTTTCGGGGTAATTTATTCAGAGCAGATTCTCCATTTTGATTTTGTATCATTGCAGTGCAATATATTGGCACTTGATGATACTAATCCATTCATCATTTCTCTTTCTATTATAGTATTCGTTATTCAATACTAAATGTTATAAAAAACATAAAATGTTTTCGTCGGTTAATTATTGGTAATTATTTCAAGTTGAAAACAAATATTCTGAACATTATTAAATTCTGATACAAAAAACGAGCAACCAAGTAACTTCATGTAACGTGATAAAATTATTCAATGATGCCAACAATTGAATTCTGAATATGTGTGCAACCAAATATATAAGCATATGGTCGATTTCAAGAGAAGTAATGCACCCTTTCCTTAATATATTTCCTAGCTGATTATTTTCGTGATACAATTATATTGTGTAGCTCTCAGTACTGAATTTTATCAGGTTCATCACAGCTCTGCCGTCTGAGCGCACTTCAGAGATCGTTTGAAAGAAGTCGAAAATGTTATAAAACTATTTTGAACCCCGTTGGACAATGAATTTCAATGAAATACGAAACGTGTCTTATATCAATTCTGTTGGAGAATATTCCTGCAAAATTTGGATTAGATCCATACAAACACTGACACCGTTTTTCACCCCTAAAATATTTTTTCACCTCTACGAAGCACATCTTCCATGTGTTCTGTTGAAAAATGTTTGTGTGAAATTTGTAGTAGATTGGATAGGAATCGCGTTTCTCCAAACGAATTTCGACACTGTTTTTCAACCCCTTAGAGGTGATATTTCGGAAAACCAGTTCTTACCGATTGTCTACGTCGTACAAAGAACACACCCTCCAAATTCCAGGCCTCTAGGATCACCGGTTTAGGCTGTACATTGATCAGTCTGTCAGTTATTTAGGACAGTTCAACCCCCTATATAACTCTGTACCACTTTTCAACCCCTATTTATTTAAAAAAATATAAACCACGTCTTCCATCAATTCTATCAAGGAATTTTCATGCAAACTTTGAACTACATTGGACCAAGGCATCACGTTGTCCCATACAAATGGCACCCGTTTTCACCCCCTTAGGAGTGGAATTTCTGAAAACACGGTTAAACGGGATAAAAAGTTTATACTTTCTACCGAAAACCCTCGCACACCAACAGATACCCCAATGCCAACTCCCACCATCATCCAGCCCAGGTGAGATCCAACAAACTCACAGATGACCACAATAGACCCAGTGAGCTGAAAAAGCTTACATCCACCCGTCTTCGAAACGATTATTCCTACCTCCAGATCCAGAGAACCATTCAACGTCAACAAACCCGCTACTCGCATCCAGAACCACCGGAAGATCCGGCTAAACGCTTGAAAACTTTCCTTCCTTTCATTCGCAGAGTCACTGATAAAATGATCCGAATCCTGACAGTGGGAGACGAAACGTCGACAGTAGAATGATTCCAGACGCGGTTCAACAAGAAGTTCCAGTAATCATATATCAACAAGATCTAATTCAAAACCAACCAGAAAGTGACACTCAGCCCATTTGAACCCAACCACAGGTTTTCTTTTCCTTTATTCTGTATTTTCCACTGGAATTCATGAAAACTTCATTGAATTCCAAACTGATTCTGTAATTTAGTATATCTGATTTGTTTTCATATTTATAACTTTTAAACTGTTGGCGGTTGTCTAATTTGTACGGCTTTCATCTTAATATTTACATTCTTTTGAACTGTTTGTGATCGTAAGAGAATATTGTTCTCACATTTTATTAATTTTAACTGACTGTTGAAATATTCCTAATTTCACACCACTTACACTACATATCTGAATTTTCACATCATATCAATAATCCTATCAATTCTAGATATATTTTGATATCATGGATTCAAAATATTCAGACCTCCGTAATAAACAGTATCGAAACTAAACTGGTGGATGATTTGAAATAATTTTAACTATCATTTGAAGTAGGTAACAAGGATGATTGGGAAATATTACACTGCAAGATCCGCAGCATCAGTAAAATCTCCATGAATTCAACATTATCCTCAACGACCTTGATTATGACCTTGATATCATTGTCCTTACTGAAACATAGAAACTTGACTGTACGTCGATTATTACATAAACTGGGTTCAATCTAACTTACAATGGAGAAGAAATAAACCAAAATGATGGAGTCATAATCTAGTATAGTGAACATTTGAATATTTCAGGAAGAATCATTTGCCTAGACGATAAATTGTATCTGTAATAAACTATTACAGATACAATTCATTAGAAACAACAAATCATGTATTGTAGCAGCCCTATAGGGACCCCCATCTACATGTGAGAAAAAAATTTAATGAAAGCTTAGAGTTCTACCTCCAACAACTAACCGTAAAAACAGATTTCGTCATAATACTTGGTGATCAATTGTTGGTGATCAATTCATGCCCCTTTCGTAGCAAAAAAAAACAATAACGGATCATTTTTCCACAGTGTTACAGATTTATTCACCTGAAACAGAATATATTGTCACTATAACCAAGACAGTCAATAATATAACAGTATTGAACAAAAATCTCTTGAAAACAAAAATTCTGATTGTAAATTGGATTGATATTTATGAATCATCTGACTCCAATGAATGCACTAATTTATTCATCAATAAACTGAAGAAGTATATTACCGAAAGCTCGAGAACAGTGGAAATTGAAAGGAAAAAAAATCCCCGAAAACAATGGATAACGAAAAGACTCATGAACTCCGTCAATAAAAAAAAATCTTGAACTGATCCGAGAAGCAGAAAATTCTAGTTCCCTATGTAAAAGAAACTGATTGCAATCGGGTTGATGAACACGATATCAAGGAATTATATACAAAAGGTGATGTCTTAACAAAAGATGAACATGAATTTGCGAATACCTTTTGTAAATACTGAAGTCGGAGAAAAGCTAGTTGATCAAACTGATACGGAAGTTGGCCAAACAAATCGTCCAAAAAAACTACCGAACTCGATATTTCTTGCAGAAACCGATACAGCAGAGATAATCGAAATTATACATTCTCTCGAAAACAAAAATGTCCCGGTATCGACAACATAGCTAAGGAGACTATAAAATTATTATGTGATAATATAACCGAGCCGATCAACCACATTATCGATGTAACCTTCAAAACAGGTATACCCAAAGGATCTCAAAGTAGCAAAAATCATAACGGTTTTCAAAAATGGGAACAAACTGGATGTGGCTAACTATCGACTGATTTCATTATTATCCAGTTTGGAAAAAATACTGGAAAAAGTCTTAAAGAAAAGAATAGATAGATTTTCAACAAAATACAAAATATCATCTGACAATCAACTTGGTTTCGGAGAAAAAAAATCCACCCAAGACGATCTAACAAATATTGTGTCCAAAATAAATCAGTCAGCCACAGCCAGTTACTTGACTCACTGAAAAGGATAGGCTCCAGAGAAATCGCCCTGAAATTACTTATGAGATATCTCAGCGAGAAGCAACAATTCACTGGTATCGGAAAAATATCTAGTGATATGAGAAAAGTAGGTAACATATGGAGTACCACAGGGAACAGTCCTTGGGCCACTACTTTTCAATGTGTACCTTTATGAAATGTTCCCAATAAAAGTGAAGATACAAATTGGCTCCAACTAAAGCAAACTGTTGAAGAAGATTTGCCTACAATTTTTGAATGGTTCGATAGTAAATTACTTACGGTTAACTATAACAAAACACATTTTGTGCCCTTCACATCCTATGCCAACCATCTACCAAACTATTGCCTCATATCTTTGAATATGAATGGCAAAACCATCGATATATTGTCTGCCAAGCAACTGAAGTACCTTCGTATTTTTCTCGATAGCCACCCTAATTGAAAAACTCACACATATTATGTCACTAAAATGTTAAGGAGTATGCTGTATAAATTCAAACATATTTCTCAAATTCTTGAAGTTGATCAAATGAAAATACTATACCACTCCCTTGTAGTATACCATATATTATGATATAATATAAAATATAAAAATAATATCCCATATTATGGAATAATAGCCTGAAGCAGCACCACAGTAAATCACCTTCTCAATCTACAAATAGTTGATCATTAAACAATTATATAAATTATCACGGACTCACCCTACTGAGAACCTATTTATGCACGAATTGAAAGAGATTCAACACAATCATATTACCCGTTTTGAAAAAAACGCATCTGTCATCCCAAAAACAATTCCATCACCCAACCTGTTACCTGCTTCAATGATGTATTCACAACATTAAATTATTGAAAGAAAAAGTGAAAAAATGGATTCTTTTGGAAAACAGAGAAAATATTCAAAAAATAATTGAAAATCGCTTAAAACATTTCACTCTTTGAGTAACTAATATGCAATAGAAATTTATAAAATTCAGATGTATATTCACACAAAACAGTCAACAAACATCTACACACCCACACGTTATTATACAGATTTTGTACATTTTGAGAATGACTATATACCCTACACATACACACACATTCACATAAACAATTATACAAAAAAGGTGAACACCTAAACTCATTCATATACCTGCACACATTTTCAATACCCCCACACAAGTATATACTTATGGGGCTTCTAATATTCATTTCTGAATATTATAATTATCATTGAATGATTTACATGATATAAGTTATGAAATAAATTATTATAAATATATATATATATATATATATATATATATATATATATATATATATTAGCTCTTATTCTGCATAAATAGCGCGATGAGTGCTAAATATCAAAATATCATAGAAGTCACTTTTTTTTGCGCAATTTGTATACTAAGATGCCTAGGAAACCCTGGTGTATCTACTTATACCTGAATAATTTTGGGATAAACTTGGCGAAAACTGATTGCTTGATTTCTGAGATCGCAAAAGCTTTAGATCGCTATTGTAGATGGCGATCAGTCATATACCATATGAAGCTTAATTTTCAGTAGAGAGGAATGTGCAACCGAATATTCTACCACTGTTTATTATTTGCCTACTGAAATTTTGACAGCCCTGACAACCGATCGAATGCGTTTCAGAAAACGTGCATGTAACGTGGAAACCACAGAACTCATATACTTGTCGTCAGATATAGGTATATGAGTTCTGTGGTGGAAACCTACCGTTAACAACCTGTCAATACTGTCACTGTCACCTGCTACCTCTACAAGTTTTTAGTGTGTTCATATCAGTTTGTAAGACTAGACTTTGATTCCGAGAAGGTTTACTTTGCCCATTCACCTGAGAATGTACGAAAAAGTTCATGCTATTGTGTTGAAAGTGATAGACTGTCTTGGAATTGGGGATACACACATCAGTTATGCATCGGTTCAAAATACGAATCACATCGATATTTCCTTTATTTAAACAAATCTTTGTTTTCAATATCTCATTGATAAGAGCTACAGATGTTTCCTCCTTGATATAAGACTTTCGCTCAAGCTGAAACGAATAAAAATTAGCTATAACGCTACATTCATGTTATTATTTTGGGGCGATTTGTTTTATACTTACCTTGAGTACTGAATAAAGAAGAATATTTGGATCCCCAGATTTTGACTGACCACACAAAATACTAAATCTTCTACACATCGTGAAAAAGTACTTGTAATAACTTCAAAACTTATTCTACTTATATAGACTTTCAAACATTGTTGAATGGGAAGAAATCATTTCAGAGTTTTCATTGACAACAATAAACCTCAAAGTTACGTCAATCAGATTTTCGAAAATGATCATATAACGCCCCCTATACAAAAACTAGAAAGCTTTTGTAATCGTCGATTGTTTTTCGCCAAGAAATTCTAAACAATATCTAATCACTAGATACACCAGGGTTTCCTAGGCATCTTATTGTATACCAAGCACACGAAACTTGAATCAAATAGGTATCAAAAATTTTTAGACCACAAAGAACGATTAATAGTAGTTAGTGATGATATTAGTCAATAGGAAAATTCAATTCCATTTTTATTTCAGATATGAAAAAAAATTTAAATGAAACCAACAATATATCACACGTTATGCTGTTTGAATTGATTGAAAAGATTGCTGGTCCTTTTGGAGAAGCTTCCTGTACCAAATTTTATTAGGTATCAATTACATCCATACCAGAAGAAATTATGCAAATCTCCAATTAATCACTCATACATCATATTTTCATTCCCCACTGATTCCCTATCGTTATTCGAAACCGAAACAAAGTTCCGCTCATTGGAAAAACTCACCGCTCAAAAACATTTCAGATCGGAGCAATCCATCCGAAGATAAAACAAACATCTAGTTTCCATTACTCGATGTAGGACAGAATTTCAATCATTTCTGGTATCGTGCGAGCGAGTTTTTCATTTAACAATGGCGACCATGAATCATGCGATGAACAATAAAAAAGTTGACTATCCAGGCCAAATTGGCGATACGTTAAATGATGCGAAATGCCGAATGCACGTGAAGCAGATCATGAAATATAGTGGGCCATGAATAGCCGAAAAGTCAATTCGATATGTACCCATAATTAAACAACTTCAGGCGTGCCCTGGCAAAGTGATCAATGGATATATGCACTGAAACCGCTCAGTGAGCAAATTGGTGGGTTGGTATTTCGCATTATAGTACTTACATGTTAGAAGAATAGCGGAGGTTTGAACAGGTTCAATATTTTTCGATTGCAGTTGTGTATTTGCTACACAACACAGTTATTCACATTCTTCAATGTGTAGAAAAATCAGTGCAGTAAATGCCGCGCAGGAGGTTATCTTTGTATTGAAGTCAAGAATTCCACAAGGCTGAATCTTGGATCCACCGCTCATTTGAATACACACTTCTGATTGATTCCATCTATCACGGCCTTCATTAGGATGTCCCCGGCCGTGGCCAGAGAATTGGCAACACCGCATTTTATACAACCGGGGGTCCGATTCCGCTGTGCTTACGGAGTACAGGCAGACATGCCTGGACAGTTATTCCTAACCCTTACAAGGCGCAATCCAATCAGAGGAGTGCGCGTTTTGGTTTCAATTTTTACGTGAAATTATATGAAATCCAATTATTTTTCAAGGGATTCGACTGCTGCATTAAAAAGAAAAATATTTCATGCAATGCTTGAAAGAAATTGATCGTTGATGTGTTTTCATTGAATGATTTTTCCTCTCTTGATTGCAATTAAAAAAAAATTCTGTCCACATATGTGTTATTTCAGTTCGATTAAAGAAGAATTGAATTCAACTAGGTAAGAGGCACTGGTAGTCACTTTTTCCTGTTCAAGTTATATACCAAGCTCACGAAACTCAAATAGATATAATTTATGGACATCTTTCACATGTCATTCAAACTGGAGGAAGAAAAAGCCGGAGCAGGAGATTACTTGGAAAAGGGAAAGAGAAGCTATACCTACGCGCTAGGTTCCTTGACAACAGTTTTCCAAGCAGAGATGTATGACATCCTAGAGGCAATCAGAATGGAAGAAGTGAGGATAGGCACAGAAAGACGTGTTTTTGTCTGCTCTGATAGCCAGGCCGCAATCAGGGCCTTGAACGCAACCAGAATCAGGTCAAGACTGGTTTAGGAGTACAGGAGGATTTTGCGACAGAAAGGAGACTAGTAACTACAGCACTGAACGAGTGGACCGTTGAGAGATAAGGTAAGGAGTGGAGAGGAATAGACGGCTGCAGGCAGTCAAAGCAGGTGATATCAGGGCCCGACAGGGCAAGGACGGCCAAGATATTGAAGCTAAGCCGCAAAGAACTTCGACTCTTAGTAGGAGTTCTAATCGGACACTGCAGCCTCACTCTCAAAAGAGTTGAGGCAGACCTACTATATGCAGAATGTGGAGAGGATGAAGACTCCTTCTACTTCCTTTGCGAATGTGGAATATACAGCAGGCTCAGACAAAAAGTCTTCGGAGCTGCTATTTCAAGGAAGGGGAATTGCACTCTTTGCAATGGAAGGAATATTTCGACCTTTATAAGAAGGTCAAAGAGATTCGAATAGGTATCCGCCATGGGGTGAGTGAGTGAAGATGCCGAAGTTTGCGAAGAGGGCTCACTGGGGCCAAGTCGCTGACGCTTGCGCTCCCCACCCTTTATTATTACCATCACCATTGACATGTCATTCTGAGACCTAGAAAATATTGTTCTGCTGACAAAACCCTCCCTTCAGCTCCCCACTGAATGGATTATGGAACTTTCCAATGGCATTACCAGGTGACGCTGTATGTTCAATAGATTACAGTTCTCAGACATTTTAGGCATTTTACAGGTTATTCAAGTGTTCAAAACATTGCTTTAATCTAGTTATTGTATGAAAAAACGCGTGGAATGGTCGATATTGTGAACGTCAGGAGATTTGTCCCAATAGTGAGTTCAGTACAAAAATTTTGTTCCGGCGGCAAATGTCAGACCTCAATTCAATGGACATAGAAAAAACAATCATTACAACTTTGCCTAAGCTTTTCACATGAGCCCTCGTACTGAAAGGTGTATCCACCCACCCGAATCAAGCTCCAGTAAGGAACCACCGTAGCCGTCTGCGCCAATGGATGGAAATGACAACAGGCACACGTTATGTACGCTTTTATCTGGAAACATCGCTCGAACCGGTAATGGCCAGCATTGTGCAGACTAATTTATGGCTCAATATCGCGGCCGGAGTCCCGATCGAACGGTAACGTAATGTTGATAATCTGTAGTGAACCAGAACGGAACGCACCCCCTTCTCCCGAAAGGAGGGGGCAGATCCCCGAAATATAATAAACGGTCCAGAAGGAATCGATTCCAAGAAGTGCGATGTGTGAAATGGTCGAGCGCTGCCAAGTTCTCGAGAAGCGATAATAGAGAATTTAATGGATACGCGGTGGACCTAGCGTGTTTCTGATTGTTTTAATGTATCTCACTCGCCAGGTGATATTGCTTTTACAAAGTGTGACAGGTGTAACGAACGTTGGAAAATAATTTTTGGCATTGTAGTTTAGGAAAACCCTCTCACTTAAATTTTATTTCACCATTCGGCCAGTACACCTCTAGCGATAATATGACTAGTTCCCAGCCGCCATTCGAAGCAAAAGCAGGGCAATATCAGAAGTCTGGTTGGGAGCAACGAATCTCTGAACCAGAATACCTAAAAGAGGAACTGGACCATCTTCATAACGATTTACAGGTTCATTGTTAGGGAGAGAAAGATAATACGACCTAGAAAAACTTGACACATACGTCTAATCAGATGGTGATACTCTCAAGTTGCTTTTCCGCCCTTAATAAGTCTTTACCACGAACCGCATTTGAGAAATTTTGAGGAAACAATCTACAAATCTACGAAGGAAATACAGGAACATCTTAGATCAGCAAGAGACCTTCTACCGAATGCTAGTATGTATAGGATTCCGTGTTTATTTCGAAAAGTTTAGGTGGGAAGCAGCAAACATAGTTTCAAGACAGACCTAAATCAGCACAGATGCAATTGTCCTTGAGTCAGTGGAAAAATCTGCTCAAGCCAAACATGTCTACTGAATAATCATGACATACTATCAACAACATCTCATTATTCCACCTGATTATATGAAAAGAGGATTCAGATCTACGAGGATAGGGGTTATTCCAATAAAAAACAAGAGGAATTCAATCTGAACAAAATTTGGCATTCAGGATTCGAAATATTAGTCCAAGAACCAGGTACTTTTTTTCTGCAATCTTCTACAGAATTGATATTCTTGTTGAAAAATGTTCGGGGGTGTCCTCTGAATGTAAATTCAAGTTGGCGGGACGGGGGGGGGGGGGGTTGAGCTTCAGAAAACACGTTTTATCGAATATCTCGTGAACCGTGCATTGTACGATAAAAACAGTAAGGATCGTTTGTAGACAATGAAATTCTCTGCAACTCTTATTCGAAACTTTTTTTTGTATGAAGCATAGGTTTCTATTTATGGCGCGCCAAAATACTGCCATTTATACTGTTTCATCAACCGTTCACTATATATTTAGCAATAACCATGCTGGGAACAGTTTGTCGCGCTATAAATGAAAACCTATGCACTATACGGAAAAAAGTTTCGAATAAAAGTTGAAGAGAATTTTATTATCTACGAAAATGATCCCCACTGTTTTTGTCGTACGATGCACGGTTCACGAGATATTTGATAAAACGTGTTTTCCAAGATGGCGGCTGAAGCTCAACCCCCCTTGTCCCGCCAACTTGAATTTATATTCAGGGGACACCCCCAAACATTTTCCAACAAGAAAATCAATTCTGTAGAAGATTGCATTATGAACCTACTTTTTTTGCTCTGGCTCTTGGCGTATATGACCAATAAAGTAGTGCACGAAACTGTTGCTCTGAATGAATCAACTCATAGGGTATGAATACCTGAGTATTACATTATAACTCATAGCTCTTGTTTCATTTCAAGTGTAACACCGCTGAAGATGGCTGCTGCAGCTGCAGTCGAAAGCTATAGACACAAAAATACGAGACCACGACCATCAAGCGCTGATTTTTTTCATACGCATATTCACACGAAAGGAGAGCCCCATATCGTTCGAAGAACACCGTGTGAATCAAAGGACAGGAGATGCGGATTAACATCCACTATGAATTTTTGAAGTTTGTAACCCTGAGGAAAAACCTTTATCGGAAAGTAGTTCCAAAGTTCAGCTGTTCTATATAAAGAAGCAAGAGATGTTCGACAGATCTCCAAGCTCACAACAGAGGGGTTGGAAACATGTACTCGTCGGGTCGGTGTAGATACTGCCAAGGTTGGAACGATTGACGACAATTGAGAAGAGCACTGACCGTAAAAAATATCTTTAGAAGAGAGACGAGTCTCCAACCCTTATACGATTCTCCAACGAAATGAGCGAGTCTGTTACCGAAAATTACCGACAAGACGGATTGCCTCTCTCTGAATAGAATCAAGAAGCTTCAATGAATGTTTTAGTGCCCAGCTCCATACATGAGAGCTATATTCCAAGACAGGTCGTATCTGAGCCTTGTAGATCATTAGAAGTTGCCAAGAAGTAGAGTATTTATTCGCACGAAACAGAAATCCAAACATCTGGGAAGCACCTTTAGCGAACTCATATGATTTTTCCATGAGAAATTATAACTGATCGTTATTCCTATCATCTTGATACTTGACTCTGTAGGAATAGTTACTCCTGACATCTGAATACTAGATAAAGATAGGTGGGCTTCATTTGGGAACAGACATTCCTTGGTTTTCTCAGCACTAAATTCTACCAAGTTGAAGTCACCCCATTCTATTATTTTTGTCAAGTCATCGTTAATTCTATTGACGTGAATGTTTCTCTTAATACTGGTATGAATTGTACTGTCTTCCACAAAACTTTGTACTGAACAAGATGTTTTCTCCAGCAACTCGTTGATATGAAGCGGAAACAGAGTGGGCGTCAGAACTGAACCCTGTGGAACACCCGTACCAGAAACTCTTCAACAAACCATACAACTGAGTAGACGAACCATAAGACGACAGTTTAGAAAGGAGACCTCGATGCCAAACTCGATCAAACGCTTTTGATGGAATGCTGCCAAATATGAGAAACATACGCCAATAAGTTACAGGTTGGCGAAATCCGTATTGTCAATCGTTAATTATTCCTGATATCTGTAGATATATGATAAGCTTCATATTGATTGTTTTTTCCATGACTTTGGAAATGATAGGAAACAATGCAATTGGTCTATAATTACAAGGTACAGTTCTCTTTCGTTTTTAAGGAACTTTCTGAAATCTTGCTGTTCTCCAGGACTTAGAAAAAAAAACAAGTTATACGAAAGGTTGAATAATTCGCAAAGTACTTGTGTCAATTCAGGGCCACACACTCTGAGGATGATTGCTTGGATTCCATTGGATCCGCAAGCCTTATTCGTCTTCAGGTCCATTGAAATATTTCTAATATTTTGTTGGTGAAAAATTCTTTCAGGCATATGACTCTCGACAGGCGTGATAATCGGGGGATTTTTTCTGAATCCAGAGTAGAATTTCCACCAAACATATTTGCTTTTTGATGGGCAGTGGTGGCTTGTGATCCATCTATTTTGATCGAAAAGGGGAAATGAACTAAAAGTGAATTTCTATCGACAGCTTTAACAAATGACCAAAACGATTTAGAACCGTTTGGACATTCTACAAGTGTTGAACAAATTCTATGATCATCTGTTTCTTTAGCAACTCCAATTGTTGTACTACACCTATTTCTTGCGTTAACATAGTCCAGCCGTGAATGCCTACATTCTTTCAATATTTATCAAAACTTTGTCACATAAAATCCCTATTTGATACCTACAACATTTTTTCACAATCTTGAAGCTAGCAAAACAGAACAACTTGCCGGCTTAGACATGAAATGCCTCCAAGTGCACCAAAGCTCGTTTCGAAAAAAAACTTCCAAAGTATCCATGAATAGAAAAAAAAAGACAACAACATGAAAAATAAAAAAAAAATGAGAGAAGAACTCATGGATTAATCAGAATGCAATTCCCAGAAGGATCATTTCTCTATTCCAAGATGAATAAAAAAGAAATCAATGAAAGAATGTAGGCTTTCACGGCCTGTGTAGATACATCTCTGGTTTTTCGGGCTTGAGGGCCGTGTGCTGGAATTTTGACTTCCGGAGCTTTCGGCTACATCTGCGGCAGCCATCTTCAGCAGCGTGGTCTTAGTTGAACTCATCTATGTGAGTTTACTATGTCGTAGTAAACTCGTAACACGGCGCTCAAGCCCGAAATATATATATATATATATATATATATATATATATATATATATATATATATATATATATATATATATATGGTAGCCGGTAAATTCTTCGAAAACAATTATTCGAATACAATTATTCGAATGCAATTGTTCGAATATAACAATTATTCGAAAAAAATTATCCGAAAATTATTTTAGTTTGATAAATTGAAAATAGATAGAAAGAGGTAAAGGTAGCGAATACGGTAACCCCACCGATTTTCTTGAAATTTGCACAGATGATTCAGAACACAATACGGAACAATTGGATGGGGAGGGGTGACTGATACTCATCTGAAAAATTTGAATATTATACAAAAATATATACTCAAAATAATGTATCGAAAAAAACCTACTTACCCTAGTGATGATCTATATGAAGAATCTGGTATACTTGACGTGAGACAACTGTATTGCTTGAATATTTCGAAAAATATTAAAAAAGTTTCCATCACTTTACAGTCTATCAACCATTGCCATGATACTAGAAACAAACAAAAAAGTGTATTCCATCCTCGATGCGGAAAATTTATAGGTCAAGGTAATTTATGACATTCTACCGATAAATATAAAGAATATTGGAAATAAAAATAGTTTCAAGAAAAAAGTCAAAGTATGGATATTGAATGAAAATAGATCTTTTTTTGGAGATTTCGTAAATCAGGCATGATTCTGATATTCATCAATGTTCACTTCAGAATTGAATCGAATTATTTTTATGAACCTTGAATACTATATAATGTCACCCCCAAGTTTTTTTAAACCTATGTTTTGATCTGGTTTTAATGTGTTGTTTTAATATGTTTATGTTCAATTCATTTATTTTGTTGACAGTCAACCCCCAATATCTGTATATATTTTACCACATGTGTACTAATGAGTGCGTTGTACGTTTTACTACATAATTTAGGTTTTTTCACTATAAATTTAAGTTTTCTACCACCGATACCAACTACCTATGCTTCATTACTCAATGTTTTATTTCTTGTTTTGCCGTAATTATCTGAATGTGTTGACTCATGCGTGATACTGCGCCTTTTTTTTCCACACATTTCAAGTATTTTTTAAGCATCTCCGTTTACACATAAAACATGTATATAGATAAATATTATTCATACTTATGCTCATTCAACGATAGCATGAGGAGTCACACACAAGTGGTATAACAACCTAGAGTTGTTATGCACACTTCAGTGACCTATCCATGTTTATCCGCAATGATATCACTCTATGAAATTTTCATTTATGTATACAATTTGAAATTCGAATAAACATATTATTATTATTATTATTATTATTATTATTATATTATATTATTACTATAAAATCATCATAACCATCGAAATTTTTGTGCGGAAACCATACCTTTGGAAGTTATGACAAGATGTTGGCAAGTATCTGTAATTCCTAATTATGTTGATTTAGGTTGGTTTAGGCTGAGTTAGGTTTGGTCAGGTGAACTGAGGTTAGTTGATTAGTTAGCTAAGGTTGGCAAGGTTAGTTTTCGGAAGATTAGGGTAGGTTGGTTGGGGTTTGGTTAGGTTAGTTAGATTGGGTTAGATTAGGTCGCACATTTTTTCAAACATCATTTGAAAGTTTATAATTGAAATTCGTTTAGGCTGATAGGTTAGTAAGGTTGGTTTAGGTTACGATAGTCACATTAGGCATTCCAGATCACGTGATGTCTGGGTGGCTAACACAAGTTTTGACCAATCACACACTCGTTTGCAGAAAACAAACGATAGTTTCTGGGGGGCAGATGGCGCCGTATTGGTTCATTTCGATTCATTTGATATTTTTATTAATACACAATTTAAAATTTGTTTTCGAATTCGAGTGATTCCTTTCGAATAATTGTTATCTTCGAAGAATTACTCTTCGAAGAATTGTTTTTCGAATAATTGTATTCTGATAATTGTTCTTCGAAAAACTGTATTCGAATAATTTACCTAGACCCTATATATATATATATATATATATATATATATATATATATATATATATATATATATATATATTATTCCTTCGTTGAAAATCCATACGAGTCCGCCCAGAAGGTAGAGCCTTGTGCGGGCAAGGGTCGGTCAATTATCTTGGATGCCGAAGCACTCTGGGGCGTATTACTGATTTTTACGGTAGAGCATTTGCGTTTTCAACTGTAGTGAAATCCAGATGAACCCACAGTGCTACCGGGTCGGTCAGTGTATTCTATCGAAATATCCCACCTACTAGGATTGGTATCTAGGCAACCAACAATTGTCTCAGTGAAACAGCCTCATCGAATAAACCGCAGCGCCCAACGCCGTAGATCGCTAGACCATCGGTCGAAAATGTAAACTAAGTGGTGTGTTTACTTATTCCTGTGAAAGTTTGGGATAAAAGTAGCGAAATCTGGATTACTTGATTTCATGTCGATAATTGAGCTTTTGGAGGTTTCCGTACAATACGTACAGATGTCGCCAACACGCTCTTGTCAGTCTCGTCTGAGGCTAAATTCGCACTAAGTGAAAATGTGCAGTCGGGTTTTTCTACTTTTATTTGATTGGCTAGTGAGAAGAGATCGCAACCTGAAGGATAATGGGTGGACAACGAGATACCAGTAAGAACGTTTCGATATTTGAAAGCAATGAAATCAACAAATAAACACGATAAAAACATCGTACACATCAAAATTTCAAAGTGACATGACAATATGACAATCAACTTGACACTTGTCATCAAATTTGAAAAATGAGAACATAACGCCATCTACCGAAAAAATAGGGGAAACCTTCAAAAGCGTCGATTGTTTTTTTCGCCACAAAAATCTAAACAAAATCTAATCAGTGGTATCACCAGGGTTTTAGGCATCTTAATGTAAACCGATACGAGGTTTACCTTGCTGATCATAAGTTAGTGATCTAGTGTTTCTGCTCCAAACGTAACAGGGAAAGTACAGAAAACTCCATCATAAGAGTAATCCACTAAAAGCTCTCAGTCGTTAAATATTTTACGTTTGTTGTAACTCAAGCTTGTATGATTTGGATAACGAGACAATAATTCATATGGTTCACAGCTTTATTCCGTGAAATTCATGATATCTCTTCATTATCACGAGTCTGCCACAATTACAAAATGTGTATAACATTTATGCTAATTCTCCGCGAATGAGGAGAATTGATATATCGTGAACGGATTATTATCACTCAAGAATATTATACTGATATGATGATATCTACTCTTCTGTCAATTCAGTTGAATGAGATAATCCTGAAACAGAAATAGTTGATAACATACTAAGGAGGAAAGTGGATCATTTCTCTCGAAAAAGTAGTTTTCCTACGACCACATAGGAAAGTAACACATATCGCACTCTCTACTATTATGGAAAGTGACCTTTATCATCACAAGTACTTTCCGCAAGGCTGTCAAACCCGTGAATCCTTAGTTTTACAGATGTAATTATTAATTGCTTTTCCTCATTGATAATATTCACGTGAAAACTGGAATAAAAACTGATTATTGATGAAAAATAGTGAAAAAAAATTGACGCCCGAAAATAGAACCCACAAACTTGCGGTTATTTCACCGGATACTCTACCAACTGAGATAATTCAGATTTGAATTGACGTTATCAGAGATATGCACTTATATTTCGCATGTCGATTCACATTAATCTAATTATGATATTTCATCTATTTCCATTTTATTACAACAAAATTTAGCTATTTTGCAACGAAAGCTCGAAATTGTTGAAAAGTTAAAAAGTAGTAGTAGTTGGTTTTAGTACTAACTACCTGTATATAGGCAAGTAGAAAACCGGAAGCATGTATCATAGACCCCACGCTGAGACTTTGGGGGCTGATACACAACGTTATTCCACACTCTGAATTCCCGGTATGGCACTTCTGAAGTGTAGCTTCAAGGGGGGGGGGGGGGGTTGAATTTTCAAACATGTAATTTTTCCACTGTGGATATGTATCATGAGCCCCACGCTGCTGTTTCGTGATCCTTGTTGACAATGAACTGTGGAACATAGATTTCAAAACGCCATACCGCTGGGGCGTCGCAAGTGGCCGCCATACTGGACCAAACTTACCATTTTCAACAATGAACATGTATAATAGGCCCACAAAGCTCTGAAGCGCCATACCGATGTGATGTCTTCAACGTCAGATGTTGGCTTCCAAAGTTGTCACATTTTATTTCATAGTCAACAGCGTGGGGCGTCTGATTCATGTCCACAATGAAAAAATTCCAGGCCGCCATACTGGACCAAACTTACCATTTTCAACAATGAACATGTATAATAGGCCCCACTATGGAAATGTGTTTGCTTTGTTCATTTTAATGTCCTGAACAAAGCTCTGAAGCGCCATACCGATGTGATGTCTTCAACGTCAGATGTTGGCTTCCAAAGTTGTCACATTTTATTTCATAGTCAACAGCGTGGGGCGTCTGATTCATGTCCACAATGAAAAAATTCCAGGCCGCCATACTGGACCAAACTTACCATTTTCAACAATGAACATGTATAATAGGCCCCACTATGGAAATGTGTTTGCTTTGTTCATTTTAATGTCCTGAACAAAGCTCTGAAGCGCCATACCGATGTGATGTCTTCAACGTCAGATGTTGGCTTCCAAAGTTGTCACATTTTATTTCATAGTCAACAGCGTGGGGCGTCTGATTCATGTCCACAATGAAAAAATTCCACGCGGACCATGAGTACAGAAGCACTCTACACGTTTGACACTTTGGCGTTTGGTTATATCGTGTACAGGATTTGAAGGGTTCAGTAGCGAATGAAATTCGAAACTTCCTCTGGAGACAAATATTTATTGAGCAGATGTATCAAAATCAACGTTGACAATCTAAAAGAAATAATGCATTGTACTTTTTTAAGTCGATTCACGTTAACCGAAAGGCTTAAATAAAATCTTCGGAATACAAAACAAAATATTTGAAATCAGAGGAATCTACCTAAAACCAGGGACACTTTGGATATTCGTATATCGAAAATTTGTAGATTCCCCACTTAGCTCTTAGATCGAAATAGTTAATATAATAATATATGTGCGAACAAGAAGCAAACAATCAAAAGTGCCAGTTTCTCTTCCGATAGGCCTGAACGGAAAAAGATAAAACAAAAAACTTTCGAATTCTCATTAACAGCGCTGCTGGTACGGACATCTAGTTTTCAAGTTATCGATCTCGATTATTTCGCTGGAAGTGATCTGTATGATGGGATAGATTTTCTGTTACAATCGTTTTCATGGTAATATTCAATTCGAGAAATTTTGTGATAGAACTATAATAGGGAAAGAAGACTATTACTAATAGTCCCTCGTCTTTATAATATATGGCATTATACCGTAGAAACCATAAGTATAATACTTACATTATATATTAATCGTAAATAAAATAGGTTTTGACAAGTGTCGAATGAAAAATATCAGATGATTCGATGAGGCTTATACCAGAGACATTATAAAATTATTAAAACATACTTTTATCAAAAATCATAGCATAATTCTAATGAATTCCTCAATTTTTCAGTCATTCTGTAAACTACAACTATACAAATATATATATATATATATATATATATATATATATATATATATATATATATATATATATATATATATGTAAATAATATTTTAAATATGCAAATGTCAATATAACCCCCAATAACTTTTTTAATTAACTTTTCCACACTAGAGCAGTAAAAAGACTCTTCCAACAAAACTAGTGCGGAAAGTGACATTTTTCACACGTGTAATGTACACTATTTTTCCTACGACCGCCAATTTATTTGAACAAAACGAAACAAAGATCAGAATGAGTGGCCTGACTAATCTTACGTTATATCTGTAACAGTCTACGTTTAAATATTGTTTCTATGAAAAGTACAAATGAATTTACAATTACTCTCAAAGAGAAATGAACAAATAATGATAATCAAGGTTTATTTGAAAAAATTACAATACAATAAGTACTTATTAGATACCACTGGGGAGCATATTCATTCATTTGGAACCATAAAAATTGAAAGTAAATTGATTATTGTTACAATTTGTAAATTGTAAAGGTGTCTGCGAAAGATTTGCTTCGATATTTTCTCGGATGCTGCTTATAATTATTGTGTTCATTGAAGAAGTTGAGGGTTTTGAATTTATGTTTTTTGTTATGGCTGATTGAGCATCAGTGTCTTCCGAATTTCCACGCACAGCGCTGACAATTTTAGTGGCGGTGTTCATTCTGTTGGTCTGAGAATCATCTATATATCCCTCAGCGACAGTAGAGGATTTCCATCCTCCGTGTCTCTTGAGAGTGGTAATATCTCCTCCTGAATCTACTGGGCTCGTAGCTGAGGATCTCCGAAAACAATGACTGGTGTGAGATTCTAGATTATCTAGTTTTAAAAATTTTGCTACTGAGGTGGGTACAAACCTAATTTGTTAATACCCACCACTTGCTTGGTATATTTTTAGTTTTGATAGCTAAGAAAAAACCTCTTTTCATGGGTTGCTGGTCTTAATTTAGCATATTTTTTTATATTTGTCATAAAATTCATCTGTACTATTGAATTTTCTGTCGATTTTATTTTTTGTATTTTCAATCTTGACTATTGCTTCTGTACCTAGATCTTCAATGTCATCTACAGTAATTTTTATTAATTCTTGCTTGCGACATGCTCCTGATATACCGAAAATTAGAGCAACCTGTAAGTTAAAATAATCCTATTAGTAAACTAATGAATATCATATTGTTTTAAACTCACCTTGACAAATAAAAATAGATCATCAGGAGCTGATGTAATAAACTGATTCATTTGCTGAGCTGTCAAGATCATTGCATTTTCTGGTTTATAACCATCATTTTTTCTTCTCGAAAAAGCTTTTACATTAAGATATTTTGAAATATCTACGTTATGATTGATGTATAAAGTAGTGAGCAGCGTAGAATAGAGAGACCACAGTGCATTTGGTCGTACTTTCTTAGATAGATAGATTCTTAGATGAGTTATCTATGTATTCTAGAATTACATTTTTAGAGAAAAAACTTTTGATTTCTTCCTTTTTCCTCCAGTTGATAAATTCATTATAAGCTCGTTCATACCTATTTTTCGACTTTTCTGGTGGAATTTGTAAATAGGTTATTTTCGCTGCCTCTATGATTTCTGGTGGAGTGCAATCCAATTCATTTTCGGACTCCATAATTATTACGCAGGTATTTGATATATGCGTGGTGTAGACACTGAAAATTTTGTACAACTGTTAGATCTGACAGGGTTTTACTTTCTATTTTGTAGGTATCAAGTTCTAAGAATGTTTATTTGTTGTGTCTTTCAATTGTTTCAAAGCCTACTTAGCATTTTGTATTTTCAAATATGTGCCCACGCCCGGGTCCCGATTCTCGAGAGCGAAACGAATACGCTTGTGATGTTCTATCCTAGTTCAGCACATAATATATACCATATCGCTTTACGTTATTCTGAACGATTCATACGTCCGTCGAACGTATAGGGCTCCGGATCACTGGATGCCTATCTTAACCTTCCGTTAGGCGCGCCACCATATGTAACGTCGTTAGTCGCGCTGGGACTGCCAGTCCCATATCAACAACGCAGCCTAATTTTTGGTCATATGAATTATTTTGGTTAAAAATGTTTTTGGTAAATTAGTTTATTACTAAAGCGAGTTAAATTGCATTTGCAATTGCATTATAATTTTGTGTTTCATACCTAACTGGTGTTTTTATTGTTTATGAGTCATTTTTTACATTTATACCTCTTATAGTAGTATTTGTGGATACGCTTTTACACAATTCACGTGAAAATATTTAGGGAACAGGAAAGCAAGTAGGTAATAAATGGCATCATATTTTATTGTAGTTTGATTTATTCAGATTCACCAGCTGTTTCCTCTTCAGTTATATTTTCTAAGCAATTTTTACATATTACTTGGACATTTTTTTCCAAACATATATAGGTATCACACTTTTCGACATGTATAGGTTGTTCTGGCGTCCTTTTTAGATTCGTTACAACAAGGTTCGCAACGTTTTCTCTTGAGCGCTCTTCGGCTCGTCCCAGGTTGAAAGCTAAACGATTCAATTCTTCCACGTCAGCGGGGTTATCAAAATTATAACGCTTTGTGTCCATAATTATGCACTTTAGTTCAAAAATACACGACACAGTAACAAATGAACAAGAAAAAATAACCTACAAACAACGAAGCCTACAAATACGGTACTGAGACGCTTGTTCAATGTACGCAACAAAAATGAGTCGTAGGCAGTCGCGCTGGGACTATCAGTCCCAAAGCAGGTACCTGACGCACTCTTTGCAAATTTTCTAAGAAATAAAACTATCCCTTTGCATGAAACTCAGGCAACTGGCTTCTAGAAGTTCACTGTGAGATGTCATAAAGTTACGACGCTGTAGCTATAATAGTTTTAATATAATTGAGAAAATTGTAAGTCATGGGACTGCCAGTCCCATGCGCGACTAACGGAGGGTTAAATAGAGGTAGTTCGTATATATGCCTCAACTAACAGCAATCCGACAGCTGACAGTAGGTACCTAAATTGATGAAATGAATATAGATTTAATGTTCAATGGCGTCGGCCACGGCCAGAATCGTTGCTTCAATGTATTGATTTTTGTGATAAATATTTATAATTTAATTATTAATATTATAATTGTGAACTGTGAATAATTGAGTTGCCTTACTAAGGTTTTCTTGTGTCAGTCTGTTTGAATATTTTTTCTATAAAAGGAGCACATGAATTTGCAATAGCTATCGCAATCAAATGAAGAAATGATGATAATTAACGTTTATTTGAATATATGAGAACAGGTAAAGTACTTAATACAAAACTTGTTTTTCTTCTCTTTGTTTTTTATGCATAATCAGTAACATATCAGTCTAGTTTTTATATTAATAATAACAATTAATGATTGCATCAGTGAATCGGGATTGACGGCTTATTGATAGCCGTGTGGAAAGTACTTTCCGCCCTTGTGCGGAAAGTAACTTTCCGCACGGGTTAGGATAAAGGTCACTTTCCATGGAAGTAGAGAGTGTGATATGTGTTACTTTCCTAGGTAGTCGTAGGAAAAGAATATATGCCTTCCGAGGCCATACGCATGTATCGCCACCGAGGTGTTGGTACTGAGATGTTTTGGAGACGTAGAGTTGGAAAAAAATGTTAGTACAAACTCTCTTCTTTCGACCCAAATGAAACGATATATAGATAATGTTGAATCAAGTATCCCTCTATTCAATCGATGCATCATTTCATGGTTAGCAAAGTGTGAAACTTTCGAATTTTCTGGCATACTTAATAATTTTCCAAAATTCGAACAAATTAAGGATAGGAATGGCTCCTGTTAACGTGGGACATACTGTATGCAAGCGCCCAGAGCCACATTCTCAGTTTCTTCAGATGCGATAATCAATCAGGTTTTGCAATAATCCTCATGACATATATATATCTCCCCCCTCCGGACCAACTATCGACCCAAATAAAACGGATACCTAGCAATTCATCAGATCCGCCTATTTCCGCGTCATCGACAAATTAAAGCGGCATTTTCCATTTTCCTCGAAAGTTTAACAGTCTATCGCAAGATTACGTTATTTATGGATCGGTTATAAGAAATCAATTCCACCATTCGCCAGCAGCAGCAGCGGCGGCGGAGTTAATAATGCACACTAAGCACCCGGGTAGTTTTTGAGGTAACAACTTGCGCGTTTGTCATTTGTTTTCCGACGTCCGGAATAACAAGAAATAAATCTTCGAGCGAACAGGTCAGCAATAACAAACGCTGGATCTAGAAGAATTATGTGGCTCAGAGCGTGTTAGCGAAAAATAGGGAGCGTCCAGTGGAAGCCGTGAAGGAAAGTTTCGGGAGTTATTTCAGAATGGAAAAAAGACGATTCTGAATGAGAAAAACAATAGAAGATTTTAACAACTTATTGCGGAATATACAACTCCCGTCATAATACAGGGCTTTTCATGATGAGCGTTAATTAGCCATTTCTGGCAAATTATTCAACGGATCAACCTGAAAATTTCACAGTATGCATGATTCGATAGGACCTACACGCCTAAAATATTTCAGACGATGCGACGTTGTTGCCCTGGTTTACTACGCTCATTATAAAATCCATTCGAAGAAATTTCCATGAGAAATATCGAAAATTATTACTTTTTTTTATCTTCAGATTTTCAAAGAATTAGGAACACAGGGAGAAACTGAAATAAATGGAGGGTACCTAAACTTCGTCAGCGAAGCTGGGAATAAATTGTGCGTGGATACGATCGCCTTCTGGAGTTTCACTCAGATTAAATAAGGCAACTCGAGAATGTCAGGAGTCATGATACGATCAAAATGTTTACTCTGATCCACACAAAGTTGTCGACGCCTTCTCAAATTATTTTAGGGGAGTTTATCTTACATCTGACGCATCCCTAACTAATATACATAAAAATATTCCTTGTCACTTTCAACGTATCAACATCGAGCAGGTCACTGATATGGATATCATAGAATGATATGGGGAGCATACGTGAATGGATAGGAACAAAGGGGCTGGCCCAGATAAAATCCCCACAATCTTTGTAAAATGCTGTGGTTCTAAACTTGTGACTCCCCTGACCATGTTATATAATCAGTCCTTATCATCTGGAAAATTTCCTAACTACTGGAAATCAGCCTGTATTATCCCAATCTTTATATCTGGACTTAGAAGCTCAGTCGAAAGCTACAGACCTGTAAGTAAATTATTTATTTCTGCCAAGTTATTTGAAAAACACGTATACAAATCACTAATTCATTCGGTACAGCGCCAAATAATGCCGGAGCAACACGGATTTTTTCAAAACAGGTCCATTGAATCCAACCTCATTTGTTATTCTGATTTCATAGTGAACGCGATGGATAAACAGATTCAGGTGGACGCCATCTACACTGACTTCAGTAAAGCCTTCGACAAAATAGATCACGGCATCTTAACTATGAGACTTTGTGAGGTCGGTGTGGGTGGGGTTCTCTTAACTTGGATAGCATCATATTAGTCAGAAATAACCCAATTTGTATCCCTAGAGGGCCATTCCTCAGACATCATATCCATTACATCTGGAGTACCACAAGGCTCACATTTGAGCCCCCTTTTGTTTCTTATTTATCAACAATATATACACCTGCTTCTAAAACTGTGAGTTTTTGGCCTACGCTGACGATTTCAAGATATTCTCAGAGGTAAAATGCATCTCAGACTGTGACAAATTACAGAGTGACCTGAACGAATTCGAATATTTCTGTAGTAATAACAACCTGTTCATAAACTCAGAAAAATGCCACTTCATTACATTCACCAGAAACAAAAACGCTTTTGACTATTGCTACTCATTGAAAGGCACAAAATTAAAAGGACGCAACCAGGTACGTGATCTGGGTGTTATATTTGATACATAGCTCATCTTCGATATCCATGTTGAAGGCGTAGTGAAAAACTCCTTGAAAATACTGGGTTATATCATGAGACAAACTAAACTCATGACTAATCCGCAAGCCCTATTAGCTCTCTACTATGCGTACGTAATTAGTAAATTAAATTTCGTTACATCCCTCTGGAATCCTCAATATAATACATATATTGATAGACTTGAAAACGTCCAGAACAAATTTTTGAAATATTTGTTTTTTAAAACACACCCCTTTGTCTGATGGTTTCTCCGTTGCTTGCACTAGCTTCAAATTGTTATCGCTCAAGAACCGAAGAATCATGAATGATGTATTGAATCTCCACATAATCATCAATGAAAAAATAGATAGTCAATACACCGTCAAGATCCTTGAGAAAATTCTATATATTGAGACGGTACAATGAAATGGTGGTTGCATACCTTTAAGTTCTATATTTCAGAATAAATACCTGCTGTATCCATTTCAAGCGTTTGGCTTTTTTATAGATTCTTGAAGAACGTCAGTTTCGGTTTCTGAATGCTTCTCGGTAATTCGACAGTTTACAGTCGTTGTTCGATGATAAAGTGTGACCTCGTGATACTTTGGACTTAACCAAAATTCAGTGCAAATTTTGATTGGCACAGGTAAAGAAAAACAAACTCTTGTGAATTTTATAACGGCCTAAATGTCTTGTTTTCTTCATTTACAGTTTGTCAAAGAATAGTGGAATAAAACCATCCATTGTTAACCTCGCCAAGTTCATTTAAAAAATACCAGAGATCCCGAACCCGATATTATACTGGAAACCCGTTTGGTTCGTTCCGTTACAATATTAAATAATTCTTTCAAAAATACCAAGTCCGCTAATAACTCACCAATTTGCCGAATGAAAAATACTTTCAAGAGATACTTCCATGAATACGATTTATTCAATACATCATTCACCATTTTCAAGAACTGTGTAAAACGTCTTCTCTTGAGTGACTATTTCAACCCATGACTAGATATACTCGCTTTTGTATAAACTGTTTTTCTCAATATTGTTTAAGTTGGTTGTCTGTTATTTTATTTATTATCGAAATCCTATCAGTGGATACTGTTATGGGCTTCTAGCCTGTTGTATTCCCAAATAAATAAATAAATAGAAGCTTCGAAATAATTTGAAAACAAAGCCGCCCAAACTATGTTTTGTTATGAGAAGTACTAGGGACTTTTGTAATATTAGGCCCATTCTCACATTGTTTTATGCTCATGTGAGATCCAGCTTGCTTATGGGGTATTGATGGTATTCTGATTGTTATCGGTAAATATCGTTTCCTCTTGGAAATTCCGGTGATTTTGTTGGTTACACATTTAATGTAGGAAAGGAAAGCTTTGAGGGTTACGTCGTTGTTTGTAGGATCTCTGGGACTGAAAGGAGAAGTTTGTTGACGATGGATGGTAGGTGAATCCCATTCGTTCGTTGTGGAGGTCTGTGAGATTGAAAGATGCGAGAATTCAAAACGTTGCGTTGAGGTATCGGATTGTGTGTTTTGGTTTCCTGTAGACCGTGTGGGTGAAGAAGTTATTGGATTTTGCGAAGAGGACATTCCGGAGCTGTGGGGCCATATGACGAAAACGTCATCTACGTATCTGAACCAACAAGAGGATTTATGGTTGAACGCGTCGATGGTCCTGGTTCCGAAGTCTTCCATGAAAAGGTTCGCAGAGACTGGTGAAAGGGGAGAGTCAATGGGGGCGCCCTTTACTTGTTGTTTACCAACAGATGTGTGACAAGTAGACTTCCAACTGCATGGAAACCACTAATTACCAGATATCCAATCCCCACCAAGACATCCGGTGATGGTAATCACCCGAATCTTCACTATCACACTTCCACTTTCTCAAACATAGTTTGGAATGTATCATCAATAGATTCTGAAATAATTATCTTCATAGATCTGTCAAGTATATTTTGTTACTTTTTCAGCTTTCATTTCTCCAACGCCTGTTAAAAAGTTATCTATCTATCTCAGAGATCCTAGTTTCATTTGAGCGACTGATCTGTGGATTTTTTTCCTAAGATTTTCCCGCGACTCACAACCCAAGAAGATGATGAATTGTGATTCATCCGCTTGTTTCACAAGATTTTTTTTTAGATGGGTTATAAAAAAAGGATTCCGAAGATGAGAATTGAGTACACGGCCAAGATGTTGCTGCTGATTCCGGAGAGTTGGAAGACGAATGGAAAACCCTTTCTTGTACAATATGATGGAACTCGACATCGTTCATAATCGATTTGTTCACCGATCGTACAAGGGATGCGTTCCAAGAACTTATGTCTAGGCTTTCAAGCAATCATTCAAGAATAAGACTTTGGGGGTTCCCGTTCATTACTACCTGCCAATTGTATTTTGAGCAGTGATTGGATTCAACAACTGGTTTTTATCAAAACGTTTTCAACCAAAGTATTTGATAATCTCAGGAAAGTGAATAGAAATATCAGATTTTTCGATCATACAAAATGCCCTCAGCAAAAACTCAAAGACGATATGAAACTTGATTTTTTCAGACAGAGTGTCCCGAATATCTGAAATGAGATTCTTCATGATTTGTATCCTAATTATTTATATATACCTGATTTGATATAACCCTTGGAATATCAAACACTCGAGCGTTATTGAATCAATTTCCATCCTAACGACTGAAGTATCATTTCGATGAAGGAAGGTAGACAGGGGTGTTTCTATGACAACCATAGCAAATTCATTTAACTTCCGAAAAATCATAGTCTTGTTATGATTTTTGATTTGAAATCGTGTAATAGGTACAGTGAGTCCCAGAAAAAGTTTGGAATGAATTATATTGCTGAATTTTTTTAATTTCAATCTCCATTTCTACAAGGCAATTCTTATATCCACTGAATTGTTTGATGAATATTTCTTCATCAGATTCATATCTTCAGTCATCCAAGAACGCTGTATTACAGTTTCACCAAAAAAACATAGTGTTATCTGATAATTCAGTCAAAATGGGTGACCGTTTGATAATCATAACAGATTATACTTTTCATAAATGTATTGTTTTCCCAATCGAATTCCACCAAATATGTAAATATTATAGTTATGATCAGAATCTGTTATTTTTTTCAACCTGATGACATTGTTTTGACACTCATATGGTTAAAAATAGTATATCATATACCAGAATTCGTCGAGGGATAAAAAAAGATTTTAATCCGGTGGTGTATACACTATTTTATGCACTTCAGGGAAAAGGAAAAAAAATACTGGCCTGGCGGGGATTCAAACCCCGGTCCTCCGCTAAAGCGAACGTGTTAACCTCTACACTACCGAAAACCACTACCCTTAGTATCCATTCCTTCAAAAGATATTTCCATATGGTTGACTAACTATGTATCTCTATAAACAATGCTATCACAGAAGTCTGTCGTTAACTATATTCACTTGTTTGGAATCATAATTGAAACAAAATAACCGCCATCAGCTCCTCCGGTAATTGTTGACCCTAGCTTCCAAATTCTGCACGAAAAAGCGGCTGATACATTTTTAAATTTATTTCTGCGTTCTGTGTTGGTCGGTATCTCCAGTTTCTGAAAACCGGGGATGATTCGTTAGGAACAAAATCCACTTCATAATTTCGATTATTCGAGTAGGGAAGCATCGGGGTCGGCATAATGTTCTGTGAACGTGAAGGGCACCTGGGTTTTTGACATACTGTCAGTTTCGGAGAATTTGTCAGCTTTCGAAGCTCTGGCAAGGGCTACAATTTTGTATGTGAATATCCTGAAATCATTCTCCATCGAGAAATTATGATTCCTACCCCAATAATAGTAGATTAAACCACGAGTCAATAACGATAGCTATTATTCTAGAGGAACTTTATTCCGGGAGAATAATAGTCATTATTGCGAGTAGTATACTCTACTTTATTCACGACAAATTCATTCATCATGAATAAATGATTCTTCAGTTTCATTTATTTCAATACAAATACACAAACACTACCTACGCATTTGACACTGACACTTTGGAGTTTGGTTATATCGTTTCCATGGTAATATTCAATTCGAGAACTTTTGTGATAGGGTTACAAGAGGTTATAAAGACTATCAATATTGATCCCCCGCCATTATTTCCTAAGGGAAATAATACATGGCATTATACTGCAGAAACCATAAGTATAATACTCAAATCATGTAGTAGTCGAAATGAATGTTTTTAGTTCATTTGTATATTCAGACAATTGCAGATATTTTTTTTCTCTAGAAACCCCAAGTTAGGGATTCAACGCCGAAGGCAATTGTCGTAACCCCTTTCTTCTTCAGAAGGTTGTGGATGTTTGTTGTATTATATTCATGTTAATAGTTTCAGTAACTCCCTGTAGTAGAGGAATAGACAGGACAGGTTGTCACTGTCAAATATACACTGATTAGTTATATTTATTACAATCAATATATAACAATGTTCTACGCTGAAAATGGCGATCAATCCTCGGAAGCGAGGTTATGCAGATATCCTTGTGAGGCTTCTCAACTTTCTGTTGATGATTACAGCATGGAGGAAAGTTTTTTGTATGTCGACACCAGATAGTGCCCAGAGACAAGTTATTGTTTCGGAAAATCCCAAACTGTTATATTAGTCTTTCCTTTGAAAATGGTACACCCAAAGAATGCAGGCATTTTGGGGGTTATTCTAACATCACTTCTTCGTATAAACAAATGCAAACACTTGATCCACCCACATTTGAAACTACCTGATGAGTTGTGGGCCAACTCTATAATTTGCTAAGAATAATCATATCAAACCAAAACACCTCAGGATACTGATATATAAATGGTTATGCCTATGTACAGGATCTATAGATATACCTTCAGTGCCTATGAAATTCTTTCACGTGGAGTTTGTGCCTTCAAAACTGTTTCATGATTTCTTGAAAATTCAATCGAGATGGTATTCACATAATGATCCAACAGAAACTAGGAGGATTATCGTTCACCAAATCTTCAATTACATTTTGGTTACCTTCTGAAGTATTTTATTCAATATCACAGAAGTACTTTTCATTCCCTGATATCGAATTTACAATCGTAGAAACTACACTCAAGAACATTCGGTTTTGTTTGTGATCTTCTCCAACATTTCGCTTCAGCATTATTACCTACTTCTAGAGAAGACTAATCATTTGCGTTGAGTTGGTTTGGATATATCTACAAGAACTATTCTTTCATGTTTGAGGGACTACTTTGAACGGCCAGGTGCCGACAAGAGTTATATTTTTCAAAGAAACCCACTTTTCTATATTTTTTGTACTCCATGAAATAGAAGACTTTTATTTCCACCAATAATTGGTCGATATTGATCTCGAAAACAAATATTCAAGACACACTATAAAACTACAAAATCTAACATTATAAATAATTTGACTTCATATAAAAGTAGTCGAACGCACAACAGGTAGTCGAAATCGGAATTGTAATTTGGGTGGTCGGGTTTGAATGATTTGAATATTGTATCGATTGGATTTATATATCAGTTGAAATATTGAACACCAAACACGCCCACGAAATAATTTCTGGAAGGACTGTCTTCTATATACCAGAGTACGTGAAAAAATATCCACTTCGAAAATTTTAATACATTCTGAGCAGCAGCTATGTTGACTTAATGAGTCTATGTTCAGAGGGTACGTAGATAGAGGTGATTGGTCAGTTTGCCTTCCAAACTTACCTGTGAAATGCAATTTTTTATTGTATACCTAACGATTGAAGAGACACATAGGCAGTATATTATTTCGAATTTTCATTCATCCATTCAATTATTCTTCAGAATATTTCTGAGAAATGACAATCATACAAAAGGTATACTTTCAACTCTGAAATGAAGGTTTGTAAGACGAAAGAATGTATAATCCGGGATCTCGAGCAAACACGAATCACAAAGTGAGTCTCCCAAAACTCGGTACTTATTACGAAATAAAAACATTCGTGAACAGCGGGAGAGTAATCAAAAAGCTATAAATTGTTTTTCACTTCCAAATGCACTGAGAAGAAAAGAGGGATATTAAAAAGTAATTACGAGAAACACGCTCCCCGATAACGCGGTTTCCGTGAGCAATATAAAGGAAATGAATACGAATTTCTGGACTTTTGTGTACTCCGTCGTTATTTCATGGTTATAAATCTTCACACCCACACGGGATTTGGATTCATGAGCTGTCGTCGTCTTCAATCGATAAAAATAACACTTCGAATATCAACCGAGGAATATATTAGTTTGTTCAAAATATTTCCTTTTTTCACCGATTGACCTCCTCCTACGGAAACAAAAGACAAAACTTGTCAGAAATAAGGAGTTTATTAGGGTCTGTCATCACTCTGTCAGTTTTTATTGCCAATAATGAAAAAAAGGAGTGGATGTTACCAAGGTAAACGTTCGAAATATCATAACTAATGTATTATTTCATTCATTTTGAATTCTTGTGATTGCAATGAATTCTACTTAATAATTTTTTTGGCTCATTCAGTTCCGAAAAATAATAAAGAAATTTAAAATTTCCATTTTTCACAATAATGCCACCACATATATGTGGTTTGCGGCAACAAATTTACCATAGAAATAAATAACTAACTCTTTGCAACTCATCGCACTAAAAATGATTCATGGAACTTCAAAAGTAGAATGAATACAAGCAACTTTCATCAGTTGCAGCGACAAATTGCATCGTCGAAACAGGGTGTAAGGGTAACGAATGGAAGTCAGTCCAAGTCTTCGCTCACATATCGCTCTTTTCACTTTATTACGTTATTGTCCTGGATACATACAGATTGATTTATTACGATTTCAAATACTTGGTATTTCAAAATGCCACCATTTGGTTGTAATACTATCTGGAATATCAATGAAATTATAGAATCAAAAATACCAAATATTACAGTTTACAGTCAAGAATTTGTACGGAAATTTAGATGGAAATCGGGAAGCGGAAGAATTGGCGTCAATTTTAAGGGATTGCGCTGTGACTGTGAACATGAGAGCAAAAGATGGTAGAGAGTTTACGGTCGAAACCATGTGGAACTTAGCGGGATGGATTGGTTTTTCTCTTAATTTTTATCAGGAATTAGCAAAAAATTTCTATCCGAATAACCCTCGAACATTGATAAATGCTCAGAAAGTTTGTTGCTCATAGTAACAAGCTTTCGAAACCTGTTAGAAAATTTTCTATGAATCTTCAATGTCCTTGGGTTATTACTACTTACTGATAAATGACAGAATACGTTACATGTATTTTGTTCATTTGATACTTTTGACGGATGGAAAATTCAGCAGAAGAGCAGCTTCAGGATTGGAATTTACGGAAAAGAGATGAAGCATCTGAACATAATCTGCCATCAGACCAGATGACAGATTGTCTACACTCTACCTTTGAAAGATGAAATAATTGAGGCTGTAACTAATCCGCATGGAACTTCATGTAAAACCTAGAAATAGCGTTTGGTGAAACACATTGTTTACTTCTAAATAGAATGCCCCACAATTTTCTTCAACCACACGATAGAATCATGTCAAGTTTTGATAGACATAATGTTTCTATGACTGAGAGATGCAAGACATCCTGTGAAAAGTCGTTCATCCACTTCATTGTTGAATTCAACTAATGCAAAGTATTTCATTCCATTTCAAATATCTTGTAGGGACTTTAAAACAAAATACTACAATCATGAATGAAAATGACTGGACTATCAGTAATAATAGGAACATTGATGGAAAAGAATTCGAATTTCCCAATGAAAGACCTTATTACAGCCCGTTATAACATTGTCTGCGGAGAGAGATAGCAATACACCTTAATTGGAACGACACTTGAATTCCCTCAGTAGAACCGGTGTTCCATTCAAGACACCTTCCAAGATTAATCCATTGTCACTTATGTCACATTGTAGTCGGACAGTTTCGTCGTCTATGGGGAAAATGATTTTCCTGGGACAGAGGCGAACGCAAGATGAATTCTTGGGGGTGGAAAAATTAATCAGCAAATTCCATTTTCCGAGAGTTCAGATGAGGTTGTATCAATCGAAGATCCGTATGATATCATGCTCAAAATCATTGAATAATGTGCCATATCATTCCAGGTTGGAGAGTTATCAATTGTTTATTGAGAAATGAATGACGTCAGAGAAAACTTAATCAACGTTTTGGCACGTTTGCGACTAATTCATGTTTAACAAACCTATGTACCCAGTGATTTCCTCTGAAACCTCCAACTTCCCTGACAACTACGACAAACTCCATTTTCTAGGTAAAAAAAACTCTTTGGTTCCTCAGCCATTTTGTCGAATATAGCATCTACCTTTGCCTTTGTGACGTCAAACTCTCTCGCTCAAGGCCAGTCCGGTACAGTTGTAAAAAAACCGCTATTCAGTTGATGATCCTAATATTGCTCATTTGTAACGATCATTGTGAAACATCACTGAGATTCACAACTTAAGATTGGCATGCCGAATGCATTCATCAAAACTGAGCTCAATGTATAAACATTCAACGTTCACCTAGGCCAGGGTTTCTCATACTTTCGGCTTCACAAGCCCCTGTTGAAGTTTTCAGGTGACAGCAAACTCTCTTACTCAATAAATCACCCCCTCCCCTTCGAAGAAAATAATAAAATTGGTTGTTGAAGATAATAAGGTTTTTGGGAGGAGTTGATGCTGTGGTTATGCATCCTCCTGTTGACCTAAAGGTCCCGGGTTCGCTTTACCAACGCGGTACATATTTTTCTTTGTGAGAATTTCTCTGTCGTGTCGGCAAATGTCTTCTGCCACGTTTCATGGTTGACGGGTGACCGAATAACCATTCTGCTCCTGAGATATGGCGTAGAGTGCGTAGAGAGTTAGTAACAAGAATACTTGTTGAAGGACTTCGAGAGAAGTCGATGTCGTTTGTTAATGATATTTATTCTGACACTTTATATGTTACTTTTCATTGAAAAAAACCTTAGTAGCAGTAAATTAATGTGATTCATGGTATAATATGTCTATTTAATATCAAATTGATGGTTGTGCTTGTTCCTTATCGCAAATGGAGTCAACTTCAGAAGTAATTTTGGACAATTTCAACCTTAATTCTGATTCGGTATCAAGTCGATTTCTGTACTTGGATTTTATCATGACCACGTGTGAAAACCCATTCTCACATTAGTATGTTGTAGCAGAGGGAAAAAAAAATCACCGCTTTGTCTGTGAGTTCGAGATGCTCTTCCTGTCTAGCTGCCCAATAATTTATCGAAGACATACTTTTCAAAAACTGATTCGAAGTGGCCATTACTTGAATAAATTCCATATTGAACAAATAATATACTTATTGATTAGCTTAAAGAGTTACATCTACGGACATTTCTAATATTGACTCATGTTGCGCAATACTGAATCTAAAATTTCTGCTCTCGTTCGTAACCCCAAATAGGATATGAATCCAGCCATCTTGAGCATTATTGATATCGGAAATACCTTTTCAAATCGTCGGAGATCTGAGAAAGATGAAGAACAATTTCAGCCCTCATTACGGAATACACCGATATGGCGTTCGTCGTGGTATATTCTAACAAAAGGGGAAAACAAAAATATTTGATCACAAGCAAGTTTTCCAGCCCCTAGGGCACTTTGAGAAACCTTGACCTAGGCGAATAACTTTCCCACTATGGATTCGGCCCGAGAAACCCTGACCTAGTAGTGTAAGAGCCAGCCTAAATCTGACAACACATTCTTTACGGTATCTGAAATTTCGTCCAGTGAGACTTCTATACCCAGTAAACAAGCAATGGGTACTAGCTGAGCCCGGCCGCGGTAGGTTTGGGGTCCCTCAGATGAGTCAGGTATGAAATTTAAGTGAATTTTTAAAGTATTCTACGGCGTCTGCCGTTTTAATATGTTATAACGTACCTCTAGAGAAATTGAAAAATAGCTATGGCTGCTGATTTTTAAGGTTGCAACAGCCACTTTTCAAAATTCGAAAAAAAAAATTTGATGTATTTTACAGCGTCTGCTATTTTGGTATATTATTTATTAAACTATTTTAAGCTGATATTGTGATGTGGGCTCTTTCGATGAGCATTTTTCCAAATGCTGGAAATATAATGCGTCCTTAAAACTTGTTGGTACAGTTCAAATTCACAAGGAGGGATCAAGCTTGCATCAAAGCTCCGGACTTTTTCATTGAAATTTTCGTTCATATCTACAGCCTTGTAAGAATCAACGAACAGCTGAAATCTCCCGTCATCAACATCGATGGATTTTTTAGCATTGTACATACTGCAAGTGTACTTTTGGATAACATTAAACAGTTCATGTAAGGTATCCTCAGTCAGGCCAATGCCACCGAAAGCAGTGAATATTTTTTGAAATTCAACGTTATTTTTTAGTAACGTCAAAGTTTTTTTTTGCCCCGATTATATAAAGCTGAATTGAAGTCACAACCAGTAAAAGCGTGGAAGCCCCTTAAGCTTTTAGCTAGAAGTGGACCAAGTTATGTATATATTTACAGTATTATGTCTCTATACTTTCAACATGCAACTAAAATACAGTGTTGCCAATCCAATGAAGTCGTTTTACGCGAAGCTGATATGGAAAATCCGCAAAATATGATAAAAAAGCGCCGAGTAATTTTTAAACCTCAAAAAAATATATTAATCTACATCTGTTTGAAAACTTGAATTGCTATGAAATGAAAATTGTGTTCGAGTCTGATATAATCTATGAATCTGAAAATATTTTCTTCGTGTTTCAGAAAAAAAAGTTTTTTTTTTTTCTAAAGGAATGAACCCTCGACTTCCAATCATTTCCTCAGATGATTCATAAGTTATGGATGCTTATCAAACCTTTGGCTGACAGTGTTTCTCTGATCTTTCGATTCTAGATTTGCCATCAGCTGGAAATAGAAGTTTTGGGGCAGCACGCTAGCTTCGGCCATAAAACAGTGTGTTTTGATAAAAGGAACATGAAATCTCGGAATCCGCCACTTTAAAAGTGTATCACTTATTGATTATCATATGTGTAATGGTCAGAAAGCCACTCTTTTCTGCTGAAGAAGTGACAATATCCAAAATCCGCAGAAAATCCGAGAAAACTTCAAAGCACAAAAAATCCGCGAAGATTTTCAAAATGCGCAGATTTCGCGCTTTTTGCGCCTTATTGGCAACACTGCTGAAATATATTTGTCTGTAAACGGTTGGGCCAGAATTTAGAATAATAGCTAAGCTAGGGTACCGAGATTCATGTAGAGATGCTTTCAAAAGGCTAAAAATTCTTACAGTAGCCAGCACTTATATGCTGGAGGCTAGTGCATACGTTTACAAAAATAAATCCCGTTTTCAGTCTTCTCGTCCAAAACATAACCACAATACTCGTTCTAAGGAGCTGGTCTTACCAAACGCTCATAGAACTTCATTGTATGAAAAAAGAGTAGAGTACAGTGGGTGTAATTTATACAATATGCTTCCAATAACTCTTAAGAATTCCTCAAATATTAATGTATTCAAGAGTCATTTGAAAAAAATTCTGCTTCAAAGGATTTGTTACACCATTCAAGAGTTCACGGATCAACTAACCTGAGATCTTCAGCTCCAGCAAATATATATCGTTTACTATTATAAGTGCTTTGCCTTGAATCATCGAATGCTTGAGAAATTGTATGTTGATTTTATTATATTGACCTGTTTTACATTGATACTTTACATTTATTGACACTTTTGAATTGTTTGTGTTATTGTGTTGTTGATATTATTTTAACTGACTTTTTAAATATGGTTATGTAGTTACTTACATTTATATGTTTTTTATATTTACTTTTGAACTTGACATTTACATTTTCTTTGTTTATTGTGCATTGAATTTTTTTTTTCAATTGTACTTTCCAACCGAAGAAATAAATATTATTATTATTATTTCAATAGCATTTTGTACTGACAGGAGTGAATATGGTGGCCATATCTCGAAAATGAAGTTTAAGCACGATGCCCTAGATGAGTGCTCAAAGGTTCGAGGGCGATGTGGCCAATATATTTCACAGTCAATTTTTTCTTCGACCAGGTGAATACTTCAAAACTCTCTTTCGAGTATCATATTGGTATTTTTTTCAATATTTATAAAAAACTCAAAGGAAATAAACTCAATTGAATTCAATAATGAATTAGTTAAGCCAAATCAAAAAGAGTACAAAAAATCGGTGTTGGTGAGACTGGAACCAACGACAATAAAGTGGATCGTCTCGAAAGACGTGCGCCTCAAGCAACTCTATTTGGACTCTACAATTTCAGATATCATTGGTGTGAAAAGTAGACGTGAATCCTACGAATCTCCAAAAAAATCATCAATTGTAAGTTCAAACTTGACTCAATAAGTAAAGAATATTTCAGATATAAGTACACAAATTTTTGCTCGAATACAAAAATTTCGTGGATTTCTTGTATGTACGTAGACAGATCAGAATTGTGACTTTTCTACAAGGTTGTTACTGGTAAACAAGATTTTTTCCCTGTGATTGGTAGAAATCATACCTACCATATCAAATCATAACGATTCAAATGACTGGAATCGCCCACTTTTCCGTATAGTGAACTGTAAAGAAATGAGCATAGTCACCGGTGGGAGTAGAAAAATATTTTTTTGGTCACTTTGATATTGATTTCTTTTTCAAATATTTGCCGATATAGAATATCACCTCTGAAACCAATGGAAAGAAAGTTTGAAATCCAATGACTTCTAGTTGGTGTCTAAGCATTGCCTGGGCCACTTCTATGGGGCTCCTGCAGAAGTGACGAGTTTTGCTTATATTCATTCATAAGGGTACAAAAGTACAAATCATTATGTAAGGCAAGACCCATCTCTTCAGGTTGATTGGCGGTCATGCGATATCTGAAGCTTAACAGCGCCAAGCATGATTAGTACTTGGATGGGTGACCTTATGCAGGGAAAGACCGCGTCGAAAGCCTATACAACTGCAGCAAAATGGCACATCATAGCCGTCCTTCGGAGGAGACGTAAAGCTGGCGGTAACGAGTCCATGGATGTTGGGCTCGTGAAAGATCCCTACCTCTGATTGGAATACCAGAGGGTTCATCAAAATTTCCAGTTAGGGGAAGTGTGTTCACCGGCGTCGGCGATTGGCCTTGGTAGCGGAAATAGGCCGAGGTTAAATGAAGAATAAAAAAAATCATTGTAAATGTAAATTGCTGTGCAACCATGTTGAGTCAATTGAAACTGATCTTTTCAAAGTATCCTGAAGCAGTTTTTCAAGTTGTAAAGGTTCAATTTCAGGGTTTCTTGAAAGGGGTTGCTGTTAGTTCAATGAGACACGAAGAGTGGTGCGACAGTTCAATTCCAATTTCGGGGGAGACAGAGGCCCTCGATTTCTTGTGTTGATTCTAAAATAATTACACGGACTTTCAATAAAATAAATAAAAGTAGTTAATAAAAATTCCACCTACGTGTTACTTCACTTAATAGTAAAAAACCATTACCCACCTAAAATAATTACAGGCACGGGACTCGACGGTGAATCTTGTCCTTGTGGACCACAGTAAGGTAAATTAGAACCGAATTTAATTTGCAAGCAAGCGAGAAAAGATTCGAAAAATCAGACAAATATGGCGCATTAAAAATCACTAACGTCTCTAGAGACGAAAAGGAATCTCGACAGCAGTTCGTAAAAAACCTGGCCCTGAAAATACTTTTTAAATGCAAAAAACCCGACAACGTGGAATATTAGTTGCCTACCCCGGGAGATATGAGAGCCGTGGATACTAAGTATCAAGGGCGGCAGAAAACTGTAAATAACAGGAATCAGCCGTCACTGCGGTGGGTAAGTTAGAGAAAAAATTCACCAGATGGCGACACGGTAAAATCTAAAATGAAACAGATGTGTTTTGTCACAAAGTGTTGGGGACAAATTCCGGAATTATAAGAAACAGCGATATGGACTTCATCTGCTGAACTGTGATATAAAATGCCTTCGATATACGTTAATAACTGGGGAGCCGGTATACTGGCAGGGATTCTTCTCATTCTTTTTATCAATATAAATGGGCTATTCAACAATCACTGTGATATAATTGACAGAGCTGGTTCTATTGTGTTTTTCGGTAGTGCAGATGTAAGCACCTCCGCCTATTGAGGATAAGACCGTGGTTCATTTCCCCGCCTGGCCACTATGCTTGGATTCACACGTAAAAAGGTGAGGCCTCGTTGATCCATTGCTTTCACATGTTTCGTCTGCTGAAGGTTGACGTTCGACAGCTGGTTAACGGAAAAACGACACGAAAGCGTGTCCTTATGATATTGGAAACTATGGAAATGTACGCATTTTGGTCGAGTGACTTTGGTGTTGGAGGGATATATGTTGAGATTATTCTGAGAAAAAATTCAAACTCAGAAAACATTCAAATCGAACACAGAAATAATATAGTACATGGAATATGAACAAAACTCCAGGTCTGTTTTGATCGATGTATTCGGCTGAACAGGTCTATAGTGCAATTGATCGCTAGCCAACAACTTTTACATCGGTGATCCTCATTGAGGAAAAAAATCGACATAAAATTCCATGCACGCCTCTGTCTACGGAGGATTTTCTCCGTCGACCTCTTATTGAAGAGTTGTTTACCCGTACCGAAGAAAAATTTATGTATTTCACTAATGTATTTCCTTTTTCCTCGCATTTCTTTTTGTACCTATCTTTAAAATATTATCCTCGGTGGCATTTCATCGAGAAGTAGCAAAGATAGACATGAATGATTCATAAAAAAGTCTGGAGATGCGACGATCGGGAACGAAAGTAAGTAATTAATTTTTCAATTCGACATGTTTTCCAGTGAGAGTTTTTCTCCTTATCGACTGCTTCGTCTCAACTCATTGTTGGGCTCCTACAAAAAAAGTATTCATAGAGTTTAGGCATTCACAGCCGATGTTAAAATTATAACAGGTTTTCGGGTTCATTAGCATTGGTCTGCAGGTTTTTAGGCTTGCTGTTCAGTCTACAACTGCGGTAGACAGATCAATAAAAGAGATGCTGCAATGGACGAAGTGTCCCTGCCTGCCACTTTGCGGTCACTGATACTGGACTTGAAAAAGTGTCCTTATTCAACGGTAAACAAGATGTCAGAGTGACATCTGCAATGGCCTCTATTTGATGCTTTCGAGAAAAGTCTCCGTAATGGGAAACAATACTTCAATATGCGATTTTGACTTGGACTAGAATGAATCACAGTGTTTCTCTGGAAATGAATATTTAACACCACAAACCAATTTGACATTTCAATATAGATTGTTAGTGTTATATTACAGAAAGGTCAAATGTTAAAGTGATATTTAGTTTTCCACCAATTACTCTGGGCAACGGCAGTAAAAAAATGTTCCGGTCGTCACCCTGGATAACGGCTGCAAAAAAGTATTTCGCGGCCTCTGTTGCGGCTGCAAAAATCCTTCTTTCGCGTCCGGTTGCACGAAAAACTAATTGAACCAATGGCCTGGGTTCATCAGCTGCTGAACTATTCCAAAGTCCTTACATTTCGTCTCGATGAAAAATATTCAGCAAGGAAATTAATATTATTCAAATCTTTTCGGATACTTAGCAGATGTCCCAACTTTCTGTCTCTATCGAATACTGAGGAAAATTGAGTTGTAGACCTTCCCTCTTCAAATGCAATACATCATAGTCATGATTGAACTCATGTCTTTCAGTCAGTGTAATTGAAGTAAATTGTGGAGATTGCGATTCCACTAACATTGGTTGGACTTGCAGACCTTTGACAGTTCGCAATACAGAAAATCTAAATCCCAAAGAAATATGCACCTTTGGTGAGCACAAGGCTCGATAATTATAAGATCAGCCTAAATAGAAATTTTAAACTTTCACAGGAGGTGACCTTTGAAAATAACAATAGACTAGGTATATATATATATAGGACATATAAATCACGAAATTCTCTGCAAATGGCTTTTGTCTCAACACCCAAGGTAATCTAAACAAATCTTATATTTCTTCCCTTAGACGTTTGAAATATTAATGGACAACTCCTTCTCTATGACGACATTGCTTGAATTAATTCTGTAGTTTGGGTACCCTCTCAACTCTCTCCTATTCTGGGAAGTTGTTTGCAATTTTTATCTCGATTTGACTTGTAGCTGCATTCTGTCGGTCTTGGGCTTTGGGTATCATGGATTCTGAGTCAAGTTCCCATTAGATTCTCACACAGCAGTTTGAGATGGATAGGTCAATTAACACCCTATTTAACGCTATGGAGATTTCTTGCAATCAGAGCATGTTGTTTTGGTTCTCCCAAAACATGTCGGGTTGAATTTCAGGCACTGAAAAGGTTCTTATCAGACCTATTAAACAATCTTGATCCCAGAACTTCACGAAACCTGAGTGACCTAAATCATAATAACCAAAACATTGATTTACATAATCTAGCCATGGGAGTATAACTACTTCTCTTCCGGCTTGAAGGCCGCCATTCTTCGGAATTTCTTCCTGACGTTTCGCTAGCGCGAGTGTCTAGCTTCTTCAGAGGCTTACGCATTTCCGATGACCACATTCTAGTGCGAATTTACTAAAGTTCTGCCAGAATGCCAGTCTGGTTTAAGATCAGGTAGAGGCTGCATTGATAATGCCTTCTCAATTCTCAATTCTATCTTACAAATTCATCTGAGACTGAAAGGCAAAGATGTGAACTACAATCCACTTTGAGATACAATGGACTTCTACCACAGATTAAAGAAGTAAACGCTGCCTTCGTAGACTTCTACAGCACATTTGATTCGGTCACAACTCCCTCTGCACTGACATCTATCAAATGTCGTTTGTGGTATCAACCAGGTAAATAGTTGAATGGTAATGGTTCGGACTTCCATTGTCTATATTTTCAACTCCACTGAAACCTGTTGCTAAGAGCGGAAGAATTAAAATGCAAATCAAGTGAAAAAATCAAATCGAAAACAAATTTTTGGTTAATAATGAGATTAGGGATTGATTGATCAAAGAAAATACTGTTGTTACCAATAGAAAGCGAGATTTCGAATATGAAATATGAGTCAAAAAAGAATTTCTGAAAATCGAAATAAAATGATATAATATTGTGACAAGAAAATTGAGGTATCGAATATGAAATACTAGTCAAAAAATTTAAATGAAGAAATTGAATGAAATATCATGAAAAAATGTTGAAACCATGTTTCAAGTTGAGTGTTCTCACGACGTTTCGATTGCTGGTATCCGCAATCGTCTTCGGGTGATGACTAACAATATTTCGAGGTGTGGTCGGTTATGAAGCCCCCCGATTTTCCTATGGTGGGGGAAAGGGTGTTACTACCAAGGAGGCGAGCGGGTGCTACTACTAGAAGTGTGCCGATCAATCTTCAGCGGGAAATGGATGTATTGGCGCGAGATTCTCCCTCATCGAACCGCAGCCGGTCCATGCCTTGGATAAGCGGCCTCCACACATTCCCGACCTCCACGCTGGCATGACTGAATGCGTCGTTGTTGAGGATGTAGGCGGCTTCCTTAACTTTCCTCTTGAACCAGTGCTCCTCCTTGTGTATGACCTCGGCTTCAGACCATTTGATGTTGTGATGGTTTGTCCAAATATGCTCTGCCATTCCTGATTTCGTTGATTCTCCTCGTTGAGTGTTTTTTTTTTGTGTTCGCCTATTCTTACTTCCAATGGTCTTTTGGTTTATCCGATATAGGATTTGCCGCACTCGCATGGTATCCGGTAACCGCAGTTGTTGGTGTCGCTGTTTTAATTCGGTGGTCAAATTTTTGTGAGCTGGCTGCTTATTGTGTTTCCTGATCGAAAACAGACTCTGACGTTGTATTTCCCTCCTATCCTCTTGATCCTTTCTGGAAGTCCTCTCATGTAGGGGATGGTAAGAATTTGCTGTTTCAATATCTCCTTAGTGTTCCTTTGATTCGTCCGAGCCAACGTTTGATCCACCAGCTTCTTTGAGTAGCCATTCTTTTGAAGATCCTTCCTTATGTTGCTCAGCTCCATGTCTATACTTTCTTTGGTGTTACAGAGATTGATTGCCCGATCAATCAGAGACTTGACGATTCCTCGCTTCGTAGATTGATGGTGATTGGATTGCTCATTCAGGTATTGTCCAGTATGCGTTGGTTTCCTGTAGACCGATGTTTCCCATGAATTTCTGGTCCTCTTCACCTTCACGTCGAGAGATGGCAGTCTGCTCTGAGATTCTTTTTCCATTGTGAACTTTATGGTGGGCCTCACGTTGTTCAGTTGTTCTTCTGCATCTCCGTGGTTCCATACTATGAACGTGTCGTCGACATATCTCAACCAGACGCGGGGTTTTCCCTTGGCCTGTTCGATGGCGAATGCTCCGAACCACTCCATGTATATGTTGGCTATTACCGGTGATAATGGTGAGCCCATTGGATGCCCCACATATGACATCTAACATCAGTCGAGCAGAACACCAAGCACACCAAGCATTGTGCAGTTTACGAAGAGATGATACCTTCAAAATTCTACCTGAAGATGAAGGAAACGCCACAGTAGTGATGGACGCTGAACAGTATGAGGCAAAAATCGAGGAAGTACTGCAGAAAGGAAAATACAGCGAGCTATCCAGAGACCCAACTTCATCGATAGAGAGAGAGGTATACCTAACATTGTGATGGAATATCAGGTTCCATCCTCCTCAGTTAGTTGT